>JAQGDQ010000453.1:41834-151834 GCA_030141605.1 Tubiluchus corallicola
AAACGAAGTAAAACGTTTTAGTTAATACTGTGTAATACATGTATATAACAAAACGAAGCGAAACGTTTTAGGTGATACTGTGTAATACATGTATATAACAAAACGAAGCGAAACGTTTTAGGTGATACTGTGTAATACATGTATATAACAAAAAGAAGTAAAACGTTTTAGGTAATACTGTGTAATACATGTATACAAAACAAAGTATAATATTTTAGTTAATACTGTGTAATACATGTATATAACAGAACAAAGTAAAATATTTTAGTTAATACTGTGTAATACATGTATATAACAGAACAAAGTAAAATATTTTAGTTAATACTGTGTAATACATGTATATCACAAAACGAAGTAAAACGTTTTAGTTAATACTGTGTAATACATGTATATAACAAAACGAAGCGAAACGTTTTAGGTGATACTGTGTAATACATGTATATAACAAAAAGAAGTAAAACGTTTTAGGTAATACTGTGTAATACATGTATACAAAACAAAGTAAAATATTTTAGTTAATACTGTGTAATACATGTATATAACAGAACAAAGTAAAATATTTTAGTTAATACTGTGTAATACATGTATATAACAGAACAAAGTAAAATATTTTAGTTAATACTGTGTAATACATGTATATAACAAAACGAAGTGAAACATTTT
The DNA here is from genome assembly GCA_030141605.1 of Tubiluchus corallicola. Classification (NCBI taxonomy): domain Eukaryota; kingdom Metazoa; phylum Priapulida; class Priapulimorpha; order Priapulimorphida; family Tubiluchidae; genus Tubiluchus; species Tubiluchus corallicola. Next base: position 42,498 of record JAQGDQ010000453.1, read on the forward strand.
AGTTAATACTGTGTAATACATGTATATAACAAAACGAAGTGAAACGTTTTAGGTAACACTGTGTAATACATGTTTATAACAAAACGAAGTGAAACGTTTTAGGTAATACTGTGTAATACATGTATACAACAAAACGAAGTGAAACGTTTTAGGTAATACTGTGTAATACATGTACATAACAAAACGAAGCGAAACGTTTTAGGTGATACTGTGTAATACATGTATATAACAAAAAGAAGTAAAACGTTTTAGGTAATACTGTGTAATACATGTATACAAAACAAAGTAAAATATTTTAGTTAATACTGTGTAATACATGTATATAACAGAACAAAGTAAAATATTTTAGTTAATACTGTGTAATACATGTATATCACAAAACGAAGTAAAACGTTTTAGTTAATACTGTGTAATACATGTATACAACAGAACAAAGTAAAACGTTTTAGGTAATACTGTGTAATACATGTATATAAAACAAAGTAAAATATTTTAGTTAATACTGTGTAATACATGTATATAACAGAACAAAGTAAAATATTTTAGTTAATACTGTGTAATACATGTATATAACAGAACAAAGTAAAATATTTTAGTTAATACTGTGTAATACATGTATATCACAAAACGAAGTAAAACGTTTTAGTTAATACTGTGTAATACATGTATATAACAAAAAGAAGTAAAACGTTTTAGGTAATACTGTGTAATACATGTATACAAAACAAAGTAAAATATTTTAGTTAATACTGTGTAATACATGTATATAACAGAACAAAGTAAAATATTTTAGTTAATACTGTGTAATACATGTATATCACAAAACGAAGTGAAACGTTTTAGTTAATACTGTGTAATACATGTATACAACAGAACAAAGTAAAACGTTTTAGGTAATACTGTGTAATACATGTATATAAAACAAAGTAAAATATTTTAGTTAATACTGTGTAATACATGTATATAACAGAACAAAGTAAAATATTTTAGTTAATACTGTGTAATACATGTATATAACAGAACAAAGTAAAATATTTTAGTTAATACTGTGTAATACATGTATATCACAAAACGAAGTAAAACGTTTTAGTTAATACTGTGTAATACATGTATATAACAAAAAGAAGTAAAACGTTTTAGGTAATACTGTGTAATACATGTATACAAAACAAAGTAAAATATTTTAGTTAATACTGTGTAATACATGTATATAACAGAACAAAGTAAAATATTTTAGTTAATACTGTGTAATACATGTATATAACAAAACGACGCAAAACGTTTTAGGTAATACTGTGTAATACATGTTTATAACAAAACGACGCAAAACGTTTTAGGTAACACTGTGTAATACATGTTTATAACAAAACGAAGTGAAACGTTTTAGGTAACACTGTGTAATACATGTTTATAACAAAACGAAGTGAAACGTTTTAGGTAATACTGTGTAATACATGTTTATAACAAAACGAAGTGAAACGTTTTAGGTAATACTGTGTAATACATGTATACAACAAAACGAAGCGAAACGTTTTAGGTAATACTGTGTAATACATGTATACAACAAAACGAAGCGAAACGTTTTAGGTAATACTGTGTAATACATGTATACAAAACAAAGTAAAATATTTTAGTTAATACTGTGTAATACATGTATATAACAGAACAAAGTAAAATATTTTAGTTAATACTGTGTAATACATGTATATAACAGAACAAAGTAAAATATTTTAGTTAATACTGTGTAATACATGTATATCACAAAACGAAGCGAAACGTTTTAGGTGATACTGTGTAATACATGTATATAACAGAACAAAGTAAAACGTTTTAGGTAATACTGATTGCTCATTGATAATTTCACTTACAGCTTAACCAGTTGCGTTAACGATGAAAGATTCTCCATTTTCTCAATGTTGTTGTCTTGTAAGTAGAGATGTGTGAGTCTTTTCGAAAAATTTTCCAGGTTTTCTATTCGGCTGATACAGTTATCATATAAATATATCAACGAAACATGATGGCAGCACGATATCACATCCTATTAAGTTATTCAATGTAATAAATTTGTGGAAAATTCTATGCGAACTCAGTAAGCTAGAACTGTCTGTTACATTTTATAATGTACTGTAAGTAATTTGCTTCGTGAAAGATGTTGTGATGATGGCGATTAGTCGTTACTAAGAGAACGGTAAGCGCGTAACCCCAGGGCGGAATGGCTAAAAACATTCTGTTAACCCTTAGCTGACCAAATATGGGGTAAAAAATTACCTCAGCTGTGTTTGCTCGCATTTTTATACTAATGCGTAGAACGAAAAAATATTAAACTAGCAGGGATCAAATATTTTTCAATTCGTTATGCAACCATACCTTATTTTTTGTTGAAAACTATTGTTCATTCTTTTTTACAAAGCACGAGTGCCAGATAATATCTCACACGTGGGGTAACTTATTACCCCTCTTGGTTATTACGCAGGCAAATTTTTTTGAGTCTAATAGCAATATTTTTCTTTCTGGTAGCACCATATGTTTGCCTTAGCAACTGAGAAGTACTGCAAACCTCCAAATGTATCCTGCAGTTCTGCAAAGTGATTTTTCAAACGATCTGTTAAGAAAATTTCATATTAACGTTTGTGGTCGTTGTTCTTCATTTAGTAATATGACGGGAACTTTTGCTGTACTGGTGACTGAGGCTGAAGCTGATTGGAATGGGATTTTAGAAAACCAGTAAGTGAATACGAACTGGATGTCTCAGAATTAAACAGTAGACGTCCTTAGTCTATTATGTCGCAAGATCTGCTAAACCACACAAAAACAATATAGCATCAACAATGGTACAATAAACATAGTACAGTGCTGGAACGTCTCGTTGTGTCCTTCCTACCCTCATATGTCTACATCAACTTGACCCAGAACTTGATTTTGCACTACCAGGGGCACCTTGATTGTTGGTTGGTCATTCTATTCAGTTAGTAACACATACTGAGCAAAATTTTCACGGGATAATTTGTTACCCCGCTTGGTCTTTAGTGTGATATAAAATTCCCTTGGTCGGCTAAGGGTTAATGCCCTTAACTCTAACTTGCTAACTCGCTAACAACATTTGACAGGGTACATTGAGGAGATGACACAGCCAAATACAATTATCTGAACCAAAACTTCTTAATTCCACTGCTTAACAAAGCCTTGCTTATTTCAGGGGTCAAAACGTAAAATGACAGTGAAAATAATTCTGAGAGGTTTGTGTAGTCCCGGAAAAACCGGGCGCTTACTATGGTTCCATGTAGCTTCAAGACAAAGAGGAAGCGCTTAAGGGTGTTAAAAAAGAACTTCGAAATACACCTCTCCCGTTTCGTCCACTACACACTTCTCCTAGTGAAACTACCAGCACTTTGTAAACCATTTCGTCCACTACACACTTCTCCAAGTGAAACTACTAGCACTTTGTAGACCATTTCGTCCACTACACACTTCTCCTTGTGAAACTACCAGCACCTTGTAGACCATTTCGTCCACTACACACTTCTCCTAGTGAAACTACCAGCACTTTGTAAACCATTTCGTCCACTACACACTTCTCCAAGTGAAACTACCAGCACTTTGTAAACCATTTCGTCCACTACACACTTCTCCAAGTGAATAGCACTTTGTAGACCATTTCGTCCACTACACACTTCTCCTTGTGAAACTACCAGCACCTTGTAGACCATTTCGTCCACTACACACTTCTCCTAGTGAAACTACCAGCACTTTGTAGACCGTTTCGTCCACTACACACTTCTCCTAGTGAAACTACCAGCACTTTGTAGACCGTTTCGTCCACTACACACTTCTCCTAGTGAAACTACCAGCACTTTGTAGACCGTTTCGTCCTCTACACACTTCTCCTTGTGAAACTACCAGCACCTTGTAGACCATTTCGTCCACTACACACTTCTCCTAGTGAAACTACCAGCACCTTGTAGACCATTTCGTCCACTACACACTTCTCCAAGTGAAACTACTAGCACTTTGTAGACCATTTCGTCCACTACACACTTCTCCTTGTGAAACTACCAGCACTTTGTAGACCGTTTTGTCCACTACACACTTCTCCTAGTGAAGGTATCACCACCTTGTAGACCATTTCGTCCACTACACACTTCTCCTAGTGAAACTACCAACACTTTGTAGACGATTTCGTCCACTACACACTTCTCCTAGTGAAACTACCAACACTTTGTAGACGATTTCGTTCACTACACACTTCTCCTTGTGAAACTACCAGCACTTTGTAGACCGTTTCGTCCACTACACACTTCTCCTCGTGAAACTACCAACACTTTGTAGACGATTTCGTCCACTACACACTTCTCCTTGTGAAACTACTAGCACTTTGTAGACCATTTTGTCCACTACACACTTCTCCTAGTGAAACTACCAGCACTTTGTAGACCGTTTCGTCCACTACACACTTCTCCTAGCGAAACTACCAGCACTTTGTAGACCGTTTCGTCCACTACACACTTCTCCTAGTGAAACTACCAGCACTTTGTAGACCATTTCGTCCACTACACACTTCTCCTAGTGAAACGACCAGCACTTTGTAGACCATTTCGTCCACTACACACTTCTCCTAGTGAAACTACCAGCACTTTGTAGACCGTTTTGTCCACTACACACTTCTCCTAGTGAAGGTATCACCACCTTGTAGACCATTTCGTCCACTGGACACTTCTCCTAGTGAAACTACCAGCACCTTGTAGACCGTTTCGTCCACTACACACTTCTCCTTGTGAAACTACCAGCACTTTGTAGACCATTTCGTCCACTACACACTTCTCCTAGTGAAACTACCAGCACTTTGTAGACCATTTCGTCCACTGGACACTTCTCCTAGCGAAACTACCAGCACTTTGTAGACCATTTCGTCCACTACACACTTCTCCTAGTGAAACTACCAGCACTTTGTAGACCATTTCGTCCACTGGACACTTCTCCTAGTGAAACTACCAGCACTTTGTAGACCGTTTCGTCCACTACACACTTCTCCTAGTGAAACTACCAGCACGTTGTAGACCATTTCGTCCACTACACACCTCTCCTAGTTAAACTACCAGCACCATGTAGACCATTTCGTCCACTGGGCACTTCTCCTAGTGGAACTACCAGCACTTTGTAGACCATTTCGTCCTCTTTCTGCGAGTGTTTTCATTTTTTCTAAACAAATCCAGCTAACAAATAAGAAATACCTAAACGCAATAAGGCAATTTCATACTTACTTTAGCAGATTTACTAAAATCATATGAACATGTAAGACCTTTCATTATCTAGCATTGAGACAGTTGCTTAGAAGATCTCGCGATTTAAGAGTCATTCCGTGAGAAAATCAGCAAAATAGTGGAAGGTGACAAATCACCGATTTTGTTCATATTCACAGGGTTTGATGGTCCCCTCAGATGTACTCCACAGCCAAAATATTAGATTTCAGAAATGAGCCGTTTCTGAGAAAAGCCGCCATTTTGATTTTTTTCGGATTTTGGCCATTTTGGCGTAAAAAATTGCCCATTATTTCTCACGTTATTACAGACAGTAAATGAGCGATCCAGCACTAGTTAATTGGTGATATATATAGTAGGGGTCTTACCCTACCGTACCATTATCGTTGCCAAATTGAACCTCCTTTTCAGTTGGTGTCATCAGATTGCAAAAGATACGTGTCTGCTGCTGCTGAATTTAGACGCCATTTTGAAATCCCCATAACTCCACTGGGGCGGTATTGGGGGACTAATCAATATATTTTTATTTGCAGCTTGACTAGTCCTACAAATGCATGAAATAAAATTTTGGCCAGCGATCTCCCAAGAGTCCAGAATTTTTAGCCAAAGTTGCTCTTTTTTTCCATTTTCACAACCTTGACCTATATTTAGCTATTCGCTTTGGATGACGGTGTTGCCATTAGAATCGATACAAAGTGCAGCAACGTCAATGTTTATAGTAATAATGGACTGGCTTTACATGTCTGGGCACTCCTAGCAACCAGGCCCCTCATCAGGGGCCGCATTCCCTTCGAAGGGCCCCTGTGACGATTACAACATAGTGATTTTTATAATCTGTATAAAACACGGAATAATTTCATGTACATAATAACAGTTTCGTGTACAACCTGGGCACTCCTAGCAACCAGGCCCCTCATCAGGGGCCGCATTCCCTTCGAAGGGCCCCTGTGACGATTACAACATAGTGATTTTTATAATCTGTATAAAACACGGAATAATTTCATGTACATAATAACAGTTTCGTGTACAAGTGCTCGGGCTATATACCTATGGCCCGTGGATCAATACGGGGGCCTCAGGAGGGCCCCACTGTCTTGACTGAAAAATAGACTTCAGTCAAAAAGGTTTAGTATCGCTTTGCTAAACAAGATTCTAAAGTAAGGCGGGCAAGGCGAGACAAGGCACTATTTGTGAAATTGTGTTGAAACCGCCGTGAGCATCGAATATAAGATGTTGCGAGCCAATTTTTAAAACGCGCACAGCTTTGTGTGGTCTTGTATTCAACAGGCGAATAGTTGTCAGTCCCTGATATTTTTCCTCAAATCAATTCAAGTTAATAGTTAGTTAGTTAATAATACCTTGGTGTGGCAACTTCGACAACCAGACTTCTGCTTACTAACAACGGGCGTTAACAAAAAAACTGGTTAAGAAACGCAGCAAAGGCCAGTACGACCCTGCCTCGGACTCTGTGCAACGTATGTTTCAAGCCATTCGCTCATATTGTATTTAACCGCCAGGTTTCCACCGTCTCGTAAAGATATACGCATATACACCGACTACCATATTCAACTAAACTCTAACGAGAATCAGGGCGCTGACGCTTATAATCGCAAATTTTCAAAATAGCAAAAAGGCAACAACAAATTCTTTACATCCACGACTATTTTTTATTCGCCAATATTCAATGAAAAGTCGCACTATAGTAAATAATAATAAGCTAATAATTGATAATACATACAGTAAGCTGCTACTATGTGTTGCTATGGTAACCTCCTTATCAAAAGAGACAGAGAGAGACACAGAGAGACAGAGAGAGAGAGTCACAGAGAGACAGAGGGAGTCACAGAGAGACAGAGAGAGACACATAGAGATAGAGAGAGAGACACACGGAGACAGAGAGAGACACAGAGAGACAGAGAGAGAGAGACACACAGAGAGGCAGATGGAGACACAGAGAGACAGAAAGAGAGACACACAGAAACAGAGAGACACACAGAGAGAGACAGAGACAGACAGAGACAGAGAAAGAGACAGAAAGAGACAGAGAGAGGCACAGAGAGACGGAGAGAGACAGAGAGAGAGACACACAGAGACAGAGAGAGAGACACAGAGAGACAGAGAGAGACACAGAGAGAGACAGAGAGAGAGAGAGAGAGACAGAGAGAGACACAGAGAGACACAGAGAGGCAGATGGAGAGACAGAGAGAGACACACAGAGACAGAGAGACACAGAGAGACAGACAGAGACATAAAAAGAGACAGAGAGAGACACAGAGGGACAGAGAGAGACAGAGACAGAGAGAGAAACACAGAGAGACAGAGAGAGACACAGAGAGACAGACAGAGACACAAAGAGACAGAAAGCGACGGAGAGAGACACAGAGAGACAGAGAGAGGCACAGAGACACAGAGAGAGACAGAGAGAGACACACACAGAGAGACAGAGAGAGACACAGAGAGGGACACAGAAAGACAGAGAGACAGACAGAGGCAGAGACAGAGAGTGACACAGAGAGAGACACAGAGAGACAGAGACAGACACAGAGAGACACAGAGAGAGAGAGAGAAGGACACAGAGAGACAGAGAGAGACAGAGACAGAGAGAGACAGAGAGAGACACAGAGACACAGAGAGACAGAGACAGAGAGAGAGACAGAGAGAGACACAGAGAGACAGAGAGAGAGACAGACAGAAATACAGAGAGACAGAGAGAGACAGAAACTGTAATTTATCGTTTCTTTTTGAAATTTTCATTTTTTATTCAGAATTATTAATAATTCGTACTAATTTTTTTCCGATTTATGTCACATTCAAGATCGAATCTCGTCAATTTATGGACGAGCTGGCCAAAATTTTATTAATGATCTAAGTATGCCTGGTCAAACTGTAAATAAACATATATTAATTATACTTCAAATACCCGCCCCAGTGGAGTTATGAGAATTTTAAAACAAGGTGTCATTCAGACTGTAGCAGACACGCATCTTTCATGAGCTCATGATACCTACTGAAAGAGAATCTCAATTCATCAAACTCAATGTGGCAATAGGGCAAGACCCCTACTATATATACCACAGAGCAACTAGTCCTGGATCATTCATTTACTGCCTGTAATGATGTGACAAATATAGGTCATTTTTTTACGTCAAAATGGCCAAAATCCGAAAAAAATCAAAATGGCGGCCTATCTCCGAAACGGCTCATTTTTGATATCTAATATTTTGGCTGTGGGGTACATCTGAGGGGATCATCCAACCCTGTGAATATAAACAAAATCGGTGATTTGTCACCTTCCACTATTTTTTGACTTTTGCATGGTTTTCTCGCGGAATGACTCTTAAAACATAAGAAAACTCTCTATACACATAAAGCTTAAAAATCTGTCTTGAAATTTTATATCACTTACATACTGCCTTTTTACATGCAGGACTTCAGTAGGCAGTAACGCTGTATAAGCATGTAAATTTAAACATGTAAATTTTGACGATAAGTCATTTGAAACAAGTTTGGATAACATTGTGTAAAGTTTGAAAAAAGAATCAGGGCATTGATAGCGCTCACGTCACTAGCTATGTAAAATTTTGAATTACTGTATCTTGTCAATAAGATTAAAAATACGTTTTTGATTAGTGAGTGGCGCCCCCTGGAGGGTGAGTCAGCGACATTTTACCAATTGGCACAAACATTTTAAATTATTATTTCTAGTTACATAAGTCTTTCCAGCAGATAAGCGAAAAGCTAAGTAATACAGATTTGCATGGAAAGTTTTTTGTGATTTACTTTTCTTCCCCTGATTTACGTTTGCGTAGGTGACGTCATTTAATGGCGAGTTCGGTACAATATTGCGGGAAATTTAAAATGAAAACAAACAAAGTTCCTTTTAATGCGAGTACGATTGATGCATAAAATTGCTATAAAGTCGTGTGATTGTTTAAGGCGATTTTTTTGAAATTCATTTCAGGCACCTTTAATGGTAGAAATCACTGCCAATGCGAGTGGAAGGAGGTTAAAATGATGCTGCACGATTCTGACATTAGAGAATCAGCGATCGACGAATAATCGGTTGAAGGTTAAATAATCCACTTTTACATCAATGTGCTGAGTACCTGACATTGCTCCAACGTCCTGTTAATTATGCATGTAATTAATAAACTTACTATTGCATCGATGCCTCTCCCATGAGCAGAAATATGCGTCAACTTTGCAAGAATATTCTTAATTGAAGCTTTTCGATCGTTTCTCGTTTTTGATAACCGAGTGCTCACTATTTTTTCTAGAAAATCTTTATTTAGGTGCATTGCTGTTAGGAAATCGTTAATTATTTTTCCAAAGCGTGCAGCAGTTATCAATGAGAGCTAGGTTTGCAACTGTGGAACATTTTCCGAATTTTTAAATTCAGAAATTATCACCATTGTTTTGCACAATGAAAATATTAACCAATAGTGTTCAATTCCAAGAACGATCTTCACCCAGCAAATATGAAGACATTGAAATACAATTCCTTGCTTGCTTTTTCTGAATAAATGCCTCCATGTTCTCCAATAAATGACATACGTTTTAAGTAAAGATAAAGATGGCTATTATTGTATAAGCTTTTATACGACACCAAGACTGCTAAGAAAAAGAAATAAATGAATAGAAACAAATAAAACAAATACCACATGCAAAATACGTTAACACGCAAAAATAGGTAACCATTATACTAAAAATCTAAAGAAAAGTTAAGCATGTCAGAATAGGACGGTATTGTTTTATCCACTGAAATTAGAAACGGTAGGTAGCTACACAACTTTTAATAACAAGTTTTAATCTATTATTTAATTATCAGAAACGCTTTTGCAGTATTAACTGTGTTAAAATTTATACTTTTCGTTGGACCTGAAAATGGGGTAGCACATGAAAAACCATCTTCGTTTAACAATATCAGATAAATTTCTTTTTTCCATTATTTAAAGTATCACACTAATTCTCACACACACTCAGGTCTTGATTTGCTTACATACATGCTACTTTTCTCCATTGAGATTAGCTCCTGTCATCCTTTATCAAGATAAAAATTATCAGTTTATAACCTTCAGTCGTGTTAAGCCGCGCCAATTAGTAACTGTAATGAGAGATCTCGCACAAATTTGCCCAACGCGTTTCAACACTTAACAATTGAAAAAAATATTTTTGGTTAAATGATTGGCCGTCACTAAGAGTAATAAGAAGGCTTATAAATGGAAGATTTTTAAAAAAAAGGTAAATAGTAGAATATATAATTGCTTTAATTTTGCGTTTATGCCCACGTATCTGCAGCTAAGCATAAGTACAAAGTACAAGCTGAACTACTTACTATCTAATAGTCATGCTTGAAGCGTCCATAGGTGCAGTCATGAAGATTTTATTTCTTTTCATAATTCTAACAAAGACGACATTTGCTTGGGATTGGGGACCTGATGAAAACCGAGATGACTTCCATTCTGGATTTTTCCCAAATGATTTTGCCTGGGCGACAGCTACATCAGCGTATCAAATCGAAGGAGCTTGGAATGTGTCAGGTACAGTCATGTTTTAATTATACATATCTATTGCAATTTCACCTACATTCTGCTTTTTTCGCAAAATATCTCATCGGCAACATCATTATTAGGTGCAACTTTCATTCTTAATAAAAACTTTGTGTGTTTAGGGAAAGGTGAATGTGTTTGGGATACAATATCCCATTTAGAAGATTGTGAAGTGTTGAACTGTGATACCGGAGACGTGGCTTGTGACGCTTACTCTCACGTAGAAGAAGATGTTCAGCTGCTGAAGGATTTAGGGGTACATAGTTATTTCTTTACAGACAAATTTGTAAGATTAACAGTTTGTGGTGGATTACGATTAACAGAGGTAGAAGTGTGAAAGGATGATGACGTCACGGTAGTTATGTGTCGAGCATGACTGTCAAACTAGCAATGTGAGTTTTCACCGTTTGCAAAAATTAGTGCTGCTGCTGCTACTACTGCTACTGCTAGGGCTGCTGCTGCTGCTGCTGCTACTTCTGCTGCTGCTACTGCTAGTGCTGTTAGTGCTGCTGCTACTGCTGCTGCTGCTACTACTGCTACTGCTAGGGCTGCTGCTGCTGCTGCTGCTACTGCTACTGCTACTTCTGCTGCTGCTACTGCTAGTGCTGCTGCTACTACTACTGCTACTACTGCTAGTATTGCTACTACTGCTACTACTACTACTACTACTACTACTACTACTACTACTACTACTACTACTACTACTACTACTACTACTACTACTACTACTACTACTACTACTACTGAGTTATATTTCTAAAATCGTTCAGGTGTCATATTATCGGTTTTCTATACATTGGACCCGGCTGCTACCTGAAGGATCTAAAGAAGTTGTCAACGATGACGGACTCAGATATTACAATGAACTAATAGACGCTTTGCTAGGTAATGACTTCGATCACTTGGTCTCTCAGTTAAGTTACATTGTAAAAACTTACACTGTTGCGCAAAATATCAATCTCGGCGGACATGTTCATTGATTTGTAGCAACCAGAAAGCTACCGTACCGCAGCTTTGATAATTTGCACGTTTCTAATATCCTTCCGTTCAACATGAATCCGTAGCATAAAGTCTCTATTATGTAGTCTGACAATGCACTACTCAGTTATAACCAAAATGCGCTTATATTTCACTTTGTTCAAAATTTTTATTTGTGCTACAAAAAGATTTGCTCGTTACCGATCCCAATACTTACTCTTAAATTTTCTTTCAAACTATCTTACATATTTTTTCAAATTTCTGCATTTGTTGCGAAATGTAAAACTATAATTCTATGCTTTCTTTCAATGCAAATATCTGATGCGTACAAAAATGTTTTATACGTATAAGTATATGTATGTATAAGAATATGTATGTGTCTATGTATATGTATATGTATATGTATATGCATATGTCAAAGAAGATGTAATGTATATGTATTTTTATGTATATGTATATGTATATGCATATGCAAAAGAAGATGTAATGTATATGTATTTTTATGTATGTATATATTATAGGTGAGTATATATGAATCAGCTCTTTTTTTAGTATATTTCCATGTTTATTAATGCACCAGATCAATCTACATTACTAAGATAGAAGTCTAAATCATTTTGCATAACTCTAGGAAATCTTGGACACCTCCCCTGGGATTCGAAACTAACAACTTAGACTTCCAGGCAGGCCTGTAGCTAAAGTTAGTTGCTGACGTTGTGTCACCCACCTTCAAAATTACTTGCAGGGAAAATAACCGTTTTTCTCGTTGAATTCCTTTACAGTGAAAAATGCTCTGCTTACTTGTTTTATGCGTCTTATTATCTGTTTCTTAGCTGTTGGTATTCAGCCAATGGTGACACTTCATCACTGGGATATTCCACAAGCTTTGCAGGACAAGTATAGAGGTTGGCTGGATGAAGAAATGATTAATGATTTTAAAGACTTTGCAGATGTTTGTTTCAAAAACTTTGGAGATCGCGTAAGTCTTGAAGCAAAATTTTAGCTTTCACAGTTTTTAAATTGTCGTAGACTAATAAAAGTTATTTTAAATTTCTGAGTAAGCTTTTCCATTTATTTTGCTTTCAATACACTAACACGAGCTACCAACTGAAAATAGAAAATTCTCAAATTTAAATTACCTCAAAAAGAAACCAAAAACTATTTTTAATCACTGTTTTAATGTACAAGTGGTGAATGTTTTGCAGACTTTTATATTATTAGATAGGCCTCATTATATTACAATTTTTTAGTATCTTATCTAAATTTTTTAATGTTCACCTTTGAAAAAATTATACTGAAAGAGCGTTTTATAAATAGATACATTATTATTATCATTATTATTATTATCATCATCATCATCATCATCATCATCATCATCATCATCATCATCATCACCATCATCATCTCACCAATATAGTTGGTCGATAATGTCGGTAAAGAGCAAACAACTTATTTTACCAGATCGACTTTAAATCAATTTTATCTTATATTATTTTTTATCTTATAGCCAACATGAATTTTTACAGGTAAAATTCTGGATAACCTTGAATGAACCGTGGATCATAGCGTTGTTTCATTATGGCTTTGACTGGGTAGATACTCCAGAATATGAAAATTCAGGTGTTGATACGTACATTGCAGGTCACAATTTGTTGAAAGCGCATGCAGAGGCTTACCATCTGTACAAGGACAAATATAAAGATGAACAGGAAGGTATCAACAATTAATTTAGCTGTTTTTCTAAATGTAGCTTAAAATTGATAGATAGTTTGTATATGTTGAGTATTAACATTTTAAATGTGATTTAATAAAAAACCTGGAATTGAAGTATACGGTGCAACTATAATAATTATTGCTCATAAGTTCATTTCTTCTGCTATGCTCATAGCATTGCAATTCGTTGTTAATTTGTAATAATTATTGCATAACTTGTATTTTTCTATTGTGCCAAATGGATGAATAAATAAATCTAAAACTAATCCAATTCAGTATGACCTTAACACTGTACTTCTAAACAATTCAGCACGCTGTAATCCGGAATCCAGTAGCATTGAATGGCAAGTCTATTTACAGTGGACTGCTGTGGCAAGACTGGAACCGGCTTAGTTATCTAGCATAACCCTCCAAGACGAGACACTGAACCATCAGAGGTGTATTAATCAGTCAAACAGGCAAAATCAATATGACTAGTGATAATTAAGTAATTTATATTAATAAAGTTGTTATGATAGGTATAATTGGAATAACACTGAATTCAGCTTGGACTGAACCACGTGACCCTGACAAAGCAGAAGACAGAGAAGCTGCTTTCAGAGCACAGGAGTTTATGCTGGGATGGCAAGTGCTAAAGATACATGTAGATAGATTAATAGAGAAAAACAATTTAAAGTCAGATTTCTTAAAAAACGCAAGCTGGATTAGCTTTTCCAATTAGCAAAACTTTCAGACCTCAAAGGCTCAAACGCTTGAGCTAGGATAACAAATAGATAACCTTGAGATTGCAAGACAGTTTATGCTTTGGTGGCAAATGCTGTTTCCAGGGAGCAATAGTTTATACTTCGATGGTAACTGCTGTTTTCAGAGTGCAAGAGTTAATACTTTGATGATAAATGCTATTTTCAGAGTGCAAGAGTTTATATTTTGATGGTAAATACAATTTCCAGAGTACAAGAGTTTATACTTTGATGATAAATGCTGTTTACAGAGTGCAAGAGTTTATACTTTGATGGTAAATGCTATTTTCAGAGTGCAAGAGTTTATACTTTGATGGTAAATGCTATTTTCAGAGTGCAAGAGTTCATATTTTGATGGTAAATGCTATTTTCAGAGTGCAAGAGTTCATGCTTTGATGGTAAATGCTATTTTTATCGTGAATGAGTTCATGCTTTGATGGTAAATGCTATTTTTATTGTGAATGAGTTCATGCTATACTATTTTAGTGCATACTATTTTCATTTGGAAGAGCTTCTGCTGGCATAGTCTGAATCCCGTTGTAACAAGAGAAATGAAATCAAAACCCATTCCATGTCTGCACATAGTTCGCTAAGTCTGAACGTATACAAATCCACACCCAAACGTATTTCCACAAATTTAAAGAACTGTAGAGACAGTAGAAAATTAAAACTAATAAACAAATTTGAACTGAATTTAATCAGGCAACACCATCAATTCATGTTGTATCAAATGAGGCATCTCTTAAACAACAAACGGGTAATGGACCATGTATATTTCATGAGACAAAAATGTATAAGATATGTTTAGTTTTCTCTTTGATGGAGTGCATCATTACAGGTTTGCTAATCCAATATTTGGTGGCGGAGATTACCCAGATACTATGAAATGGCGAATTGCTGACAAAAGTTATCGACAAAACTATAACCAGTCTCGCCTACCACGTTTTACCGATGAAGAGAAACAACGGATCAAAGGTTGGCTTTCTAGACAGAAAGGGCTTCTAATTTAGCTAGATTTTTAACTATGATAAGACTTACTTGTGATAAGCCTTTCAAGGTATTACATTTTTCTGTGACCTGTAACTAGTCTTTTACTTTCTAACCTTGTCTTTTAGGTTCATCTGATTTTTTTGGTTTGAATTTCTATTCATCGGAACTTGTTTCACCCAAGCCAGAAGATCTCGCTGATGTATCCTATGACGGGGATCAGGACCTAGAGCGAAGTTTTGATGAAAATTGGGAAGGGTGAGTGCAGGACAATGCTTTCAAGGTTTTTGTATCCTTGAGTATGATCAAACAAAAAACAAAGTTATCACCACGATTACGTGTATCTTTCACTTAAACAATAAAAAATAAACCTAAATCCAATGTAAGAACATCTTCTTTTATTGAAGTGATTATTATTATTACAGTTTTATTTCAGGCAAACAAATCCCATATACTGTAATCGCCGCTTAATAGAATCACTTTGGGACCAACGTGTTTTGACCCAATTAACCGATTGCACCTATTAACCGATGGGTGTAGTATTACTGCTATAGAAGTATGAGTCATCAGCTTACTAGTCATCCTTCTGCACTGCAAAGGCTTTTAATCAATTTTAGAAGCGAAGTAATGCCTAAATTCCTTTGTGCTGTTAAAATTAGAATTTTTTTTTAAATATTAATTTATATAAGCGAATTAAAAATAAATTAGCTTTTAGATCTTTACGCTTATGCTCCATTTTTCAAACTTCTTAACTCTATGCCCTTATTTGCTGTATGATGTTTACTATCATAAGTCATCAAGGAATACTGACTGATTACTGTACCTGCAACTTTGATTATTAACTCATTAAGCCTGAAAGCTTGATTTGGAACTAGAGCAACAAAATGAAACCGCTAGGCAAGTGAATAAACGTTTCTTCGAATAATACATATTTCTTCTCACATTGCTACAGAGTCTCACCATGATGCTCAATTTTGTTGCAATAGTGTGTGTAACTTGTTTACAAAATGGCAATTAAAAAACAATATGCCTACCGAGCCAAATAAAACGGAAGCCATATAAAAGAAGCATGTGGAATCGAAGTCTTAATGTTTGTCTGTGTCCCAATTTCCAGATACTTTCATTATTAATTCTTAACTTTATACCTACTGACAAAAATAGGAATGTCTACAATTAACGAAAAACCCTCCTTTAAGAAAAAAGAAGAAAAGTACGCACTATCACCGTGACTTATAATCAGGTGACAAATCAAACAATTTAAAGGAATTATAAACTGTAGAACAACTGTAGTAAGTTCAGCTCATTTGCTGTTTCTTGTTAAGCGATTTCGTTAAAGATTTTCGAATGATATACTTCACAAACTCCTAAAGGCGAATTTTGACATTAAAACATTTTTCAATTACATTTTACATTCACATTACGTATACTAGTACCATGTGATCTTTTTAGCTTGGTACATTTCTCCCCATGATACTTAAGCTATGAAGTCATTTCGTCCTCGTCTGTGGCCTGGTCAACAAAATACTTATATAAGCAGAGACGCGGGGCAGTTTTTTACTGTTTGCAGGGAACGCTCTTATGATGACTGCTAAAAATCCATACATACAGTAAAGTGCATGAACACGGAAAGTAATAATTTTACTTATTTTTAAACAATGGGCTGTAAAGCTTTGATTTTCTCGGCTGGGATTCTTCTTTCTCATACTTTTCCCATCTTAAGTGCTAAACTTTAGCTTCTAACAACAATCGTGCAGCTTTTTGTGATGTAAAAATGTACTAAAACTAATTTACTTCTTCCATGCCATCTTGCGTTTTCATCTACATGTACTAAGTGCAATTCATAAAGTGATTTATGCAAGAATTTCGCATCATTACTCGACTCTTGGGACTCCAATTCCCAGGTTTAATATGCATAACTGAAATTAACAGCCGGCTGGCCAATATTCGTTTAATATCAAGAAAATAATTACGATGTTAAAACGGTAAATATGAAGTATTTAAGTCAAGCTCACTGGCAGATAATAGCTGATAAACCTGCAATGATGATTCTTGTTTATCTGGCGATTTTAAATCTTTTTACGTTGATTTCTCTGGCATTGCGCAACCTTCTACACAAAGAGGGAAATGGTGTAGAAGCGCCCCTCCTCTTCCTTAAACTTCCAGTTTTTGCACTTTTTAGAAGCGGCTTAAATCGAAACTAATTGTAGAATAAACGCTTTAGGACCTTAATTATTTAAAACAGCGCGAATAAGTAAAGAATAAGTTGCATTTTCTGGTCATTTGTGTCTCTCAATTTTGCCCCTTATTTTTTACATATCTTGGCGCCCTTACAATTATGAAAAGGGC
Source organism: Tubiluchus corallicola (assembly GCA_030141605.1). Classification (NCBI taxonomy): domain Eukaryota; kingdom Metazoa; phylum Priapulida; class Priapulimorpha; order Priapulimorphida; family Tubiluchidae; genus Tubiluchus; species Tubiluchus corallicola. The sequence goes on from JAQGDQ010000453.1 coordinate 60,066, forward strand.
AATTGTCCCTCTGTCACAATGTCACTGTTGTCTTACTTAACTCTAAATTACTAAGCAAAAATACTTGACTTCTATTTCTAAAAGTACCAGTCAATTATTTAAGTAAACGTGCATGCAAACTTTGGAGTTTGATCGTGCATCAGCTGTTTTTATCCGCTGCTATATGTAGTGACCTCTTTAATGATCTCTAATTTGTTTTCTTGATTTTATGATACAGAATGTTACAATAATGTATTTGCTAGATACTGGTATCTTAGAAGTTGGCAGACTGCCAACAAGTACCTATGTCTTCAAACTACGGAACAGAGTTCGTTAATTAAAACCTGCGCCTAATGATTATTACACGATTGTTTCAAAGTTAAGCTCAGAATCGAATTCGTAACTCTTTCGAAGCCGAGACAATATAAGAAATTAGAAAACAACGAAAAAATAATTTAGCAGTACAAAACAGTCAAGAAATGCAAGGAATTTCTTCAAATTGATCCACGAACTACTCAAATCATACGTTTCTGATCAGTCGTTTACATATACTCCTACAGCAGGCGTTGATGTCAGGACGAGATGACGTAAGTCTTGTGCAAACATGGCCGCTTAGTTAGCTATTTATTTATTTGGTAAAAACAACGTATTATAGCTTTCATGAAGGTTTTCGCTTAGCGCAATGTCACAATGAGTTGGTAACTTTTGATAAGAAATAAATTAAACTCAAGTAGACTCAAGTCAAAATGTTTAGAACGTTTTTAGTTATTCAGAATTTTCACGTGATCTTTGCCTTTTAATTAATAATTGGCGTGATGATAGTAGTGGCTTCAAACATTGTCTAATTCTTGTTTCCTTGATGCTGGGCTTTTTCATTAATTAATTTTCATCAGGTGTCTCTCATTTGGATGGCATACTTTTCAGATCTGGATCTACTTGGTTAAAGGTTACCCCATGGGGAATTAGGCGCGAGTTACAATGGATTCGTGACATGTATGCCAACCCTCCTCTTTACATCACAGAAAATGGTGTCTCAGACAAGGAAGGTTTAACAGAAGACGACAAACGCGTTGACTTCTACAGAAAGTACATAAATGAAGTATTAAAAGGTAATGCAAATCATTAACATTCTTGTATGGATAGTTACATGCTGTATGACAGTTGTATTTGTTGTCAAGTTGTAAATGAATCTGACGTGTTTAATTGTTGTTCAAACTTTACAGCATCTAATAATTGATAATGTTCATCCATTATCTGGGTAAAGTATCAAGTCACGATGCACTTACAGCAAATGTGCTAATTCAAGCAACATCCAGTACCAAGCAAGAGCTTTATCCAACCATATCCGGCACCTGTAGGTGAAGCAAGTTCATTCATCTGAAGACGTTTCTGGACTGCAAGCCAGGAACAGGGATGTCTACTTGTCACGAAAACTTTTGGGAAAAAATGTTACTGCAAGCTTTTATTTCGAAAAACAAAATTTCATTTTACGTTGGTATTATTTTTTCTGAATTACACACGTACCACAAAGTTTCATGATTTGGGCCTCTTTACCCGCCCTAGGGTTTTACCGTATTGTTAGCTGAAAGCGTAGATACGTTATAAATTTATCTGCAGTGTTCAGTCTGTGTTGTCCATATAACTTAACTTACAACTCCAAAATAAACCCAATACAATAAATTGTTCACTTACAAAAATAAAATAATAATAATAACTTATTATTTACCGTATATACTCGCATATAAGCCTACATCGCATATAAGCCGACACCCTAAAACTGCTTTAAAATGGCCAGTTTTTGCAAAAACCCGTATATAAGCCGACCATCAACTTGTCTAATTTTACTCCATACCCAATCAACAAAATTGATCCCTTTTTGTCACATTTTGTTAATTGGGTATTTTAGGCATCACATTATGTGATCTTAATGTACTTTACAATTGAAAAGTCTGTTATAAATTACTAGTATGCATACTTATATTCTACATAGCTTCTTATATTTTGTAGCCATCAATTTAGACGGTTGTAACGTAAAGGGTTACGCAGCTTGGTCATTCATGGACAATTTTGAATGGATGGCTGGATACAGTGAAAGATTTGGCATTCACCATGTGGACTTTTTGGACCCTGAAAGAAAACGAACAGTAAAGGCATCAGCGAGATTTTATCGAGATTTGATTAAAATAAATGGTTGGCCCCCAAGCTTTGCTACAAGAGCAGCATCACCTGTGTCACTCATAACTTTGCTGGCAATTTTTGTGCATGTCTTATTTCCAACAGTTTTTAATAGTTGATAAGTTAAGTACGTTACCATTTCTCTTTATGATAATTTGTTATGCTGTCATAGGATTAGATAAAACGTGCGTGCCTAGAGAGATTGCTAGCTTACGTATAATACAATACTTCCAACGTGTGACACTCAAATAATACAACTTGCCAACAAATATTTTCAATGGCGTTTCACGTAAGTTTATATCTATATTTTTGCTGCTAAAACACAGTTAAAATAACAGTTATTGTCTGATTGCAAGTAATAGAGGCTTTGCAGTAGCCGTCAGAAATATAAGTAATAATAACAATAATAATAATAATAATAATAATAATAATAATAATAATAATAATAATAATAATAATAATAATAATAATAATAATAATAATAATAATAATAATAATAATAATAATAATAATAATAATAATAATAATAATAATAATAATAATAATAATAATAATAATAATAATAATAATAATAATAATAAGTAATAATATAATAATTATCTAATAATTCTACCCGGTTCCGACAATATAAATGCAAACATTATTTGTAATACAATATATCCATTGTTATAGAACTTAAAATTTAAATATCAGCTTCTGCTGTACCCTTTTACAGTATATATCTGCTTGACAGCATGACAAGATGAAGATGAAGTCTGTTGTTTCTTAACACTTTTGTACATTACACTCATGAATACAAGTTCTTTTTGTGCTTAAAACGCAGCTTCTCCTGTTCAACTTTCAATTTTATGATTTAAGTCAACTGATTGTTTCATCATTGACACTAACCACTTACGTAAACCGAGTGTAATCAACCAACATAACCCTACATCCTAAATCACCAAAATACCATTGTCAGAAAAACATTTGACAAATATTGTCTTGAATAGAAAATAAGTAAAACCATAACAACAATTATATGCATTTAGTTGATGAATATACACAATATAATGTATCAATATCAATAAATTTGTTTAAATGTTATGGTTTAACTTCAGGATTAGCACATGAAAGTATATTAAAAAGGCAGCGGTAACTCCTAATTGAGACCAGATGCATAAAAAACGGCAATCCGATAATAGATAGTCTACAATATGGAAACATTTTAAATTACTAAGATTAAGGCTAGTCATTGTGCCGTGATCATTAACAGTAATGATAATGAATTTCATTAAATTTCAAAAAATAGGCTGGTGAGGCAAATAAAGAGATTGTATACTGTGACTGTTTAGCACAAACTGTTAGGCTTGTACGTGTTGGCTGTGTACCCGTTTTCCTGAAGTTAGTGCTACTGTACTTAACACTGTTATAGTTACTAGTGTAGCTTATACATGACTAAATACTTTAATATTATAGCAATTAATAATGATAGCAGTTTCTTGAATACTTTGACAGCATTTTATAAATCAAAGATTGTCGACAAGAATACAGTAATATCATTTCATTTAAACGCGGGTAGGATGCTGTTACCTGTAAAAACACATTGTTAATGCTTTTTTGCCCGATTTGAACATTTACACATAACGTAGATGTTAACACTTTTAACTATTTTGTTATTTCCATGCAAATTCACTACACGGAGTACATGTAACGAAAATTATTGCAAAAACTTCAAACGCACTCATAATAACGAAATAGCAGAAAGCAGCAGCTTGCCCAGCAGCATGGTGCCCATGGTGCGTCACTTTTTGCGCAAACTTCGCATTCTCTCTCTGAGGGCGCACCATCAAATTCTATGTATGCTGTAGAGAAAAGTTTTCAAAATAATTATTAATATAGGAAGAACGTCATCAATTTATTAAATCCGATTGCTATATAGAAACGCTGTTATTTTTTGATAAAAAGAAATCCGTTGGTTTCTGCCTGATATTTGAATAAATGCAGAGGAAATAGAACCAGTGAATTTGATTGAAGTTTCTGAAAAACTACTTCGTGGTTCTTTTATTGCAGATTTTAGTTTTGCTTGTCTGTTGAAGATAAAGAAATTACAAAGATTTTCTCTTGATAGTTTCTCTTCTTGTAGTCTCGAAATCTGCTGCTGGTATAAAAATAACTTCACGTTATAAGCGCATAGCTAAAATTGTATGAGCAGCCAAAACGAAACTATCAGTAGCAAATTGTTGCAACGTGTTGCACGATAAAATGAGGATCTAAAATTGTGGATGGCAATGTGTAAAAAGTTACTATACGTGCACATTTTTGCATTGCAAAAAATACGGACCGGGCACTGAAATTTTCCAGACTGGTGACAATGATCACGTACTTTCTCTTCTGGCGAAAGAAGCTTTTTGCAATAGCCAGATTCTCTGGACACCTCGAAGTTTGCCTAATCTTGATGAGTCATATTCAGGCGCTGGTTGGCGTTTGCTAAATTCCACTGATGGACTTGGTAGGCTAAGTCGTGAATGAGTAAGATAATTGGTATAGTGGTTGCGCTAAAGTCTATTTATTATTGTGGTTAATGCTGTTTGCTGATTATTATTGTTTATGTCATAATATCAACAGTTAATAAAAAATTAATTTCTATTACTAATTTCCCTATTTTCTTAAAACAGCAATGACCAGTGGTGCTCACTTTCTAGAAATAGCAGTGAACGAATGATTCTCTGCTGTAAGGCTGGTCATTCTAAGAAAAGAATTGATGTCATGAGCTAAAAATAACGCACTCACTGAGGCATATAAACAGCTGCAGACTGCTAGAGAGAGGATTGTAATTTAGACACTTGTGCTCAAATTATGTGTATTATCTGTACCAGGCAATGCTTATGCGTGCACTTAACAACACCTCGCAGCCCCATCTATTGCAATAGTAACAGTTTTAACAGCTAGCTAGAACCTTACCTAGTTCATTTTTGTCATTCTTAAGCAAGATCCCACTAGTAAATCATTCTATGCACAGACTAAGGTAAAATTAAGTAAAGTCCACGTAAAACAACTGAAGTTACTGAATATCTGCGGCAGGCGAATTTGCTTTACCTAGTTAAGACGCATTGCTATAGTATACTTAACATTTGACCTACAGCAAGTGCGCGTGCGCACAGTGAAACAGTGAGAAGACCAATAGCCAGGAAATCCAAATTTTAATTAAAATTTAGTACGCATTGTTGCCAAACAGTGTTAATGGCAAAGTTTTCTATTACGTGAATAACAATGAAAATGAAACCATCAACACGATGGAACACATTTGAAAATTTCGCTTTATAAAATATAGGCCATGCCATTTAATGTGCAAATTCAGTAGCTTTTTTGAACAGTTTTAACAATGCAATTTTCAAAACCTGAAAACGTGACAGAAAACTTGGCCTGTGACATTCCTGTTAAAAATTTACGGTACGCGGGTAAATTTTGAGGACAAGAGTTTTCAAGTTTTTTTACGTACGAATTGTCCAATTTATGCTCAGCTTCAATATAATTATATTTGAAAGAAAAAGACAGGAAAACAAGCACCAAACTTGCCTGGAATTATCCCGTGTGGTGTCTTCATGGTTTCTTCGCAAGTGGTAAAAAAATTATGTAGTCTTATAGCGTATATGATTTTAATACTGTAATATGGATTACTGTAGAATGACTTCTGTTAGTGCATTTTGTCAATGACCAATGACCAGGCTGCATAAGATTATGGATATCCATAAAATAAGACCAAAAATCCATAAAATAAAATTTGAAAAATCCATAAAATAAGAAATGCATAAAATAATTTTTTTTGTGATTTTTTGTACAAAATAAGGCAATCAAAACTGAATACAGGCATTGGATCGGAAACTTCAGCCTAGAGGGCATTCTACATTCGTACCAAATAGATGAATTATTTGAACTGAAGTGATGAATTACAAGGCATTGTCTCGTAAAATTTGATTAAATTTGAAGTGATATGAAACCAATAAAATTAAAACTAAGTCCTGCGTGTTTAAAAACACGTTTCAAGCACTCCTGTTTTTACTTTTTAATTGATTTCCCCCTGGGCATCTCGTTCCAGATATAGTCTATTTCTTATTTTATTGATATCCATAAAATAAAATTTCAAAAATCCATAAAATAAGCTATTTTATTTATTTTATACATATCCATAATCTTATGGACCCTGCCAATGACCCACGGATGGAACGAGATGTCACGTCTTTTTAGGTATGTCATGTTATGTTCAAGTAAGGAGGGGCTTTTGGTTAGGGCAGCTAGGATGTATAAAATTATGTAAAATAGGGGTTACTCTGCGACAAGGTTCATCAGTCTTGTGAAAATGTTTTTAAAAGTTGCCGCTTTCTTTTATCTAAATTTGGTTGATATTCAGTTAAGCAAGTGGCTGTGGCCTTGATGTGATTTTGATGAGAAACTTGTCTAGCCTTTTGTCGTTTTGTGGTCATGTTGTAGGAGCCCCTTCTCTTTTTGTCACTGTTGTAGTTGGCTTACGTTGGTGTTCTGTGTGCGCTTTTGTATTATGTGGTATGTCTGTAGTTATCACTTTAACATCTAAGATTGGACAGACAATGTGACTGAGTCCCTGCCGGGAGAGTTTAAAGATAGTGCATCCAGACCGAAATCTGAATCTTTCCCGATGACTCACCTGATGTCTATAGCTATCACTTTAACATCTATGGTTGGACAGTCATTGTGACAGGGTCCCCGTCGAGAGCGGTTGAAGAGAGCGAGTAGGGACCGAAATCTGAATCTTGTCCAATGACTCACCTGATGTTGTAGTTATCACTTTAACATCTATGGTTGGACAGTCATTATGACAGGGTCCCCGTCGAGAGAGGTTGAAGAGAGCGAGTAGGGACCGAAATCTGAATCTTTTCCAATCACTCACCTGATGTTGGAGTTATCACTTTAACATCTATGGTTGGACAGTCATTATGACAGGGTCTCCGTCGAGAGAGGTTGAAGAGAGTGAGTAAGGACCGAAATCTGAATCTTTTCCGGCGACTCACCTGGTGATCCTTTTCCTTTGGTGGTAATTTTGTACGTGTGCCGTTGTAGAATGTATGATTTGCAGTTGTTTGTCCTTTTTTATTGTTTGTGTGTGGTGTTGATGTCATTTGAATTTAACGTTTACGCTGTTCATGAGGAACAGAGGTAGCTTCTCTTCGCAGGTCTTCACACTCACTGTGGCTCATTTTCGGTGCTCCAAGAGATAAGGTCAAATGTCAAACAACGATAAGTCAAACGACATTGGTTCGCATTGTTTTCATACTCGGAGTGCATAATTTAAGTAGGGTCTGTTCAAAGCGTTTAAAGGTCGCTTTACATTCATCATTCATAAATTTGAATGCACGACAAATAGGCTTTAATATTCGTTTCCTATGTGCGTAGAATATTAAGTTATTCCGAACTTGTTTGGTGTCCAAAATCCAACTGAGCTACATCAAAAGTTTCCAGTGACAAAATGTCGTACTTGTCAGCATGCACCTTAAACTACCTCGTGTTGGAATAATTATAAGTTCAATTCAAACTTTATTTATTTATAGTGGATTTTTCTAAAGTTTACATTTTTCCACATAGAAGAAATTAATTCGTCAAGCTGATTAGGATTATGGTTAAGAATGGAGTTGGGGTTACGGTAAGGTTGGGTTAAGGTTTGGGTTAGGGCTAAGGTTAGGGTACAGTATTTAAATTGTCTAGCGAATTGTAAACTCCTTCCGTGGATTTAAAAAAAAGGCAAGTTGATACAGGTATCTCCATGGTGCAAGTGCTAAACGCAAGGTGTTAGCAACAGAGTAAAGGACATCATCGATAATTTAATAAAACAATTGGCATTTATGACAATTATACATTTAAGCGCTCTAAATCACTATGCATCGTGTCAAAGTTCTATGTCATCAATAATATGGCGGAACGATTTCATGCCATTTACGTGGCCAGTTTTAGGTAGTTTGACGCCTTGGGGAAAAGTATTCTTAGCCCCAATTCCTCAACCGTCAACACATACTCAACGGCACCGTGCACCCCATCCACTAAATTGAATTTTTGTTTATGAAATAAAGTATAATGGTATGTGTGTGTTAAGCATATTCATCTGTTACAGAAGACAAATTAACTATATTTAATTGCCTATCTAGTGTTGATTTTATTTGAGACTGAATTGTGACTTACGGAAGACAAATTAACTATATTTAATTGCCTATCTAGTGTTGATTTTATTTGAAACTGAATTGTGACTTACGGAAGACAAATTAACTATATTTAATTGCCTATCTAGTGTTGATTTTATTTGAAACTAAATTGTGACAGAAGACAAAATAACTATATTTAATTGCCTATCTAGTGTTGATTTTATTTGAAACTAAATTGTGACAGAAGACAAAATAACTATATTTAATTGCCTATCTAGTGTTGATTTTATTTGAAAATTTGACCGCACCTATCCGGTATTAATGAGCAATCGAAATTTCTGCAATTTCTGCTGCACATGTACCTAGTGCTGTACAAATTTTCACTCAGCATTTTCATCAGTAAATCTTTGAAACACTAACTTCTCATTTTACATTTATTTCAAGAGTTTCATCACCTTCATAACCATAATTCTAGCCCAGTGGCAAGTACTTTATTAGCGAATCGTTTTGCCGTTTAACGGCAGCCAACTTTTTTATCTTTACGTTTCCTGTATTACGATACTGAAGACTTCGATTCTTATAGGTTTATCTGCCATAATTAGATAAATACCAATACCAAGAGGTTTTTTTTAATAAATGAAGGAGTTGTGACTTTGGCTACTGCTTTTATGCACACAAAACAAACTGCAGGCAACTGCAGTGAAACCCTTCTGTAATATTTGCACCAAGCGAAATAACCTAAAGAAGCCAGATAAAGCAAAGGTAAAGCAGGTTTTGCTGAGAGAAGAGAGGTTGATGTTAGCGTGGACGCAAACAGTTCCTTTAATTATTGTGCAGTGCAAAAGCATTTACACATGCATTATGTTATTGCTTATAATAAAGCTAAACTTAAAAATTAAACAATAATTCGAGAATTTGGCGAACCACCAAAATTTGGCGCCCTAGGCTCCTGGCCATCCCTGACCATCTACACTGTTCAGCCTTGCGCCAAGTAACTCGCAAGCGTGTTCAGACTAGAGAGCAAAATTTGTTGCGTGTTACTCTTCGACAGGAAACGCTTGATTTTATCTTTGCTGCACGAAGTGTCGAGAGTAACTCGCCGAGGCGTACACAGTAGACAGTAACTCACAGAAAATTAACTCGCAGCAAGTGTCGGAGAGTTTGCAATCACTTGTCGATAGTAACTCGCAAAGCAGTTCAAGCTTGGCGAGTTTGCTGTCAGAGAGGAAGCTCGCTTCAAAAACAGGCTAGTCCGGACGACTAACATTCGAAAGACTAATATTCGAAATTTCATTAAAACTCCTTCAGGACCACAAGCGTTTGCTGCATTTTGCCTGCGTTGATGAAAAACTGCTCTCACTAAGCAGCAATTACATTATACTTGATAATTTTTCTAGGATTCTACTCCTCACACATTAGATTTTCAAGCAAAATCAATATGAAATATATTTGCTTATCTGATGTAAAATAAAAAGCGATTTTTGATGAATAAATTAAGAAAAGCTTTGAGTAACTGCAGGGTTTCTCTGTAACAATGTATAGTATCACTTGTGTGAAATCTGTTAATGCAGAAAATTTCAACTATCCAGAAACGACACTTTCGCCTCAAGTCTACTCTACTTTTAAGGAGAAATTCCTGTTAACAAATGAAACAACCTTAATTTCTCCTCGGCTGATCGGTTCGTTTTTCCTGGAACTGTGTGCAACAGACTTTTCTGTTTCGATCTATTAAGCATGCAATCAATGAAATAGTGTGTGCGATCAAGCAAGTGTACACCAGACTAAGTTACTCAATAGGCTAAGTTGGGTGCTTGAAAAGGCACTATTTTTCTTAATTTTATCCAATTAAGTCACTTTAAACAAATAACCGCTATTCTCGTGAACAGAACAGTATCTAATTTGTAATCATCTAGTTATGTCTGCACTCATGCTGTAACAGAAAAGTCACAGATCTTATCAGATGTATTTTGAATGATGCGGTCCTGAAGGAGTTGCCAGCTTGCTTTCATTTTCAACCAGATTTCTAGTGGTTCTTCAATACTTGAAAAATCAATAAATTCGTCTGGTTTCCTTTCAATTTTAGATTGCACAATGGTGTACTTAGAACTGGGATTCATTCTAATGCTGTGCAGACTAACTAAAACTGACCACGAGCTGACCATTCTGCACACTAATGACGTTCATGCTAGAATCGAACAAGCTGACGAGTCAGGAGGCCAATGTAGTGAAAAGGAGGCGAAGGCGAAAGTTTGCTGGGGCGGTTATGCTAGACTTATTACCAAGGTCGCACATGCTTAACAAGTCTGTAGTAACAAATAGATTACCTTTTAATATTAACAACTTTGATCACCAAAGTCAAAATTTCAGTTTCCTTTCTAGTTACGTTATGTTATGATCGTATTTGACCTGGTACGACAATCTGTTGGTACGTCTAAGCACTTTTAATTACTTTGCTTAATGCCATAGTATTTAAGCTACGCTTCCATGTGTGCGTAATGCGTAATGCGCGATCCGTAATGCGTATTGACTGTTTCCATGTGTTGTATACATTGTGATGTGTTAAATCTACTAATTGCACTCCAGTAGGCCTGCTGCAGCCTAAGGGTGACTCGATGAACATTCGTTTGCTGTTTGCCAAAGGCAAGATTTTATTATACTCACAAGTTTACGAAATGAAAATAAAGAAAAAATAAATGAAAAAAAACGGTGCAACAAGATGATAACTTTATGAAATTTATAGAATTCACATAGGACTTGTATTTTCATTTAAACAACTTATAATTCGAACAATTCAAAGGTGAGAGTTACTGCAAGGCAGTGGGTGAATGTGTGCGTGTGTGTGTGTGCGTGCGTGCGTGCGTGTGTGTGTGTGTGTGTTTGCATGTGTGTGCGTGTGTGTGTGTGTGTGGGGGGTGAGTTTGGGTGCATGGGCGAGTGAGTGATTGTTGAAATATATGGTTTGCGTATTGTGTCTTGGCAATGATTCGGTAAATGCATCTATTTATTACGCACAACACGTATTCTTAGGTGAATGAAATTAGAAAGAGAGACAAAAACGTGGTATTTCTAGATGCTGGAGATCAGTATCAAGGCACATTGTATTATTCTGTTCACAAATGGAATGTCATAGCTTTCTTCATGAACATGGCTGGATACGATGCAATGGTAACCCAAAATCATCTCTTTTCATTACAACTTAATCAATACTAATAATATAAAATTGTCAAATATAATATGTATTTATGTGTAAGCCAGGGGCGTATTAACCAATACGCTAACTAGACTACAGCCTTGGACGCCAAAGGGCGTCTCATTTTACAAAGAAATCTTATCCTCCCCGGAAAATACTTTCATATTCATGTAAAGGGAGCATTTTATAGTACACTACAGGCAGTTACTGAGCGCAATTTGCATGTAAATGCCACGTAACGAACAGGTGCAAGGTATTACACAACAACAGGTACTACATATACTATACTTAAGTACAGGCACTATGTAAATTCATGTAATAGACCACAAGTAATTGTTTTATTTGCCCATTACATAAACAACCATAAATTCACAATGAAGATAGGCGGGACCTGGAGTGAGCTGCTACTGATAACTCTATTACAGATAGATCTATTACTAAATAATGTATTTGTTTAAGTGAGCTGCATTGTCTGCATCACTGGAACAATACCTCTCCTGATTAAACAAACAAAGACAAGATTTATTTGCAGTTTCTCAGTTAACAGCTATCATAGCGACTTAGCATATTACGAGTCACTAAACCGACTGAACAGCTGCTATTTCAAAAACAATCGTTCAAAAACAAGAAGATCGTTCAAACCACCTTATAAATAAATCGTATTTGCATAATTTCCACGCAGAATTTACAACTCTAAATTTATTTATTCGTTTATTTCGTGTATTCGTGTATTTATTTATTTATGTTTTTTTCACTTATTTCTTTATTTACTTATTTATCTATATATTTATTTGTCTATTGATTTATTTATTTAATTATTTATTTACTTATTGAAATACGTATTCATTTATTTACGTACTTATTTATCTATTTATTTATTTACTTGTTTATTTATTTATTTATGTATGTGTTTACTTATTTGTTTATTTATTTATTCATTGATTCATTTATTCAATGATTTATTTATAAACTTATTTATCTATGTATTTATTTATTTATTCATTTATTTATTTATTTACTTGCTTATTTATTTATTTATTTATTTACTTATTTGCCTATTTCCTAAACCGTATTACATTGTGGCAAGTAGCCACTATGCATGGTATTTCAGTACCTGATCACCCAAAATTAAGAACGGCCTGATACTGCATTTACATCTTTTCTCATTCCCAATGGTTTTTCTTATTCATGATGTCTCATTCACGTTTGAAAGGCTCTGGGAAATCACGAATTTGATGACGGAATTTCTGGGATTCTTCCTTTTTTGGAAAACGTCACATTTCCGGTAGTCAGTAGTAACATCGACACTAAGAACGAACCAGCACTAGGAGGGCAACGTAAACAAAAGCAGGTAGGTACAGTTCGTTAAACAATTTTACTTACACTTGAGAATTTGATTGTGTGTACTGTATGTCGTGGTGACTTATGTAGTCCTATCTACCTGCCACCTGGTGTTCTAGTTTAACGCCATATCGAAGAAGGTATAAACGAATCTTGAATACGCATCTGTGCTGTGTTAAAGGACAAGAAAGGGTACCTGAAGTAGATTTCAGAAAAATCGCCTTAAAAACTATATTACTTTAAAGAAATTTTATGCGTATGTCGTACTTGCGTTGACAGGATTTTTTTGTTTTCGTTTTAAATCTCCCGCAATGCTGTTCCGACTGCGTCATTACATGACGTTATATAAGCACGACATATTATATGTATATATTTAACAAGACAAAATGGGACCACATTTTGTGGTACCTACTGCTAGGTGGTCACCGATCAGCAGTGACGCTTTCTTTTTATATGCAAGGTTAACGAAACGCATGGTTGCATGGAGGAAGCATACGATCTAAATAATATTGTAAGGCACCAATGAAGGCAGGCTTGGTTTAAATCGGATTTTCCGACAGCAGGCAAACCTATATTATTCTTTTATACTCTTTTAAATTTTGTATTTTGTAATCTTATGCTGTATCACTTAAATTTAGATACAGAACAATGTGTAAAATACAAAAATTTCTAAATCGTCTGCACATAAAGACACATCAAGTCAATACTAAATGAGAACTTTTGTGCAGTGTTAACATAATAAACATCATTGAATGAATAAACACAAAAAAATGATAAACTAAAGAAAAAAATGATGAACACAGAAATAAGAGAATGGATGAGGGTTATTGATGAGAATGATATATGCATAATTTTCAAAATTCGAAGTAATCAAAGTGAGGTTGGCATGCGAAAGCAAAGAATTGCCGAATCTCAAGATGAAAAGAAGAAAAACCGTAGACAAGAAGAAAGAAACGTGCAGAGAGTATCATTACAGAGCTCACAACCTCATACACATACACTTGCTCACACTCTCACAACCTCATACACATACACAACAAAACCTGATACAGAAACACTCACATATAATGTAATCAGTCACTCTGTCATTCACACAATCATATTAAGTGCTGTAAATGTAAGCGTACGTACTAAAGATATATTTTTTTTCATTTTTTTCGAAAAATATAAACCGAATTAACAAGTTTTAGGCCGTTGGTGGTAAATTCCAAGTTCTAGGTTCAGCATTATAATTAAATTCGTCCAACGTCGGTTCTTAACTACATAATTTGTATAACGTCGTAAGTGTGCAAACTCTTAACGAATTAAAGGAAAAGTAAACGATTTTCATGCAAACTTCTGAGTTTCAAATACGTTTTGAGGGCAATTAACTTTTGTATACTTCTACGATTTTTCTCCGTGTCTCCTTAAAGGTACACAACCTTCTGTCTGTTTAGTAATTACTTTAGAAGAGGGCGACACGAGCACAACGACGCGGAATCACAGCCAATCACAGGTATCCAAATATGGTTTAACGTTTTTAGCATTTGTGCTTTTTTTACCAATTGCATAATTGTTTTATGCTAGGTTTCAAAAGCGTACAGGAAAGGTTCTTTAAAACACTGGGCCAAAATTCGGAACAGTTTGTTACCATTGATGAGAAGAGGAAAAACAAATTCCAATGATAGCAAAGCACGGTAAATAAAAACTATGACGATGTTTAAAATTTATTCTAACGTCTATCCTTTATACCCAATGGACTGGTTAATAGTTACAATAAGTTGATGCTTAAAGAACAAGAAAAGGCCTAGTTAAAGCAAGTGTCGGAAAGTTCGCTAAAGAATTACAAAGGTTAGAGGCAATCTTAAGCGTTTATCAAACTCACGTTAAAAGAATTTCATTTTAGATACTCCCGTGAGACTGCCACGGCGACGCCATATTAGGTGGCGTCACAGAACCACAACACAAATATTTATAGTACACGTGTTCAGAACTCACTGCGACTGTGTTCGAGTGATGTTAACCACGTGATCAGTCACATGCTGGCTTTTCAATTGGCCGACTAAATGAAACATGTCTGCGCCAACGTTTACTGCAGCGGTTGAAATATTTTACAAAAATTGGACTAAATGCGAAAACGTGAGTACTTTATTCGCTAAAGATTATACTTAGGTTATATAATTCTTTATTGCGAATTTTCTGAGGCTTACCTTCGTTGGCCATTTTCTTGTCCTTTAAGCTTATAGGCACCATAGAAGCCTGCAGTGTACTGTACACATGCCTGTTTTTTATTTATGTTTTTAAAACCATTTTACCTTTAAATTTTGTTCTTTGCACAAGGATTCAAAAGTCTGCAAAATTGGTACTTGATTCTGGTGACGCTAAACTAAAGGTTGGAATAGTTGGCTACACTACGGTGGAAACTCCAATCATATCACGTTCGGGTGAATAAAAGATTATATTGTTTGATATGTCGTTTTCGTGCTATTCAATTCAGTGAAATGCATAAATAGACAATATTACATGAATACAATTAGTATGCCATCGAAGAGTCATTGTCATGATTTATATAAGAAAGTTTTTAGGCGTGAGCAAAGTGATCAAAGTGAGTTCGTCTGCTTGATATGCGCTGTGAGCAAAGTGAGTCTTGTGCTTGACATGCGAGCAAAGTGAGTTCTTGTGCTTGATATGTGAGCAAAGTGAGTTCTTCTGCTTGACATGTGCTGTGAGCAAAGTGAGTTCTTGTGCTTGACATGCGCTGTGAGCAAAGTGAGTTCTTGTGCTTGACATGCGCTGTGAGCAAAGTGAGTTCTTGTGCTTGACATGCGCTGTGAGCAAAGTGAGTTCTTGTGCTTGACATGCGCTGTGAGCAAAGTGAGTTCTTGTGCTTGACATGCGCTGTGAGCAAAGTGAGTCTTGTGTGACAGCGCTTGAGCAAAGTGAGTTCTTGTGCTTGACATGCGCTGTGGGCAAAGTGAGTTCTTGTGCTTGACATGCGCTCTGAGCAAAGTGAGTTCTTGTGCTTGACATGCGCTGTGAGCAAAGTGAGTTCTTGTGCTTGACATGCGCTGTGAGCAAAGTGAAGTCTTGTGCTTGACATGCGCTGTGAGCAAAGTGAGTTCTTCTTCTTGATATGCGCGCGCAGAATTAACACCTAAATTAGTTTCCAGCGCATTTTGGTAAAGCAAAACCGGACCCAACCTTAAGCTGTAGGTCAAAACAACCTGCACTTTAAAATATTGAAAGTAAACAAACGATTTTTAAAAAAAATGACTTAGTGAAAAAATTATTATCACAAACACAATTTCACGTTCGCGGCACTAGTTCTTCCCTGTTTACAGGGTAGCACTTTGCCATTTGCACTAGTGTCTGCATTTCTTAAACGCATTACACAAAAAACAGGTGCTGTACCTCTCAGCTCAGATATGTTAGTTTGTGACGAACTACATACATTCGACAGCTCATGTGTCAGCACAGCGGTAAATTTGAAATTTGAATTTTTATCTTAAAACTTGTCTAGTTTTAGTACAACACACTGAATATCTTACAGTAGCACTGTACTTCAATTTTCGCTTTCCGCAAACACGTGCAACTCGCTCGTGGAATATTTTTGTTGTTGAAAATTATGTTAGTTTGTGATGTCATCACTAGTTGGGCTCGCCCGTCGTTAATTAAGCTTTTAATCTATTTTTGAATTCTCAGAAACGCTTTTGCAGTATTAATCGTGTTAAAATGTTTACTTTTACCGTACTTGAAAATGGGGTAGTATGTGAAAAAGATCATCCTGTCTTCCTTTGGACTTATCATTCTTCCCAAAGTAGAAAATCAAGAATATCTTACAGCGTACTTATTATACCTGCCAACTATTGACTTTTCATACTGTCCGTGTACCACGATCTCTGGCAACTCTGCTAGCAGGTTAAAAGACTGTGAGGGGTCAAGGTCTCTTCACAAGACTATAGTAACTCCAAAAGAGCTAAATTACATATGTAAAAATTATAATTGGGATTATTAAATGACTTTACCAAACTACATTAACACTGAGTTGCACTGTTATCAACCATATCCTTTTGGCTGGTCAAAATTTTTGCTTTAAATATGGAGCTGCATATTCCCCAATATATTTTGGAAACAATTTTGCACAAAATATCATGAAACTTCGAAACTCCCGAATCACTATTTCTTGCTAAAATCGCTTTACAAATTGAATCCAAAGTTTCATTAACAAATGGATCCTGAACAGACATCAATCTGAATACTTGCTCGGTAATTGTTGCAGTATCCAACATAGAATTTGAAGGATGTAAAAGTCCTCTTTTTGATTTGATTTAAGCAAAGGAGGTCCATTTGTATTATACCTCTCCGTCAATTGGTTCGTTTGCGACTACCGCTACAACTAGCCCAAACATGGCAGACAGCTTTGTTGTGACGTAAGGAGATCATGTGACTTTCCCAACCTGTCTTTTAAAGGGGCCTTGTATAGAATATACTGTCGAATAATTTCATGTTTGAGCCACTAGTTCGTTCGCTATTACATGTATTTTATTTTATTAATAATTTTTAGATAACCTGATATTTCACGACGAAGTGAGGAGCGTTCAAGCTGAGGTGACAAAACTGCTCAGTGATCCAGATGTGAAGATTGTTATCGCTCTTGGCCATGCTGGCATTTCAAAAGATAAAGACATCGCCAGAAAAGTACGTGGGGTAGATCTTGTTATTGGTGGTCATTCGAATACATTTCTCTGGCCTAAATATAAAGGTATTATTTTCATTTTTGGCCATCATAGTTAACTGTTCACATTAACTTGACGCAGTTTGAAAATTAAAGGCTAAATATGTAATATGTCTTATGTAATCTCTAAAAATAAATACTCTGCCTTAACAAAGTACAGTGAATACATCATTTCATGGCCTAATTATAAAGGTATTATTTTCTTTTTTGGCCATCATAGTTAACTGTCCATATTAACTTGACACAGTTTGAAAATTAAAGACTAAATATGTGTTATGTCCTATGTAATCTTTAAAAATAAATCCTCTGTCCTGACAAAGTACAGTGAATACATTTCATGGCCTAAATATAAAGGTATTATTTTCTTTTTTAGCCATGATAGTTGACTGTTCACATTAACTTGACACAGTTTGGGAATTAAAGGCTAAATACGTAATATGTCTTATGTAATCTCTAAAAATAAATACTCTGCCTTAACAAAGTACAGTGAATACATCATTTCATGGCCTAATTATAAAGGTATTATTTTCTTTTTTGGCCATCATAGTTAACTGTTCATATTAACTTGACGCAGTTTGAAAATTAAAGACTAAATATGTGTTATGTCTTATGTAATCTCTAAAAATAAATCCTCTGTCCTGACAAAGTACAGTGAATACATTTCATGGCCTAAATATAAAGGTATTATTTTCTTTTTTGGCCATCATAGTTGACTGTTCACATTAACTTGACACAGTTTGGGAATTAAAGGCTAAATACGTAATATGTCTTATGTAATCTCTAAAAATAAATACTCTGCCTTAACAAAGTACAGTGAATACGGTACATTTCATGGCTTAAATATAAAGGTATTATTTTCTTTTTTGGCCATCATAGTTAACTGTCCATATTAACTTGATGCAGTTTGAGAATTAAAGGCTAAATAATAAATATAAATAAATCTAAAAATAAATAAAATAAGTACAATGAAAAATTTTAGTTTTGAGTAAATTGAAAATAAAGTTAAGGTGATGCCAGCCTATACTAAGCAACAACGGAAATGGTTTATTAAGCTAATATGCTCTTAATTGTAGTACCATTTTCCTCGTAAAATGAAACATTGAAATGAGCTTTTGTAAAGGCGGGAAGTTACTTTTGCGCCGTTTTGCGTTTGCATGGGAGTTGCTGTCTTAATTTATTTTATTATTGTGTGTGTCTTACAAAAAACTAATCTCCCCGTTTACTTCCCCGCTTGCATTGTTGGGGTTGCAAGTTCCACTTTCTAAACTCCGATTGAAAATAATTTAAATTACCGTTTACTTTTACTATTAAACATTAAAAGATCATTTTTATTTTATAAATTTCAGGATAATTTGCTTTTTAAAAATCAATAAGGGCAGTATACATTTGTATACAAGCTGCAGTTTTTTTTAATTCAGGATATTCGTAAGCCAAACGATGCTGAGACCTATGATTGCACATTTATTTATTTTGCTTATTTATTTGTCTTAGGTTTGTTTATTTTATTTTCCTTTGAAGAGGCAACCATACTTTGTTTATTTCTCAGACGTTCACAAAGTTAAATTATTATAAAGTTTAAGCTGTCGTTTTATTAACGTTTGTAATTTTATTTGGAAATGTTTTAGCATTATAGTAAATTTAAAAATAATGATAACTAAATAATGACCGTCTGTCTAGAAATATATATTAACATAAAAAATGTAATGCCCTTTATAGTCTAAATAATTATATACGGCCTCACAAACTCTCACCTTAGCAGGCATCATCAGCTGAATGCGCTGCTAACCAATCTCACTAGAAGTACTGTGTTTAGCACATTCAGCTGATGATGCCTGCTAAGGTGAGAGCTTTTGAGACAGTATATAATTATTTAGACTATAAAGGGCACTACGTTTTTATATTAAAGATGACAAGACTCAGGAGAACGCTCTCATATATTGTCTACATTTGTTGTATATCGTGTATTAGCCAGTAACATTATAACACAGTATGTGTATATTTGTGTTGTTTCACTAAGCTAATTATTTATACTCGTAAAAATTCGATATTCAACACTTCCCACTATTGTTCTGGTGTTAATGTTGTATGCGTTATGCTATTATGTGTATATATTATATTTGCATATTAATATAAGTTTGTCATTACTATGATTATTATAGCGGGTGTGTACTGTGCATTACTAACCCAATTAAAAATAAATATCATGCAACGTATTAATAATTTTATATTAGACTACGCAAGTGTCATTTTTTCCAAGCAGGAGCTCCTCCTTCAACTGAAACTTCGGAAGGAAATTACCCATTAATGATCAAGAATGAATTAACGAAAAAATATGTTCCTGTGGTGCAAGCTTTTACTGGAGGAAAGTATCTTGGTGAACTTCATATGGTGATCGACGATGATGGCACTATAACCAATATTAGTGGATCACCAATACCTTTAGATAAGAACGTCCCAGAAGGTAGGCATGTAATCTGCACACGTATATCCTTTCTAGTAAGGCTCGTTTATCCATTTTAGTGGTTTTCGCTCATAAATTGCAAATAATTGCAATTTATGACTTTCAAAAACAAGAGTATTCAAGGCACAGAGTCATTGTTATTAGTATTTAGTAATGACACTTAGTGGCTAACCCTAACTTGATTCACTCAAGTAAATTCATAATAAACTCATAGTTTGTTCACTATACCTGTTCAGCATGACCCATTAAAAAAGTTTAACAGCATTTAAGGAATTGGGGTTGCTTCCCAACAAGAAACGCTAACCAGTCAATCAGTGTCTGAAGCCAGGTGCATTCCACAATACTGTACCGTATGGCATATTCCCATGCAAAATCACTTGTAGATCATTAATGAAACGTGTGCTTATCAATGTTGATTGCTCTGTATTCTTATAATATGATTGCATATTATGGATTAGTATTGCGTCTTTTGTGAAAACTGATTTCTAAATAAAAGAATACATGCTTATTTATGAGGGTGTGCACGCGTTTGTGTGTGTGTGCGTGTGTGCGTGCGTGCGTGTGCGTGTGTGGGTGTGCGTGTGCGTGCGTGTGCATGAGTTCATGTATGTGTGTTCGTATGAGTGTGCATGTTAAATCTCTCTCTCTCTCTCTCTCTCTCTCTCTCTCCCCACTCAAATTTAATATCGGCACAATATCTAATGTCCTATAAATTTAGGGGCGCTGTTACTCTACTCAGGCTATTGTGAATTTCCAAAGTTATCAGTAACATTACCACTTTACAGACCCTCATGTTCTTGATGAATTACGAGTGTGGAAGGATACGGTCACTGGCGCAATGGATTTTGATGTTGGGACCACTCAAGTTTTCCTTGAAGGAAACCGGAGAGAGTGTCGGCTAAAGGTACCTTAATTTAACCAAGAAATTCAATGAAAGGAAGATCGGACGATTGTTTAGACTAAATCTCATTTTAATTTACTCTCCAAAATACACATTTTCTTGCCTATAAAAGTTAACAATTGTTCCTTATATTTGAATAATTAGCTTAGAAAGTTAATTCACGGTAACCGAACACAGCAATTGCTTACGTCAGAAACTAACAACAGTTTGTGCAATGGCAGGCGTCTTCCCTAGGCATGAAGGGGTTACACTACTGTTTGAACGCATGATGTCACGAAAAATGGGCTCTACGTCATATGACGTCGGAAACAAACACAGCAGTTCATGATCATGGTTATCACGGTACCGCCTTCTATTTGTCGGCCACGCACACGTGACAAAAAGGCGCCGCTGCCAATCTTAGTAGATTCACTGAGCCGCGCGTAGCTTTGAAAGTTTAACGAAATTTGAACTGGTGTTTACACAATCATCTGGTTTTCCTTGAAACTTAATTATCAATATATTTAACAAAATTATATCACTTCTCCCTTGATAATAGCGCCGATGTAAAATCAGTTTTCCCAATGAATCAGTTAACAACTTTAGTTAAAATACTTCTATAATGTGTGTCATAGAATTATACTGTACATAGAATGGTTTAGAGTGGATTTCAATAAGCAAAAATTGCGTTAACCCACAAAAACAGAAGCAAAAGTTTTTAAAAATTCAAGGCAGGACCAGTACACTAAGCTTTGACATTTTGTTTTACTTTTTTACAACTTACAGACGTTTGTAACAGAGGCGATCTGAGCTGATAGTTCAATTCCACCCATCTCTGTTGCTAAGCGCAGTACACAATTACTTGTGGTGTATTAGTAGTATCATTATCTAGTTATTTTAGTACCTACTTGTTTATTATTTGAACATATAAATTATTTGAATAGAGCTACCTTAGCAGGCTGCCCTCCTGCTTGTGGTGTAATATTTTTATGTAGCAATTGTACTAGCGTATTGGCCTTCATGTACAAGCCTGCTCTGTAATTGTTTGTGGTGTGCTATAAAATTTATGTAATATTGTAACAACAGCGAAACGCCATTTATTTTTATCCCTGCCTCTATATTTGTAGGGCAATTATACCCCTATTGCCCTACAAATAGAGGGCAGCACTTGTACATATTGTATTATAATTTGTATTTGAGTGCAGATAAAAGACTTCTAATGATAATAATACCCCAGTACTGTGATTTTTCGATCCATTACAAGCCATTGCACATCAGCTTTGCATATCAGGTGTAAAACTGCTGATGTTGAATGGCACAAAGTCTGCCGGACTAATTTTCTGGCAAGTTTAGTTCAACAAATCTCTGTTCGAATTTATAAAGTTTTCATCATGCTGGCAGTGAACGCGAACTACTTGGCTTCCGAAACACGAGTGAACAAACCGACTAGGGGAGCCACCAATCAGCCCCTGTCGATACGAAAATACGAAAGGTGAATTTTCAAAAGATCATCAGCATTTTTTATCGCGAGCCCCTAAAATCTGATGCCTTCTAAATTTGCCGCCCTAGGCAACAGCACTGTTAGTCTACTGATAAATACATCCCTGGTTTCTAAACTAAAAATTTTGCACCTTTTAGGAATGCAATCTTGGCAACTTATTTACAGACGCCATGGTCGACATTAACCTAAGATATGATTCGACGAATGAATGGAACAAAGTGGCAATGGCCATTTACAACAGTGGTGGAATTCGAGCATCTCTTGACGAAAAGGAAGACGAAGGTTTGTGCACAGAAAATAAAACTGATGTTCATTTATAAGAAGATATTATACATACAAGTATAATTGTCGTTATGATTCTGAAACGTGTATTATGTCTTCTTGCTAATCTGTGAGTTAGATGTTAAATGCAATTCCTGTCTATATCCGTCTTCTACAAGTAAAACTGTTATTAATATCTGTGATAATGATGTATGTAAGTCAGCATTGATTAAATTTAATATTGATCGATTTGTGGGCTTCTGTTTTTCCATCTGTCAATCCATTCTCCGCGTACTTTTATAGTTGTCTACCAAAATTAAAAAGATAGACATGTACAATTATATAATCAAAATTGTAATTGTTGTCTATGTTAATGTTGTAAGGCACTCAACTCTGTTGATTTTAAATTATTGTCACGTGGGTCTGTGTAACTTATCAGTCAAACTGTTATAGTGTAACTTTGTTTCTGTGAAATGCGTTAATACATTCAAATTTTATTGATATTTAGGCATTTAAAACAAATCCCTGCAAATAGAGGGTCACTTACTTGCGTAAATACGTTTTTGAATAAATAAATAAATAAATAAATAAATAATAATAATAATAATAATAATAATAATAATAATAATAATAATAATAATAATAATAATAATAATAATAATAATAATAATAATAATAATAATAATAATAATAATAATAATAATAATAATAATAACAATAATAATAATAATAATAACAATAACAATAACAATAACAATAACAATAACAACAACAACGACAACAACAACAACAATAATAATTAACAATAATAATAACAATAACAATAACAACAATAACAACAACAACAACAACAACAATAATAATAATAATAATAATAATAATAACAATAACAACAATAACAACAACAATAATAATAATAAGAATAAGAATAAGAATAATAAAAATAATAACAATAACAATAACAATAACAATAATAATTCACATAAGCAACTAAATTTAAGAAAAACGGTTCAAAAGCTGAGTAGGTGTTCAAGGGACACTTTGACGCAGTAATGTAGTACTCTTGTAAAAGTAGTTCGGTAGTGTAGACGGCGCAGTATTAAACAGATCGGCACATAGACTTATGACAAGCCAGTATGTTGCAAAAAGGAGAGAGCGTTTTGGAGGGCAACAGGTGTGAGCCAAAAACAAGATAAAGAAAAGAGAAAAAATAGTAAAATATAAAACAGGAAATTGAAATTCTTAGAGAAAAGTGCCGTTTAGTCTTAGAATTTGACATTGTCTTTCTCTTTCAAAACTACGCGTTGTTATTATTATTGTTGATTAAGTTGGTTAACTATTGCTAATCACTTCCAGACAAGTCACAATGCAATTTAGCAGTGACGTACATTAAAGGAAAACAGGACGATTTTTCACTCTACCCCATTTTCAAGTACGGTAAAAAGTGTACATTGTAACAAAATTAATACTGCATTTCTGATAATTAAATAATAGATTAATAACTTAATAAACGGCGAGGGAGCCCAACTATTAATGACATCACAAACTAACATAATTTTCAACAGCAAAAATATTCTGCGAGCGTGTTGCACGTATTTGTGAAAGCGAAAACTGAAGCACAGTGTTACTGTAAGATATTCAGTGTGTTGTACTAAAACTAGGCAAGTTTTAAGATAAAAATTCAAATTTACCTCTGTACTCGCGCAAGAGCTGTCGAACGTGTGTAGTTCGTCACAAACTAACGTATCCGAACTGAGAGGTACAGCACTTGTTTTTGTGCAATGCATTTCCGAAATGCAGGCGCTAGTGCCCGTCTAATTAACGAACGCACGTAACAGTGAAGAACTACTGGCGCGAACGTGAAATTGTGTTTGTGTGGTAATAATTCTTTCACCTAAGTCATTTTTGAAAATATAGCATGTATCCTTTCAAATTTTATAGAGCAGATTGTTTTGACCTGCAATTTAAGATTGGGTCCGGTTTTGCTTTGATGCAAAGGAGTTAAAGACGACTGATAATATTGTTTTGGAACGATTCACATTTTTACAAAATCCTAGGTACTATCACATTGGGAGACCTTGTGAACATATTTCCCCATGGAGATATTATTGAACTGGTCGACATGAGAGGTTTGATATTGAAACAAATGATGGAACATGCTGTAAAAGAGTATAATCTGGGAGATCCTCCTGGCCAGTTTGTGCAAGTTTCTGGTATGTGTCATTTATGATACTGTATACACACACGCACGCACGCACGCACGCACACGCACACACACACACACACACACACACACACACACACACACACATGTATATGTTTATTTTATGTATATTATAGTAAAATGGCATAATGACGTACACTTAATGTCGGACAATGCGCTGCTTATTTTGTTAAAAATAAAAAAAGTAGAGCATGCAAAGGTTTTCCTACCCTTTTTTTTTTTATCAAAGGAGTGCTTATACTAGTTTGTTATTCTGGATCCTAGTTAACGTTTTCGAAATCTTTTTAGTTTAACTTTTTTGAATTTGTTATACATTACAGCCAATAAGATATCAGAAACCATAGTCACATGACCAGATTTACATGTTCATACTACTATAGTTCTTCCTTACTTCTGTAATTCTGGTGAACTTATTAATTGCTGTTTTTGTTACCCAGGATGCCATTTTAATCATCAAATTGTAAGTTCTATTAGGTTAGATTAAATTATCATTGTCTTGTAAACTAATGAAATAATCTGCTGTTTTGCTATGGATCCGAAATCTATAGATCACGTGACCTTTCCTTTAATGTGATAATTTGTGATTTGCAGTACACAATCGAAGTGACTTACTTCTTTATGTATTTCTCTCCAGGAATGAGAATTTTGTACGATCTTAGTAAAAAGGCGGGGCAAAGAGTTGTAGATATACAAGTAAAATGCACAGCTTGTAGATATCCTCTTTACGAGCCTTTAGATTTGAATAGAATATACCGTGTTGCACTAGGATCGTATGTCATTGATGGAGGCGATGGGTTTAACGTGGATTACGTGAATCGAATAGAATCAGGTACAGGTTTATGATTTGCGATCGCAATGGTTTCCCATTATTTGCAATAATATTATAATTTTGAATACACCTCTGTGTAATTTAGAACATACAACAGTGGTCGTTACCGCCCCTCCCTTCATTCGCTCTTTCCCAAGTCTACGTAACATTACTAGTTTTTCCATTCCATCATGTCTACTAACACTAACCACACTCATTCACTCATTCATGCCATCCTAACATGCCAACTTTTCAAAGTATCATTTAATAATTTATTTGGTTAATTTGATTTCTTCGACGATTTTTACCAATACTGTTTTTCTAATTATGTTATATGTTAATGTTATACGTTCCGTTATAAAACTCAAAAATACTCATCACACATATCTCTCACATTATAAAGCAACTTTATCTACAGTAAAACTTTTAATTCCTCAATTTTTCGTTATTTCCACATTTTCAGAGGATATGGACCTTGACGTAATAAAACGCTACATCGCCAAAATGTCGCCTATTGTTCACGGGTTAGAAGGACGAATAAAATTTGTTGAGAAGCAGGATATTGAGGACCTTAGTATAAATGAACGTGCACTATCACGTAGACCTCTTGTTCTAACAAGTGAATCAACCAAGGAAAATGTTGATTGCGAAGATGTTTGCAATACGATGCACTCGAAGAACGCATCTTCTCGATTTGCTTGGCAGGGCTACAAAAATATCCTGATCGTTTTATTTGTTTTCCAGTTTTCTGAATTACTCAAAAAATACTCATTATGTATCTTCTAGATGTGCAACATTAGTCTGCCTTATAATACCCGCGTTGTATGTCTTAAGTTCAAACGAGTCCTTGCAGAATCAATTTTTATTATTGTTGGCTGTAAAATTGTGATTTTGTATGTGACTTCATGTAAACATTGTTAAATAAATATTATATAGTTTGACGATGGATTACAGCGTTTATTTGCAAAGGTTATCCTTACATAATTGTTGTGGATATCAGTCAAAATAGTTTAACTTAGCTAGCTTGATAGATGCGTTGGTCTCTCTCAAAACTCAAAGAATAGACACTGATACTAAACAAAAAATATTTTAATAATAATTTTACAAATTTTTCGTATTTTGTTAATTATTATAGATGCGCAGTTGTGGGCAGTCAAATCATTCGCATATGTAATTATCTCGTTATCTTTGTTTTGCAGTTTTTATTATTCTGTTTCTTTCTTTTTCTGCTTTTTTGTTTTTGTTTTGTTTTCTAATTATCGAATGCAAGTGGATTTGGAATGTATTGCTTTAGCTGACTTGTGTTCTGATTTCAGTATGATTGTAATAATAATAATTATTAATTTTGTTTTAATGTTTGTTATTAAAATTTTGTTTCTACTTCTCATGTATCTTTCGCGTGTTTCTGGTAGTGATCATTTTTCCTGTATTTTTATTGTCTACAGGAATTCTTAAATTAGTATTTTGTCTACAACCATGAACAAAATTATTGCTGTACGTAATATCAATTCCACTTTGCCTTATAAACAAATAAAAAATATGATAAATAGGTTGACGCATTACCGACAATTAACTAAATACGTGAAAACAGTGGCATTCCAATGTTTATATAAAGCTATTAGTGATATAGTGACAAGAGGTGTCTGCTTCGATAACCTTTAGCCCCTTTCTATGTTGTCTTTTATTATGTTAACAGTTATAAACTATTATTGCTTAACAATCACGTGTTTTTTAAGGTAAGATAAGATTTAGTTTTTTACTTGGTTGCATTAAAAATAGTAACATGGGTGTCATTTTCTCAACTTAATCTTTGTTACAACCATTAATCTAGCACATTAGGCTTTTCTGAATCTAAAGATAGCATAACTGCAATGTGTGTTATCGACGCATCATCATTAGCGCATGCCTGTTGTTACGTCAATTGTTGCCGACTTTGGGCAGGTAGAATTCTAATTTAAGAGAAATCTGCCCTCAAGACAGGTAAGCACAGCATGTAATTCAGCAATTATCGACGTCAAGCATGATTGTCTAGCGCACTACCTACGTTATGACGTAAGCACGCTGACCGTCAGCTTACGACGAACAACAACTCTTTAGTAAACAACACGACGTTATTGCAACACGGCGACTATTATAATAATTTTATAATAAACTGTAATGTCTAATCGACAGATAAAACTGATTGTGCTTTTTCAAGCGCAAAATTTGCAATACACTTGTTATTTTTACAAGGAATGAAAACTTTAAGTAGCCACTAAACATTTAGCGATATAATTGT
The DNA here is from genome assembly GCA_030141605.1 of Tubiluchus corallicola. Lineage (NCBI taxonomy): Eukaryota > Metazoa > Priapulida > Priapulimorpha > Priapulimorphida > Tubiluchidae > Tubiluchus > Tubiluchus corallicola. The sequence continues at coordinate 88,024 of JAQGDQ010000453.1, forward strand.
CGCTCATAGACTCGCAAACTGTACGTGGTGCATGAATAGGCCAGCGTTAAATTTTCTGCTAATCTGACGTTGGCATGTTTTGCGTTTAACGGAAAGGCAAGATGGCTGCGAAGGGATGTCAAGGCAAGCCAAAATTGGAATTTTTAGGTCGTTTTTGGGGTGTATTCGGCGATCCCAAGATTATAATTGATCGTAAAACAATAGAGAGGACATGGAAATTAATGGACAAGGTAGTAAAATGGTGTCAAGATCCTCGTGTAAATTTAAAAAATAGTCCACCTTATATTTTGGACATCCTGCCAGATACGTACCAGCACCTTCGTCTTATTTATTCTAAGTACGAAGATCGTTTACACATATTGAATGACTGTGAATACTTTAGGATTTTTATTGAGAACTTGTTGAAAAAGTGCAAGCAGGCAATAAAACTGTTTAAAGAGGGTAGAGAGCAAATGTTTGTGGACAACTCGCACTACAGGAGAAATTTGACCAAACTGTCGCTGGTATTTTCTCACATGTTATCAGAGTTAAAAGCTATTTTCCCAGATGGAACTTTTGCTGGTGAACAGTACCGAATAACAAAAGGAGATGCTGCTGATTTTTGGCGGAATTCCTTTGGAAATAGGTAAAGTTTATGAATATTTTAATCTTGTTGATATTGTGATGCCCTAAATAACAGAGATAATTGCATTGAAAATTTAAAGAATTTTAGGTGTTACAATTTATAACAACGTCTTCTGGCAAACCAAGTTGGAAATGTTTAAAGCTAGCGAAATTGAGATTTTAGCTAGATTTTGGGAGTATTCGGCAATCCTATGATTATAAAATTTGATAATAAAACAACGCAGGACATAGTAATTAAGGGACAAGGTAGTAAAATTACAGATTCTTTAAATGTGAGACACTGAGCATAAAGTTTGCAGGGTATCGCTGAAGGAAGCAAAGCAGAATAAATTTCTGGAATACTCCTAGATTTGGTACGGAGTGTTTTTGTCAGCACACCCCTATTAATACATGGTGCAGGTTTGCTAGCCAGTTTTTTATGTTACGTGCAAAATCTTTGTTTTTACACTAGGTCTAGTTAATTGTGTCTGCTATTAATTTCATTTATATATAGAACTATTGTACCGTGGAAGATATTTCGTGAGACTTTGGACCAAGTGCATCCAATCAGCTCAGGGTTAGAAGCCATGGCATTAAAGTCAACTATCGATTTGACCTGCAATGATTACATTTCAAACTTTGAGTTTGATGTTTTCACAAGGTATTGTTATTAATCAGGCTGCTCTGTTTCTCGTTTTCCAATGGAAAGATGTTCACTGATTGGTTTTGCTCTTCTTTCTCTCCGGATCATTGTCAAGTTTATTATTGTCAGATATAAACATGCAACCGCAAACTTTGATATATTTTGCGTGACTTGTTTAATTTAGACCTACAATAAAAATACAGTCAACCTTGGATATAAGGGACACCTCAGGACTGGAAAAAATCGTTCCTTATATCCGATGTCCCTTATAGCCGAAGTTGAGTCAAACCGATGGTGTATAGACCTGTACTTTTACCCACATTTTTATGGATTATTGCTACACATTCAGTGCAAACGCTATGTAGGAAACTCCTTCAGTGGTGCGAGATGTATGTGACCGCGGAAACCGAGCTGTTCGAGTGCTGAGTTTGCGAAAAAGTGAGGTTAAAAATCGATCAATTTCGCTTTGATCATAGGGTCCCTTATATGCGAGGTAACTTACCTGGGTTTCTATTATGCAGGACCTGAAGATATCATACCTTATGACTGAAAGTCCTTTATATCCGAGTGCCTTATACCCGAGGTTGATTGCACTTCTGTTTCTGTCTAATTGCTCAAGTAATTTTTTTAAACACACCTGGCCAAGAACTTTGTAATTTTTATGCATACTTACCTGGCACAGTCATATAAAAGCGTATTTTTTAACTTGAAACTCAAAATGCAATAACCATTATAACATTGGGCTTCATCAAGGGTGCAGCCATGTTTCTCTATAGCTAACTCTCGGTATTTCTCGTAAAATTACTGTTCACCCTGTTCATTTTCAATAATCAGAATAATCAGTTAGCAATGATATGCGAATCGGCAGTCGTCTGCATTAACATCTTTTATGAAATTACCATCGATGCTTGTGTCTGTTAAATAACCGAATTATAACTGTGCACTTTACAAAGTTTAATCTGCGTGGTACAATTTGAATGTATATGATGTTAGAACTGAATTTAAATGTTCCATTTGCCAAAAATATTTTTTCCTCTCGCTCTACCGACATCATGATAGTAAATTTTTGTGTGACTGGCCTAATTTAGCTGATTCATACCTATAATAATGTCTTTCAAACTTTAGTAGTTTTTGCTTGTCTGAACTGTAAAATTTCTTGGCTAATTTATTTGACTTTTTCTTTAGGCTTTTCCAACCGTGGTCGTCATTACTGAGGAATTGGAACTTGTTGGCAGTGACACACCCGGCTTATGTAGCTTTTCTTACATATGACGAGGTGAAGGCACGGCTACAAAAGTACATTAACAAAGCCGGGAGGTGTGTGCATAATAATCAGTAATTTCTCAATGTGGATGAAGCTTCTTTGCTTTAGAAAATTTGTGAAATATGTTTATTATGATTGAAAAGAATTAATTAAGAATTCAAATTGGTGACTAAGGGTTGTTGCTGTACTAGATAACTGCTAAGTCATACTGCAGAATAGAGTCTACTTTCACACTAACTTGCAGTTTCGAATTTCCTTGTGTATGTAAACAATTTCACCATGTACTTCGGTTATAGAATTTCACAATGAATTGTAAATATAATTGTTTCATCACTGAAGTACATTGAATAACCATTTATTTTCTTTGATTTTTTGCCTTTTTATTTATGACTGGTTATTTAAAGTATAATTTATCAATTTTGTTATTGTTTGTTTGGTTTACATTTTATGCATACTCTATACTCTATGGCCTAAAAGCATCTATGGGTTAGAACTCTATATAAAGTTGCTTTGCTGTAATTTTATTTTCCTGTTTTGTACATTTATTTGGTGCTGATTTCAAATGCTTTGCTACTATAATGAGTTTACATGAAAGCGACAGGTTGAATCTGTTCGGTATTGTGCGAAAATGTGTAACGCCTAATTAACAATGATCATTATTACAAGTCGACTTATTAACAGGCTTGTCGCATTCAGGGAGGTATTGAACGGGTTAGCATCACGCTGTGTTACGCAACCGGAATATTCTTTAGGGTAGGTTCCTACTAACAATTTTGCCCCCCCCCCCCCCCGCGCATTAAAATGTTGCAAAACTAAACTCCATGAACCCCTGCAAGTTTGAGTGATTATAAGATTAATGTAAGTCTTGCATAGAAGTGAGACCATGAAAAAATATGTGTAGAACAAGAGTAGCAACAAGCGTTAATGTACTGTTGTCCATGGTTTTTAAGTGCATCATTGGTGCCAAAAGACCAAATATTTATATCAGGCATCAAACAGGCCATTTGTCACAAATGACTAGGTTCCCCAAAGCCAACTGTAGTGCTGAAAGCGAACAAATTTAATTAGTAACGCAAAAATATTCTGCGTTATTGTCTACTGTAAGCCAGATGGGTCACCCCCAGTACATAATGCAGTAGCTCAATAGTATTGGTAGCTGCCACGAGAGCCGCCTAGTGGTGGACGAATGCCGAGTTTGTTATTAGTTAATGCGAGGTTTCAAGCCGCATCCCTTTCGTGTATACTCCATGTATATGTATATAGGTGACCTGAGTCTTATATTAATTTCATTTATTTTAAGTGGATAGATTTTAATGCGAGTGTCATTCATCAGGCACATCGGTAATTCTATTTTTACCTTTTGCGTTAGACTTTGTTTCCTATTTGCAGTTACGTATTTCGACTGAGTTGCACAAGGCTCGGTCAGTGGGCGATAGGTTACGTCACCCAGGAGGGTAATATCTTACAGACTATACCACAAAACAAGTCATTATGTCAAGCGTTGCTGGATGGTTACCGAGAAGGATTGTAAGTTATTTATTTGTTTATGTTTACTTTAGGTCGAGCTGTTTGTGTATGCTTTAGTTATAAGTCTTGTATTAGCGTAAAAACATGTTTCTTTAATTAAAAGAGCTAACCGTAACTTGATGCTTGTGAAAATTTGGAAAGTCGCAGGCTAAACAAATGTGCTTCATTGGATACGACTCCGTTTCTCTGACTATGATTACACCGCAAAACGTGACATGAGATAGCCGAACACAAATATTAATATTATTATTATTATTATTATTATTTATGAGTAATTGTACCTCAACTGATAAGCAAAAGTTACAACAAAATATAATAATCAAAATTAGCCAGGGTTTGCATAGTTGCTGCAAGCTCTAACGCAATATCAATAAACTTTCCGCAACTTGGGCAAAACGGGCGGGTGTAATTTCAGGCAGGCTTATTGCATTGCATGTAATGTCACCACAGTATCCCCCCCCCCCCACTTGAACACGAGTTCGGTAGGTTTTGCCCCTGACGGTATTCCTGACATTTTGGGGTTGACATTGCTGTTGAAGTGGGTATATTCACGAGTGTTAATATCTAGTCCAATAGCAAGAAACAATTGTTCAGAAGTTGCTTGTCAACATCTACATGAGACTGACTTGCATCAATACCTGTAGGCGGATACAAGTTAAAAATCATCAGATTCAATTTAGGTCTCTCAGTGTCTCGAAATTCTTTGATGGCATGACTTGCAGCTTGCTGGATAGTAGTAGCCTGGTTGCTTGAGCTATGTATAATTATCGAGCTAAAGGAAGACAGGATGATTTTTCATATGCTACCCCATTTTCAAGTTCAATTTACAGTATACATTTTAACACAATTAATACTCCAAAAGCTTTTCTAGTTATTAAATTATTAGAGCATTTTTTTAATAATTAGTTTAAAAACTTAATAATGGCAGGCGAGCCCAACTATTGATGACATCACAAACTAGCATGAGTTTCAACAGGAAAAATATTCCATGAGTGTGTTGCACGTGTTTGGGAAAACAAGAATTGTAGTACAGTGCTACTGTAAGATATTCACTGTATTGTAATAAAACTAGGCAAGTTTTAAGATAAAAATTCAAATTTCAAATATGCATTTCCGAAATGCAGGCGCTAGTGCCCATCTAACCAGCAAATGGCAAATGTAACAGTGAAGAACTAGTGGCACCAACGTGAAATTGTGTTCGTGTGGTAATAATTCTTTCACGTAAATCATTTTTGAAAAAATAGTGTGTTTCCTTTCAGTGTTTTAAGGAGTAGATAGTTTAAAATTGGGTCCAGTTTTCGTTTAAATGTTTTGCTATTTCAATCTGTTGTCTAAGTAACTAAAAGATACATTTCATAAACAGCCAGTTTATAATAAATTTTATTGCTAGGAAAATCCAACGTTTTCACTGTCATTTTGCTAATAAAATGTAATAAAATTTATTACATAGTAGGTTGTTTATGAAACGGATATTGTTCTGGTTGTAAAGATTTTAAAACTTTACAAGGTTTGTGTTTTAATACTGCATTGTGTGTGAATTTATCAAATTTTCATCTAAGTAACAGTATAGTGTTTTGGGTACATGTTGCTGTCTGTACAATGACTAAAATGTATTGACCTATTCCAGTAAGATGACTTAGTCAAGAAAAGGGTAGAGTGTTGATGGTTTTTGTATATAAAGTATGCTAAACAAATTTCTGGAGTATGTAGCTTTATGATATACAGTGGCGGCTTGTAACTAAAATTAGTGGGGTGCTGCTTTAGAATTTTTTTAGCCTATGTTTTAACACTGTGTAAAACAAAACAAACATATGTAATTTTAATGGTGTAATCTGCATTTGTAATTTTAAACAAACAAAGACACTAAAATTTATAAATAAACTTGATGAAATCCTAAACAAAAAATATTGTTTGCTTATAAAAAAAACCTAAATTGTCGCAGTTCAGGAAAATGCCGGTACACGGCTTTTAAGCACGTGACAACTGACAACACATACCGTGTGAGTGACAGTACTCTTTCTACCTAAAGTACAGCGTGTTATCTCAGACATAAGCACATGGCCGCACTTGCACAGCAGCCAAACACCATGTTGCTTGAGCTGTGAGCGCACTGTGCTGGACTGTGAAGCAAACAGTACTACCCTCACAAGCTCTGATTCCGCAAAAAGAAAGAACTAAACAGCAGAGACTTATTATATTGAATGTTATCGATAGTATTGAGTGAAAACAAGGGGTGTTGCAGTACCACAGTCGTCATTGAAGATGTGTGTGTTTGCTGTTGTAACGTTAAACTGGGTAATTTAGCAATAAGTTTCTGATCTAATAGACACACGAAAGCAATAATAAATTCTGAAAAAAAATTTTGAGCTCTGGGAACTCAGGCCTTGAAATCTAAATTTTCATTCATTAACATAGTGTCAGCTTTGCTACATTAGTTATACTTTACACAGGATATGTGCTGCAATCAATGACTGCCATATTCAAACTCAATTTTTGTAGTTTTTTATACGTCATTTCTATTAAAATAATAAAAGGGCCTGCAATCAGTATAATTACGTTCGATTGATAAATTAATACATTTTATATTAAGCTGAAACATTTTGTTAACTGTGCTCAATCCGTCTAATAAACTAGCTTATAATCTGTAATAATTTGCCTATTGTGCATAATTAATTCTGCAGTTCTAAACTTTGCTAAACTCAAAATCAAACTGTAAATAAATCTAGCTTGGTAATTTATATGAGATTCTATCAAACTGATAAGATTGACATTAATTATACTAAAATGTTCAAAGTGATCAGTTCGTAATGATTCAAAATAATACAAAAATGATGTATTTGCTTACATCGTATGTTTCCATAAAGCAAATCTAGTATTTAGCCATATATCTGTCAAGCTGTACAACTATCATACTATGAAAAACTCCTTTATTACTACTGAAGTAAAGAAGCCTGTTAACGTTTACCAACTAACTCATTTGCCCAGGTAAAAACAGATGTGCCGATACCTGTGAGTGATCGTGGTCACGTGGCCAAGAAGATAATTGGCGAAATTTTCTACTGGATGCATATTAGTTATTGTATTTTAACACTTTAAATAAAGCTTGTTGTCACCAAGCATAAACTAAATAAATTACAGTATATGTATTTGCTTCTCTGAGCCAATCTATGATGCAAATTTCTGTTTATCCGAGTATATATTAACAATGTTACTTTTACATTAACAATGTAGTGGAGTCTAAGTTTAAAACCGCACGTTAGAGGCTGACTAAATTATGAATATACCTATATTCTCAATTTGTTTATGTCTTGAATGTTTAAAACGATTTTTCCACCAAGAAAACGTAATTTTTTCCATAATCAGCGAGGGGCTGTTGTATGTACGTAATTCATAGGCTGGTCGTTGGGCAAAGATGCCCAGAGAACGTCGTCTTTGCCCATGTGACCATTAGAGTATTCACAACGAGGAACATGTTTTACGTAGATGTAGTATTAGTGTTGATTTAAGAGATGACTCTAACTTGAACCTTGATACTATATGTGACTTGTTCAAATGTCACTTATATCTTGTCTCCAGTGTATGTATGTAATTGATTGTATATTTTATTTTGTTTCATTGATAATTTTATGAGGTCAATAAAATTTAATAAATAAATAATAATATAGTTGAAAAATTAGAATACGCCATGCTACTAATTTGTCAAATTTTAATATTGCTACTGCCTAGAAGAAAGTCAAAAGAAAAAAAATGAATCCAGCACCAATTGATCAGTCTTGTATGTTCATTTTCATGATTTTCCCAAATTGTTTGTTTAATCAGAACTTTTGCATTTATTTCCATAGTTACCTTTACCCGGATGGTAGAAACATCAATCCTGACCTCTCGTCGGCAATACAAGAACATCCGGAAGATCACATACGGGTTTCACAGGAACAGTACGATCTGTACCTGGAGATGGGTTCCACGTTCCAGTTGTGCAAGATCTGCACAGAGAACGATAAAGACATTCGCATCGAGCCGTGTGGTCATCTATTGTGCACACCTTGTTTAACAGCATGGCAGGTAATAACTAGAGGCTGAAGCTGAATCAGTTGCTACTACATCAGTTGAGTCACATAGTAAATCAGCTAGCTTGGCTGAAGTTGAATCAGTTGCTACTACATCAGCTGACTCACACAGTAAATCAGCTGGCTCGGCTTTGGTTGAATCAGTTGCTACTACATAAGCTGACTCACACAGTAAATCAGCTAGCTCGACTTTGGTTGAATCAGTTGCTACTACATCAGCTGACTCACACAGTAAATCAGCTAGCTCGGCTTTGGTTGAATCAGTTGCTACTACATAAGCTGACTCACACAGTAAATCAGCTAGCTCGACTTTGGTTGAATCAGTTGCTACTACATCAGCTGACTCACACAGTAAATCAGCTAGCTCGGCTTTGGTTGAATCAGTTGCTACTACATAAGCTGGCTCACACAGTAAATCAGCTAGCTCGACTTTGGTTGAATCAGTTGCTACTACATCAGCTGACTCACACAGTAAATCAGCTAGCTCGACTTTGGTTGAATCAGTTTTGATTTAGTTCCTTTTAGTCAGTGTGTAACTCTTATATTTTGCTCTTCATTAATTGATTTACTGTTCAACCGTCTATTATATTGATTTATAGACGGTTGAAATCGCGGTTAACTCGATTAATGTGTTAATCGTCCATCACTAGTACAGAATTAATATTTCTAGAAATATCTTTTTTTAATATTTGTTGTCCACAAACAAATTATCTGAATATGTTTATTTCAGGATTCAGAAGGGCAGGGTTGCCCATTTTGTCGAGCGGAAATCAAAGGCACGGAGCAAATTGTAGTCGACCCATTCGAACCCAAAGCAAAGGCCCGGGCAAGCGTGGCAAACTTGAATGTCCCATGTGGTTCGCCAGTTGATAAGGAGGGAGTGTCCAGTATAGCTTACCCCAACTTGATTGACCTAGACGATGAAGATTCGTCTCTAGAGGTATGGCTTCCTGTTAAACACCAAACTAGAGGATTTTTCTTGGAATGCTTAGTTACTCGTTTCTTTTATTATCTATTTATTTTTTATTTTTTACATTACCTGTGCAGCCCCATAAATGAGATTTTTCTTTGCACAATTTACAGTACACTCATATCTCGGTTTGCTGGACCCACTTTTACAGATATTGGGATAATCAGTCAAAATCTGAACCGTTAAAAGTCCCACGTACTAAGGACATTGTCTGTATAATATAGAGTTAATTATGCGGAGTTATTTGAGTCAAATGTCGACAGTTTTTATACATTTTTGCATAACAGCGGCTCGTACTAGACGTTTTTGAGACAATTAGGCTTTTGATTCTACATTACCATGAGTCTAATACACACTGCCCATACTGTATTAGCTTAGTATCTATAAATACGGATAATCGGCAAATTCGGACCGACGTCTTCCCGCTTTTGTCCAGGCAAACCGAGAGAAGAGTGTACTTTACTTCTCTTCTCAAAACATTTCCACACATTTTCCTAAGATGACAGATGAGAGAATGTAACACTTAGTCTGTAGAATCTGAATTTTTACAAATGATGTCAAATTGTTATTATTAGTTTGTAATTATTATCAATAGTCATATTATTACATTCTTTTGTTAAAATATTAAATTAAAATCCCATACAAGAAATTTCAGCAATAAAACAAGTTTATTTCTCTGTATACAGCCTAAACTTTCATCCTTGAACTAGTATGCATAACATTTACCTTCATAGAATTGCTGGCTTCCTTTCACTACCTGGGCAGTTGGTTTTTACAGGTAACGTTGAAAACAGGTGACTTGAGAAAGAGAGAGAGAGCAATGTATGGTATCACTACTGATTCAGAAAATAAAGTTTATGAGATTTAAAAAGAAACTCACCTGTATTGTACTTTATTAATCAGTGTCTTAGTGTCTTAGTACTCACCTTTAGAGTTTCTTCATACTTCTTATTTTTTGCATAAAATAATATTTTTATAATCATGTACTCCTGTACCCGTAGAATGTCAGCTGCCTATGAACATTAGTAATTGCTTATAGTCAGGCTTAAATCATTATGCAATCTATTTTAAATTTTGTAATACATTTTTAATATATTAATTTGTAGTTAAAACACCACAACTTTGTTAAAAGTTTTAATTTACGTAGATAAAAAACATGTCAAACGTTTCGACAGAGCTACTGCTGTCATCGCCACTAATAAATTTTTACAAAAATGCAGCCAGTTTATATAGGCAGAGCCTGTAGTATAGAACATTATGCACTAATGTATTTAATGGAAGCATAATTTTTTGTAAAAATTTACCGCTGATGATGACAGCAGTAGGTCTGTTGAAATGTTTGACATGATTTTTTAACTATGCAAATTAAAAGTTTTAATAAAATTCTGCTGTTTTAACTATAAATGTTTTTAAAATGCCTGTAATTAAGAATATTGATTTGTAATTTTTTGTTGTTACAGCTACTCAAACATTTCACCTGATGTTGTTATGTTTGTTGTGATGTGTTTTTATGTTTGTGTTTGCCAGTAAATCTTAATTCCTCTCATGTTCGTTATTACGATTGCTTGTTTTTTGTTACTATGGTAACCTGCTTTTGTTTTTCAGGATACAAGTTGGCTTTCAACTCCACCCAGTTCTCACTCGTTGACACTGAATCCTTCGTCTGACAGTCATTCTGTAAGTTGATGTTTCAAAGAAATTCTAGCATTTTGTAAAAAAAACACGTTGAAAGTTGTTTCTGGGTATTACCTTGTTGTGCTTTTTCACAGAGTTAGATGCTTTTAAAGCAAAAGAATACACTCACAACAAATAAAGCTTAAAAAATCGTCTTGAAATTTTTGTTATTTACAGTAAGTCCTCGCTTAACGAAGCTAAGGCGTTCCAGAGAAACGCATCGTTGGGCGAAACATCGCTAAAAGAAACACTGTTTTCCATAAGAAACAATGTAAAAGCATTCAATTGTGTTCCAGGAGCAAAAATCAATAATGCTTGGCTGGTGTAAAAGCGTTCAGTTGCTTGCATGGGGGCCAAAACCACTGAGCATGGCTATGTTAAAAGGTTCAGTTATCTTGCAGGAGAAAAATCACTAACATTCGGTTCACAAATTAAACACATTATATGGTTTATAGCTTACAGTTCTACAGCGTTTCTTTAATTAAAATATTACTAATATTACTAGTGCTGTGTTTGTGGCAGCTAAAATGCAAATGAGGTAACCTGCTGCCAGTTAATCATGTAACAGGAGAGAGTTTTATCAGCTGAAACTCTTGGGGTTTATCAAGAAGAATTTTATCTAAACCTGGGACAGTAATGAATCATCGTGGCCTGCCTATAGCTGTCGCTGATGTTTCGCTGTCCAATTAGTTGTGCTATGGTGATCTAGGTTAAATGGTGGGCCTCTTGATTGAGTACAAGTGCAGTAAATAAGATTTTAGTGTTTAAAATAAGGCAAAAAAATCTTCGCTAAAATGGTGTCAAATGATTAAGCGTCACTAAAACGAAACGTCACTAAGTGGGGAGTCGTTAAGCGAGGACTTACTGTACATGCTGTACATGCTGTCTTATTGCATACAGAACTTACGTTAGCAGTAACACTGTATAAAACATGTAAATATAATTCCTGCGATGACTGTTAAGCACAGCTATCTTAATGGTAAGTCGTTTGAAACAAGTTTAGATAACATTACTTAAACTTTGAAAAAGTAATCAGAGCATTCGTAGTACACTTTTTGCTAACTAAGCTTTATATTGTCAGTAAGATCAGTTTTATGGTAAATCAGTGATGCACTCTGGGATAGAGATACAGCGCCATTTTACCAATTGATCTGAATGTTTTAATTTTTTCGTGTTACATTTAAATAATGTAGCTTCGTATGAAAACGTCTTTGGGATACTCTTTAAGATTTCCTTTTCTTCCCCTTTAAACAAAAAAATCAAATTTAACATTCCTTCTTGTGTGACTTAAGTATGTAAGTACTGCACACTTTGCATTAAAGTGCATTTAACCCTTTTTGCTTTTTAACTGGGCCACAATGACTTTTGCTTATTTGGCAATAACTTCTTGTAGTGACTACTAAAACAAAATCTTGTAAATGAACAAATATTTGTTTGTTATTGAGTACTAATATTAAATATTAGTTTTATTTCTACACATGCACACACATATGAGCACACGTACACACATTTACGTACACAGACACGTGCACACCCTCATAAATAAGCATGTATACTTATATTTAGAAACCTGTTTTCACAAAAGACACAATACTAATCCTTAATATGCATTCATTTTGTAAGAATACAGAACAATCAACTAAACATAAATTTCATAAACGATCTTGCATGGAAACATACCGACAGTATTGAGGAATGCACTTGGCTTCAGATGCTGATTGGCTGGTTAGCATTACTTGTTGTGAAGCAACCCCAATCCCACGGCTGTTAAACTTTTTACAATGTTTTGCATGGCCATAGCAGTGAAATAAACAGACCTGGGTTTAAGTCTCTTGCATGAAAAACGTAGGCGGCAGTGTGACATAGTCAATTGGTTAAATGCTGATAAATTGTTACTATCTGCTATTATATTTTTACAGAGTAGTCCGTTTATCACACCCCGCAGTAGTCCGAGCATCAGTCGTCGAAATCAAGACCAGATTCCACCACCTGTTCCACCGCGGAGGCTCTCGCCAACAACATCGCCGTCATCGTCTCCTCACATTGCTCGCAGACAAGCACCAGCACCACCAACCGATGATGCGCCTTTACTAACCAGTGGTGAGTCTGCATCAGTTCTGAAGGGTAGAAATTAGAGGGATTTTTCCTAGAGTTGCCTGTTACAGTAGTTCTAAAACAGGAACATTTTTGCTGTTTATTATTTTTATTGTTGTTGTTGTTATGTTTCCAGTTATACAAGATTTCTGCAACTAAAATTTTTTTAGCACTAAAACAGAGACCTTATAGTTGTTTTGCTTGAGTAATAGTATTGCCAATAAATAATGCCTGGAAAGGTTAGTGAGACTCAGATTTATAAGTTTTTCCAAACCCAAGTAGTTTAAACAGACATGCTGTTGGATCAAATCTATCCCGGGAACATTAACAGGCCACAAAAAAAATTTGTTTCTGTCTTACCTTACAAGCATAAGGAATGCCATTAGGGAAAGAGAAAAGATTGAAGTTTGCAAATGTTTAAAGCTGAATAGAGGAATATTTAAGTTCACCTGAAAAGATAGTTTGTTTTTTTCCCGCATGTTAGCAGTAATGTTGTAAAATTTTCCTTTGTGCACATTTTTCACGCTGTTTTTTAATTTTTGCTTCACACGAGTTACTATTTATCATAAAATTCTGTATTATCATGTGTGTGCTTGCATAGCAAAATCGTCCATATGTTGGCAATTAAGCTTTTCTAGTTATTCACATATCCTGAATCTCCATTTCATGAGGATCATTTTGATACCAAGTTCATCGCTCTATGTTATTTCTAAACTGAGATAATCCACGTTGAAGTTGAGGTGCAGGCTACGCACTGAGAAACATAATCTTGAGAGAATCGCTGTTAAAGTCAGCCATTGTTTTTTGTCGCATTTCTACAAAACACTTAGCAACTGCATGAGTGGTTGGTTACTATGGACTTTACAAGAGCACATTAAAGTTATAATTAACTCCAGTAGGTGGCTCTTCCTGACGAACACCTGCGCTCTGCAGCAGAAAGAACCCGAAGCAAAATGCTGCCATTAGGGGCTGTCACAGTTTGAAAACATAAGTTTTTTTACAATTGCAGTACTATATATATATTATAAAATTAGGTTTTTACTATTTTTTGAACATTTTCTTGATAATTTGATGCTAGAATATAAAAATCCAATATATTTACCATTTGTTTTTATAAAAAACAAAAAATTGACATTTGACCAAATTTTTGGTGCATTCTTCTTTGAAGCATCATAACGTAGTTTTAACTATGCCGACTTATGAATGGTTTTGGTTTGCAAGCACACATATAGTCTCGTTTTTGCAAAATATGAAATCTTAAATTATGGTATGTTCCAATAATTTTGGTGTAGACGGCAACACGGCTCTGTGTGAATGCCAGTCTCATGAGAAATGCCAAGAGCTGACTGTAGAAAAGCATAGCTACACTCTTGCCAAAACAACGATGTCATAATAGTCATTGCATTTTACATATTAAATTAAAAAATACTCTTTTATATGCCTGTGCCAGGTAAGTATATGAATGCAGAAAAGAATTTACCCACACGATTAGATGGAAACAAATATTTTTATTGTCTGGCTAAGTTTTGGACTTTATGGTCCGTCGGGTAACCGGGTAGTTACTCACATTGTTTGTGATTACTTGCTTTCATTGCTGTTACATGTATTGGAAAATACTTTATTGTAATCTTGCTAGCGATGAATGGTTTGTTTAATTAATTGGCAAGTAGCAGTACACTGTTTATTAAGTTAAATTCATATCTATTTATTGGGATACCTTATAAAGCAATTTCTACAGGAAATTGCTAAACAGGGATGATCTCCAACAATTAAGATCCGTCAAACTTGACAATTAATCCGTTTGACAGTTTTGTTGTGAGCACTCACAGTTGCTGGAGTTGTTGACGCACGCGTAGGTCAAAGGTTAAGTGTACCACAGCAGCGAGTCTTAACTACAACCGCCACATTACGTGTGGGTAAAACAAAGCACTGCAGTCTGTTCATTAACATCAGTTGTTTTACCTTGGCTACGTAATTATGCATTAGTCTGTGCATAGACTGATTTACTAGTAGGATCTCGGTTAGAAACAAGAAAAAATGAACTCGGTAAGATTCTAGCTAGCTGTTAAAACTGTTACAGTATTACAGTAGCTTGGGCTGCATGGCATTTTCAAGTGTACACGAATGCGTTGTCTGGTACACTTAACCTTTGACCTTTTCACGATCATCATCAATCGCTGGAACTGTGAAAAGGCTTATTGCAGTTCGTTTTCAAAACTGGGAAAATATTAACTTTGTTTTATCACCCAAGAATTGTTTCTCCTCTCTTTATATTGATTATTTCTTAATTTTCAGACAACGTGTCACACGGGAATACATTAGCAATCAGTTCTACCTCCATCGGAGTGTCGTATTCCGAAGTTCGGCAGCCGGTACCTTTTCCTTTACCGCACAGTCGTTCTTGCGACGAGAGGCACAGTGACCACGCCCCGCTTGTGCACAGTCGTTCCGTCTCTCCCCCTCCTCCTCTTTTACCTCACCACCGTAACGTCGACACCTCAGCTCCGCCAGTTATTTGTAACAGGCAAGAACACGTTACAGCAGATTTTCACGTGAGCTATCCCACACCCGTAGCTCGCATCGCCGTAAATCACAACCCCCCGCCCCCGATTCCTGTGCCTCGTGCTAGTCGTGCAACTGATTTGTCACACGTGCCCCCCACAGTGCCGAACCATTCGTCTAGGTCAAGGTCACCTACAAACCAGCAGCTGAATTATGCAGAACTTCAGTCGAATTCTGTAGAGGAATCAGTTTCTCAGACAAACTGTAAGTGTTTTCATTTATAATGTTCACTCCGGCATCATTCATACAGTAGTGCCATGATGTCTAACGTGAAAGTGTAAAGTTAAAATGAACAATTGTGTTTGCATAGCAAAAACGTCCATAAGTCAGCAATTAAGTTTTTCTAGTTATTCACATATCCTGAATCTCCATTTCATGAAGATCATTTTGATACCAAGTTCATCACTCTGTGTAAATACTAAGCTGAGATAATTTATTTTTCACAAATTTTCGACTATCTATTAAATAATTTACAGGCATTATGCCACCAAATGACATGCGGGAAAGTAATATTACCACACACAATTTCACGTTTGCGCCACTAGTTCTTCTCTGTTACATGCATTTCACCATTCGCTAATTAGACTGGCACTAGCGCCTACATTTCAGAAAGCGTTGCACAAAAACAGGTGCTGTACCTCTCAGTTTAGATGTGTAAGTTTGGGCGTTACCACAGTGGTAAATTTGAAATTTGAATTTTTATCTTAGAAGTTGCCTAGTTTTAGTACAACACACTGAATATCTTACAGTAGCACTGTAACTCAATTTTCGTTTTTCGCAAACACACGTAACACGCTCGTAGAATATTTTCATTGTTGAAAATTATGTTAGTTTGTGATGTGATCAATAGTTGGGCTCGCCCGCCGTTAATTAAGTTCTTAATCTATTATTTAATTATCAGAAACGCTTTTGCAGTATTAATTTTGAGTTAAAATGTATACTTTTCGTCGGACTTGAAAATGGGGTGATATATGAAAAATCATCCTGTCTTCCTTTAATAAAATAATCAAAAACTACCCCAAAAATAGTTAGTAGTTCCAGTAATTCCTTGTGATTTTTTTCTCTTTTGTCTATTTTTCTTCACCTGATGAGGAATGAAAACTACAGTGGTAGTTTGAAATGTCCCTTCTTTTTTCTTCCTTGTATTTTAATGGTCAGACTTTTTTCATTCATTGTCACTATTTCTGTTAATTAAATTGTGTTTTTTAACTCCTTCAGGACCATGAGAGTTTACTGCATTTTGCATAGGTTCATGAAAAACTGCTCTAACTAAGCAGTGATTATGTTATATTTGATAATTCTTGTAGGTTTCTACTCCTCACACAATGGATTTTCATGAAGAATTATATGAATTTGCTTACCTTAGATAAATTAAAAATCAATTTTTTATAAATAAATTGAAAAAAAAATTGGTAACTGTAGTGTTTGCTCTGTAACAATGTACAGTATTACTTGTGTGAAATCAGCTAATGCAGAAAAATTCAACTATCCAGATACAACACTCTAATACACTCTGGCTTCAAATCTATTCTATTTTTTAAGGAGAAATTCCTGTTAAAAGATGAAATGACCTTCATTTGTCCTGGTTAATCGGTTGGTTTTTCCTGGAGTAGCAACAGAACACTGCACAGCTTGGGCTATAGCATTCGGGCGATCATTAAATTAGTGTGTACGATCACACAACTGTACGTCAGACATAGCTACTCAATAGACTAAGTTGGAGTGCCTGAAAAGGGCGTATTTTTTTAATTTTATCAACTTGTTATAGCTAGAAATCAGTGTTTTGGTTGTGTGTTACAAAAACCCATGTTTTTTTGTGCATGTACAGCACTTATTGACAAAAATATATTGATTTTTTATTGACAAAAATATATTGATTTTTTTCGTAGTTCTTGCTAAGACATCGAGTTTGCCTAGTCGGTTACCACCCCCCGTGCCTCCAGCCAGCACAAAACCTCACAAGGAGCATTTACGAGAAAACGCCAGACCTTCTAGCACGCCACCTCCTGCGCCACATGCAAGAATACCGAAAACGTGAGTATATTACAACATTTACGTTGTTTCACTACATCTATGATCTGGTGAGCAATGTGACGCTAGACTGTGCCAGTATGATGAGCAATGTGACGCTAGGCTATGCCAGTATGGTGAGCAATGTGACGCTAGGCTGTGCCAGTATGGTGAGCAATGTGGCGCTAGGCTGTGCCAGTATGGTGAGTAATGTGGCGCTAGGGTGTGCCAGTATGGTGAGCAATGTGGCGCTAGGGTGTGCCAGTATGGTGAGCAATGCAACGCTAGGCTGTGCCAGTATGGTGAGCATTGTGACGCTAGGCTGTGCCAGTATAGTGAGCAATGTGATGCTAGGCTGTGCCAGTATGGTGAGCAGTGTGACGCTAGGCTGTGCCAGTATGGTGAGCATTGCAACGCTAGGCTGTGCCAGTATGGTGAGCATTGTGACGCTAGGCTGTGCCAGTATGGTGAGCAACGTGACGCTAGGCTGTGCCTGTATGGTGAGCATTGTGACGCTGGGCTGTGCCAGTATGGTGAGCACACAGTTATTTTTACACAAAATAATCTATTTATAATTATTTACTACCCGTAAGAAAAGCCTATTATCTATCAACAATAGCAATTGCTTATTGTGAGACTTAAATTAAATATTTATGTCATCAGAACCTATTTTAAATTTTGTAATATGCTGTAGTCATTTATTTTAATATATTAATTTGTATTTTTTGATATGGCCACTTTTACATCTCACTAGATGTTGTTATGTTTGTTATGCTGCGTTGTTATGTTTTTTCTATGCCAGTAAATCTCTTAAGTCTCTTAATTAATGTATTTTTTCTGTTAGGGAACCAACTCCATCAGTTGTTTACAGCACCATACAAAACGTCAACACGACCGGTAACCTGAACGGGACCGACCTGTCCTCCGACAAGGGTAACTACGAAAACATCAACGTTGAGTTCATCGTTCAGCTCACCGCCGAAGGCTATGCTCAAGATTTGGTCATACGCGCCCTCGGCGTCGCGAGAAACGACCTGAAGATGGCGCAGGAGATTCTTCAAAACTTTGTGGAGAAGCCTGGAAAGTCGTGCACACACTAGCTATTATGTGGCGATACTGTGTTCGATGTATTAAAATTCCTCTATGCTTAGTAATTGTATTTAAATTTATTTATTAAATAGTTCCCATCGGGTTAAATGCTAGCTTGTATATTCCATGTGTGTGTATGTTTGTAATTGTGTGTTAATATGAACGCAAGTAATATTATGTGTACTGTGCCAATGGTGATCCATTTACAAGTAGGCTATTGGTGAATGAAGTATTACAATGGAGTACTTTTGTCTAGTGATGGGCAACTTTGAAATTTTGTAATTCGATTACAATCTTGTTGTCGTAATACGATGTCACGATTAATCTTTCGTGACAATTTTTTAGTGTTTTAGATGCACTTTTTAAAATTGGAACTCTGAAATATAGCCTATAAACTTTTTGGTGGCTTTCGTCGTTGTCTGCCATTTTCATACTCTCAAACTATTTCAGACACGCACATTCATTAACTGTCACTGCACACGTCATGGCAAAATGAATTTGAAGCCCCAGTTTACAACACTGTACATAGTTTGCAGTCGTGTGAATTTGTGAAAGGTGAGAAAAATGAAGAAAAAGTGCAAGGAGTCCGTCTATTTGTGCTAAAACACAACATTTTAGTCAACGTGTAACGCGTATATTTTGCTCTTGATTAACGGAATTACTGTTCAATCGCCGATTATATCAATCTATACATGGTTACAATCTTGATTAATTCGACTTTTCTATTAATCGCCCATCACTACTTTTGTCTCTTAATTTATGCAGATGGATAAAACACATTAGCAATAGAGGTAGAGGCTAGACCTGTTTAATGATAAGGTGGCATTTCAGTCCTGTTATGATCCATCACTACTTTTGCCTCTTAATTTATGCAGACAGATAAAACACTTTAGCAATAGAGGTAGAGGCTCTATCTGTTTAGTGATAAAGGTGGCATTTCAGTCCTGTTATGAAGATGTAACGCTGTCTGTTTGGAAACAAAATGGCGTTGCTATGCTAGTAGCTCACAGGGTAGGTACAGATGTGTTCTTCTTAATACAAACAACTGATCATGCATATACAAATTTTATTTTTATAATATGCAGTGATGTAATTGTGTAAGTTAATGTTTTCACTTGTATTATAGTTCCCTAGTCATGTATTCTTAAGTGTATCTGTTAGACTTGTCAGTGACATGTGCACTCTTGTCATGACATAGTAGTAACATCCGATCTGTAGCAGCCAATTTTATTTGTAGCATTTGTTTAGTTTTTTTAGTACTTCTTGTGGAATTGTAATGTATGATTGGCACAGGTTTACTGGAAGTTGTTACCCATTGTAACTGTTTGCTTGGTTGCCGTGGTTACTGCAGGGTGCCAAACAGCGGTGGCTCGTAATTAAAATTAGTGGGGGTGGTGCTTTGGAAAATTTTAGCCACTGTTTTAATACTGTGTAAAACGGAACAAACTAATTTTAATGTTATAATTTGGAATTGCAAATTTAAACAAACAGACGTGCGGAAATTTATACGTGAATTTGATAAAACCGTGAACAAAAAATTTTCTTACAAATAGCTTGAATTGTCGCAGTTCAAGAATATGCTAGCACACAGTTTTTAAGCACGTGACACCTGACAGCAAACTGTGTGAGCAACAGCACTTTCTTTACCTAGCAGCAGACGCTAGCAGTACAGCGTACAGCGCGTTATCTCGGACACGTGCACAACAGCCAAACACACCACTGTGCTAGGCTGTGAAGCAAACAGTACTACCCTCATGTGTTCTGGTTTCGTACAAGTACGAAGAAAGATCTAAAGGAAAAAGACTTATATTGAATATTATCGATAATATTGGGTGAATGTAGAGGGTGCTGCAGTTCCACAGTACCTATAATATTATCGATAACACTGAGTGAAAGTAGGGTGTGCTGCAGTTCCACAGTACCTATAATATTATCGATAACACTGAGTTAAACTAGGGGGTGCTGCAGTTCCACAGTACCTATAATATTATCGATAACACTGAGTTAAACTAGGGGGTGCTGCAGTTCCACAGTACCTATAATATTATCGATAACACTGAGTGAAACTAGGAGGTGCTGCAGTTCCACAGTACCTATAATATTATCGATAACACTGAGTGAAAGTAGAGGGTGCTGTAGTTCCACTGTACCCATACACGAGCCACTACTGGTGCCAAATGTTTGGAGTTGCAGGAGTTTGTATGTTTGCAGAATTTCCTTTGATTAATTTCTTTGCGAGTAAGTAGAACATTTATCAGAATAAGACGTCTTAATATATTTTTTCTTGATAATTGATATATATACATTGTATTTGTATAGTGTTGAGTATGTTACTAGGGTCTTGTAAAGAACCTTTACATATTGTATCCTCACAGAGATCTTAATATATGTAGGTATGTTGTTGTTTCTAATGCCATTTTCTATGTATAAATGAAATGCTACTTTTCTTGGTGTAGTACTTGCATGCTTTATCAGATAAAGCTGTTTTTGAAACTCTGGCTTGCAACTATGGAACTGTTGGTTTACAAGTTGTTACGTGACGTAGAAAGCACATAGGTAATACCGTTATAGGTAAAAAGTGCTTATCTTTATTGAAGGTTGCCAAGTTTCTTGCTAAGAAACACTTGACTAGAGGTTAGCAAAAAATTTCAGAGATATTAGTTATTAATATTTAAACAGTTCACTTTGTAAAATTAATTATACTACTATGAGATATTTCTGTTAACTAAAGTTTATAGCTGGAAGGTAGCTGCAGCTTTCTTTCATTCGCCTTACAACTGGTAGTATATGATCTAGAAAGTTAAGCATTGCTTGATTTGGATGGTGATTACAACTTTTAAAAAAGTGAAGTAGGAACTCTGTAGACGTTGCAGGGTTTTTGTGTGAGAGTTTACAAGAAATGATATTAGTGTTTGTGAGGTATCAATTTTAAATCATCTTCTGTTTTTCACGTACGTTTTTCCATATTTTAGTAATTTCAAACCTCGTGTAAAAATTTACTAGAAGCGCTGCTTCGGAAAGTTTCTGTATCACTGCTGCTTGTGGACACTGGTGTGCTAAGCTGTATAAATCATAAACTTTTATTCTTGTTTAATTTTCCTTTAATCGTTTTTACTGTCGCCCTGTGTTTTTAACTCATTACAGGTTTTGACTGGAACAGTGTAGTTACTGGTGTTGTACGTTGATTAGCTATAATTACTCATTCATAGATTTATCTTTGCTGTATACGTATTTTTTGCATTACTGCATGGCTTTTTGAGATTAGCACACTACAAACACATAATGGCAGGGCTTAAATTTTATTTTGAGAGTTGTGGCAGGGATGGAATGTAGTTCACTATCAAACCTCAACTCAGTTGTCAAAGTGTCTTAACCATATTGGGATGTCTTACTACCTTAGCCATTGCCCAGAAGTGATGATTTATGGTATCACACATTCATTTATTAACTAGGTTTAACATTGCTTAACTTCTCTTGCTAAGCAAACACCTTGACCACTCAGCTTTGCTCTTTCATTACTGTCACGATATGGCTTTGCTCTTTCATGACTGCCAAGACAAGGCTTTGCTCTTTCATGAGTGTCAAGACAAGGCTTTGCTCTTTCTTGACTGTCAAGACAAGGCTTT
Organism: Tubiluchus corallicola; assembly: GCA_030141605.1. NCBI lineage: Eukaryota > Metazoa > Priapulida > Priapulimorpha > Priapulimorphida > Tubiluchidae > Tubiluchus > Tubiluchus corallicola. The sequence continues at coordinate 110,153 of JAQGDQ010000453.1, forward strand.
GCTCTTTCATGACTGTCAAGACAAGGCTTTGCTCTTTCATGACTGTCAAGACAAGGCTTTGCTCTTTCATGACTGTCAAGACAAGGCTTTGCTCTTTCATGACTGTCAAGACAAGGCTTTGCTCTTTCATGACTGTCAAGACAAGGCTTTGCTCTTTCATGACTGTCAAGACAAGGCTTTGCTATTTCATGACTGTCAAGACAAGGCTTCGCTATTTCATGACTGTCAAGACAAGGCTTTGCTATTTCATGACTGTCAAAACATGGCTTTGCTATTTCATGACTGTCAAGACAAGGCTTTGCTATTTCATGACTGTCAAGACAAGGCTTTGCTATTTCATGACTGTCAAAACATGGCTTTGCTATTTCATGACTGTCAAGACAAGGCTTTGCTGTTTCATGACTGCCAAGACATGGCTTTGGTGTTCCGCGACTGTCAAGACATGGCTTTGCTCTTTCATGACTGTCAAGACAAGGCTTTGCTCTTTCATGACTGTCAAGACAAGGCTTTGCTCTTTCATGACTGTCAAGACAAGGCTTTGCTCTTTCATGACTGTCAAGACAAGGCTTTGCTCTTTCATGACTGTCAAGACAAGGCTTTGCTCTTTCATGACTGTCAAGACAAGGCTTTGCTCTTTCATGACTGTCAAGACAAGGCTTTGCTCTTTCATGACTGTCAAGACAAGGCTTTGCTCTTTCATGACTGTCAAGACAAGGCTTTGCTCTTTCATGACTGTCAAGACAAGGCTTTGCTCTTTCATGACTGTCAAGACAAGGCTTTGCTATTTCATGACTGTCAAGACAAGGCTTTGCTATTTCATGACTGTCAAAACATGGCTTTGCTATTTCATGACTGTCAAGACAAGGCTTTGCTGTTTCATGACTGCCAAAACATGGCTTTGGTGTTCCGCGACTGTCAAGACATGGCTTTGCTATTTCGTGACTGTCAAGACTAGGCTTTACTATTTCGTGACTGTCAAAACATGGCTTTCCTATTCTGTGACTACCTTGTACACCACTTGGTTACTTATTCTTAATAACTTTTATCAAAAAGCAGTACCTTATTACAAATGCTTATATTTGCTGGCTAACTTTATTATTGCACTTTAAACTGTATGCGATAATTTTTGGCAGCTGTTTGCTAAGTTAGGCGTAAGTGAAGTACTTTTTCTTATTTTATGTTTTAGCATTACTAAATGATGCGATTAACTGAAATTAGACAAATCACTGCAATAAACCCGCATAGAAGTTCAATAGTTACATTAATTTCAGCATAGATACAGCTGTTGGTAACTTTGTCACTGAAATTGCACAAATTTGGAATTTGCTTCGACATCTAGTGGCAGACAATACAAACGCCATTGTTCATTGTACCTTGAATTTTTGTATTAATTATTTTAAGTTTGTAACCATTAATTAACATTCAAATTTGTCCATATAAGATCTAGTTTGCTGATTGATTGCTTTTTCTGCCAGTAGATGGTTGTAGCATATTTACAGACAATGTAGAGTAATGCACTGCAGCCTACATATTACCATACATGGCGCCATCTACCGAGTGCTTCTTGTATTAAAAGAGTAAAGTAAGTGAATTATAATGATATTTTTAGTCGTCGCAACGATAATCAGGAAAATTTAATGAATCGCTTTTCAAACTTTTCTGATTGACCTTGTTGCCTCACGAAGCGCCTTGTGCAGCTAAAATATTGTAAAATATTAGCAAGGATTTTATTAGCGTAGATTAATTTATAAATTAAAATGTAACATTATTTTTTCATCATGTTTAATGTAGAGTAATTGTGGGATTGTAATGCTGCGCATGCCAAATTCCCTATTGTTACGACATGCAAGTTGGTAACTGAGATATTAATTGTAGTATCATGTAAGCTTTAATCATTATCGTTGTTACACGGTATCTTTCATGTATATATATAATAGTTAAATATGATGTATAAAAAAGTAAAATCGGTTATTGTGTTTTCTTTTCGTCCGTTAAACAGTATTCAGTATTGATTGTGCTTCTTTAACCCATTTCGAAATTTTGTTGAAAGCAGTAACTAGGGTTCCCACGGTCAGGGAAAATACAGGCTGTCCTGGAAAATCAGGGAAAAAGATAATTTGATAAAAAGTCGGGGAAAGTGATGAAAAGGGTGCGAAAGGTCAGGGAAATTGGAAAGGGTTGCAAAAATAATCACTCTGAACCGGTATTTTTCTAAACATAGTTTTCAGTGATTCGTGTTCAAATAAAATTTTGCTATAGCAGGCTCCTAGTTTCGATTTCTGTTACAAAAATGATGATTACCCGACACATTATATATCATTATATGTATGAACGTATGTTTATATGTATGTTTTTTTATTACAGGCACTTAAAAACATTTATAGTTAAAACATCACAACTTTATTAAAACTTTTAATTTACATTGTTAAAAACTCGTGTCAAACGATACGACAGCTACTGCTGTCATCATCAGTGGTGAATTTTTACAAAAATACAATCAGTTTATATAGGCAAAGCCTACAGTGTAGAACATTATGCACTAATTATGTATTTAACAGAAGCCAAATAGGTAATGAGTAAGCAGACCTGTAGAAAGAGATTGATACAGTAAATTATGCAATAATTAGTTCTACAGGTGTGCTTATTTATTACCTGTTTGCCTTTTTGCAAATACATAATTAGTGCATAATTTACTGCATCAATTTCTTTTTTCCAATATTAGTTTTAAGTTTTTTAATATTCTGTCAGAATGTGAATTAAAATATGTTCGTTTGGCATAATTACTTGTGAATCTGTCAACTAATTTACGAGCTCTAATCCCAACGTTATCTTTTGGAATATTTTGACGACAGTAAACTTTTATTTTATTTCAGTCAACTGCCACGATGTTCAAAATTCCCTGTTAAACACGTTCAACAGCTCATGCGTGAGCACAGCGGTAAATTTGAAATTTGAACTTTTATCTAAAAACTTGCCGAGTCTTAGTACAACACATTGAATATCTTACAGTAGCACTGTACTTCAATTTTTGATTTCATAAACACGCTCGTGTACTATTTTTGCTGTTGAAAATTATGTTAGTTTGTGATGTCATCAATAGTCGGGCTCGTCCGTCGCTATTAAGATCTTAATCTATTATTTAATTAGCAGAAGCGCTTTTGCAGAATTATTTGTGTTAAAATCTATACTTTTTACCGTACTTGAAAATGGGGTAGTATATGAAAAACCATCCTGTCTTTCTTTAACATCTGAAGAAGCTTTGAGTATCATAGCTGTTCAATTTTAAAACATACATAGGCTGAACTTATTTCTTCACAAAATAAATTTTTCAGTAGTGCTTTATGATTTTATCAATTTATCTCCGCATCTGCGAGGTAACACTGCTAAATTTTATATAAGAAAAATTTTCCTACGTAAACATTTCTATTGGATCGGGGGGGGGGGGGGACGCCAAGTACCACCAGATGCCACAAGCTCCAGGAGCAACAACACCAACTACAGCGACAATCACAGAAAGATGAAGTTCTGGATTTTGGTGTTTCGTTTGATTTCAATCTGTATTAATAAAATTATAGCACTCCACTCACCATATAAAATACTACTAAAATAAAAACTACAAACATACATCTGTAGGCAATAGACAACATCAAAAACTGCAGAGGACGTGACATATGCACAGGTAGTGAAACACTCTCTCTGAAATTCTCAGCACATAAAACAAAATGATATTCATTTGTGTTCAATGAGATGTCTTCGCTCAGTTTCTGGCTTAAAGCACAAGAAAACCCTCCACTTACATGAAACTTAAAATCTCGTCTTGAAATTCTATACCACTTTCATACTGCCTTTTTGCACGCAGAGCTTGCGTCGGCAGTAACATTGCATAAGACATGTAAATTTAAACTCCCGTAGACGCAGGGATTTGGACGATAAGTCATTTGAAACAGCTTTAGATAACACTGGGTAAAGTTTGAAAACATAATCAGTGGAATTCGTAGCACACATGTTACTAATTAAGTAAAATTTAAAATTACTGTATCTTGTCAATAAGATTAAAAATACGTTTTTTGATTAGTGAGTGGCGCAGTCACTATATTTTACCAATTGGTACGAACATTTAAAATTATCATTTCTAGTTACGTAAGTCTTTCCAGCAGGTAAGCGAAATGCTGAGTAACATAAATTTGCATGGAAAGTTTTTTCGAGACATAGTTTAACATTTCGTTTTCTTCCCTTGATTTACGTTGTGCGTATATGACGTCTTGTAATAGTGCAGTCGGAATAGTATTGCGGGAGATTTAAAATGAAGACAAATAAAAAAAATCCTTTCAACGCGAGTGCAATATGTACATAAAATTGCTATAAAGTAATATAATTTCTTAAGACAATTTTTCTGAAACCTACTTCAGGTACCCCTTTCTTGTCCTTTTTAAGAATGATAAATAACTGCAAAACGCACGCCTCATCTGTAATTAGGATACGTAATGGGTGTGAGGAAATGCTTGGTTCCTTTATACAGAATAAAGCAAAGAGAATAGATGAAAATTGATAATGCGATGAGAAGAACATTTAATTTTGAGTAATGAACACTGATTATCTAGTACAACCGTTATTCACAGCCCACAAACCTGTATTGATGTTGGTTTCTCAGCTAATGGGGATGGTGTCACGATTCATTTTTGTTAAAAAACGTCGTTGAATTTTTCAATTTTTGGCAACAAGAAGTCGAAACAATTTAAAAAACACGTAAAGTAAGTCATCTTACAATAATTAAAATATAAAAAAATACATAGCTATCTACCTATGATAACTTTTATTAAGCGGGGCTGTCCTTTTCTGAAGAAATACAGTTGGGGTGAGTTAATATTGGCCCCTGGCTAAATTTCCTGTCCTGGATTTAGTGAAAAATGGAACAGCAGCTACGATTAAGCGAACAAATTAGCTTCAAAAATTGCAAAAATGTTGTTTTAGGAATTGATTTACAATCATGAAAAGAACGATTGAAGCGCAGGATTGCCGTAGCTTGAAGTCTGATTTACTTTTACACAGTTTAGCGTTTCGCGAGCCTTTACCTAACATCAAAAGCGTGACTAAAGTTGCGTTTACGAAATGCTGATGCGGAATAGATAGAATCGGTTTATATTGTTTTCAATGCATCAGTTTATTTGACTTGCGTGATGCGTTATTTTTTCTGCAACTATTTCCTATTGATTTCTTATACGCAGCTATTCTGCGGGTGGACAACGCATTCCGCCTGCTAGGTAAACGCCACTTAAAACACACTTGTTAAAGGACAAGAATGGGGTACGTGAAGCAGGTTTCAGACAAATCGCCTACAAAATTATATTACTTTGTAGCAATTTTATGCGTATATCGTACTTGCGTTAAAAGGAAATTTTGTTTGTTTTCATTTTAAATCTCCCGCAATACTGTTCAGATAGTGCTATTACATGACGTCATATACGCACAACGTAGATCAGGGGAAGAAAAGGAAATGTTAAATTATGTCCCAAAAAACTTTCCCTGCAAATTTATATTGCTTAGCATTTCGCTTATCTGCTTGAAAGACTTCTGTAACTATAAATAATAATTTTAAATGTTCGTGCCAATTGGTTAAATGTCACTGACTCACCCACCAGGGTGCACCACTCACTAACCAAAAACGTATTTTTAATCTTATCTACAAGATACAGTAATTTAAAATTTTACTTAGATAGTGACCTGTGCGCTACGAATGCTCTGATTATTTTTTTAAACTTCACACAATGTTGTCTAAACTTGTTTCAAACGACCTGTCGTCAAAATGGCAGCGTCTAAAGGTCAATCGCGGGAGTTTAATTTAGAAGTTTTATACGGCGTTACAGTCGACGCGAGCCCTGCATGCAAAATGCAGTATATATGTGGTATAAAATTTCAAGACGAATTTTTTAGGCTCTGTGTAAGTGGAGGGTTTTCTTGTACTTTATCGTACAACACATTCCGGATGTCAGGTAAATGCCACTTTACTTATTGTAGCGGGACCGGAATCTCTTATTACACTGAACAATCCAAGAAGTCAGTTGTTCTTAATCATGCAGGCATACCCGCACTTTTAGTAGGTACGAGATATTGCATTTCACGAGGTTGACACAAATACCTTGATTACGATGATTCATGTTTTGCTTATTGCAACGGGACCGGAATCTCTTATTATACTGGACAATCCAAGAAGTCAGTTGTTCTTAATCATGCAGGCATACCCACACCTTCAGTATGCACGAGATATTGCATTTCACGAGGTTGACACAAATACCTAGATTACGATGATTCATTTTTTACTTATTGTAACGGGACCGGAATCTCTTATTATACTGGACAATCCAAGAAGTCAGTTGTTCTCCATCATGCAGGCATACCCACACCTTCAGTGGACACGAGATATTGCATTTGACGAGGATGACACAAATACCTAGATTACAATGATTCATTTCTTCACTTATCTTGTATGCTACTGACTACTGTAGTTCACATATTATTGTGTTCCAATTTTCGTCCATTCATCAAATGTTGTAGAAGCACTTGTGATTTTACCTTAATTTACATTCTTGCTCTTGTTAGATCCGTTCTACTTGTGTCACTTAGTTCTGCTTTATCAATCAAAATTTGTAAATCTCATGAAACCGCGAGAAAAGTGAGGTAATTCTTACACCATCTTGCGAGCAGCATTTCGTGAATTCATGAATGAAAACCAGAATAAAAAATCAGACTTTATTTCAACAGTATTTAGGATTTATTTCACTGTTTATATTCATAACATTATTATTCTAATTGCCTAGGTCAGATTTGCGTCTGCAGTTTATGCACTGACCAAGGACTCCTTGGCACTGACTAAAAAAGCTCATTTCTTTGCGTAGTATTCAATCTTCAATCGAAAATTCCAATAGCTAAAAAATAGCTAAACTGGAATGATGCGTGACGTCAGGGTTCCACGTGCATCAACGAAAAATGTCCACTCGATGTCTTAATGTTACAAGGTGCTAGGTGTGGTTTATTAGTCTGCATTTAAAAACGTGTAACTTTTTTTACAATCTTCCCATACGAAGAGGCGGCTCCATGCCTCTAATGGCATCAAGTGTCTCCTATTGGAATGCCTCGATGAAGCTAGCATTTACTACCATTGTTGGAAGCTTGTTCTATATCCTGATTGTTCGAGGGTAAAAGGAATATGTGTAGGAAAGAACACTAAAAGGAACTAGGACATATTTGTATTGGCAGTATTGTAGGTGGTTCAGCTAAAAATACGTTACAAAGTTACAACTTTCAACCTCCAAAAAAGAACAAATTCGGGTAAAAAAGTCACAGGTATAAAGTCACAGGCAAAAAAGTCACAGGTAAAAAAGTCACAAGTAAAAAGTCACAGGTAAAAATCCACAGAATTAAAGTCACAGGTCGAAAGTTAAAGGTAAAAAGCCACAGGTAAAAAGTCACAGGTAAAAATGTCACAGGTAAAAAGTCGCAGGTAAAAAAATCACAGGTAAAAAGCCACAGGTATATAGTCATAGGTAGAAAGTTACAGGTAAAAAGCCACAGGTAAAAAGTCACAAGTAAAAAGCCACAGGTAAAAAGCCACAGGTAAAAAGTCACAGGTAGAAAGCTACAGGTAAAAAGCCACAGGTAAAAAGCCACAGGTGAAAAGTCACAGGTGAAAAGTCACAGGTAAAAAGTCACAGGTAAAAAGTCACAGGTAAAAAGTCACAGGTAAAAAGTCACAGGTAAAAAAGTCACAGGTAAAAAGCCACAGGTAAAAAAGTCGCAGGTAAAAAGTCACGGGTAACAAAGTCGCAGGTAAGAATGTCGCAGGGAAAAAGCACAGGAAAAAAATAACTATAACTCCAACCCTAGTCGCTAACCGTCACCCTAGCCAAAATTTTAATCGGGACTTTTTTCCTGTGACTTTATTTCCGGTCAACAAAAAAAAGCAAACGAAAAAAATATGGCTGTTTGACAAGGTGCCCCTCGGAGAAATAAGCTATCAACGTACGAGAAAACACAAATCACGACATAGTCCTGGAAATTACGCAACATTTACCATAATACGTAAACGTAAGATATGTCACAATTAATATAATGCTAAGTTTAGGGTTACGATTCACCACTGCACGATTCCAGTTCAGAGCATTGACCGTGACCGATCTTAACTACAACAATCGTGACTCGATCACCTGAAAATATCCGTTGGTACGTCATGAAAAAGTTGTCGTAACAGAAAGTCACGTAAATCTGGCTAAAATCTGAAAGCATTCATGCGTGATGAGTTTCGAGTTGAAACTAATACGGTTTACTAGTTTGTGCCTTTTGCCTAATCCTAAAGTACCGGTATTGACGGCTGTACTGCGTGCGTAGTAGTAGCCATGGCGGCTAACGTATGAGGAATTTTTTGTTGTGTTTTTGAGCTAATGATGAACCGGTTCAAAGAGTGTTTACAAGATTACAGGAGCTATTAAGAAAGTGTTAAGCAACAATGAAGAAACGCAACTATGTTTTGGTGCTGTGGTGTTTGGCTACTAGATCTTCTTTAGTTTCTACAGTAGGTAAGCAAGTAGCTTCAATTACTTCACTAGTTCCAGGCCAGTATAGTACAGTAATAACTGTTGCTGGCCAAGATTTTTACTTCACTGAATTTTTTCAATAGGCATCAGTAATAATAATTAGTATAGAGTTATAGCTGGACGAATTTAGTTTTTTAAAGAAAATAAGACCTAAACCATTTAGCTGATTATTTGGGTACAGTTCCTTGCTAATAGTCTTTTTAAAGCAGTTCATTATTTAGTTTTTCATTTTCTAAAGCACAGTCATTTAGTACAGCCCATCCTGTCCTGCAACGTGTACTCCATTTATCTACTGTCTTTATATTTTATTATATAATAAGCAAACTTTACATTCAACCACAGAGCTTAAATGACCGCAAAGAATGACCTACCGTCACAGATGTCCATTACATTCGAGACAGGCCCAACTTATCTCAAACCATTGACACATTAATTAGATCACACTACTTATTATATGCAATGTTATATAATACACGATTATTATAATGCTATCTGGTAATAATATAGTGACCCAGATCTGCTCATAGTCTATGGCCATAAAGCCCATCTCGGTCGGTCCAGTCTAGAGTGACATTTACGTATCATCCGGAATGCGTATGCGTTATGCGGATGCGGAATAGATAAAATGCGCCCGTTTATCAGACCTGCGTTTATTTTTTTCCGCAGGTGCGCAACGCATTCCGGATGTCGGATAACCACCACTTAAGTCAGTTATTGCCGGCACTAATCCATTTACAAACGTTGCTCCAAGAAGCCCAAATACTTCAGTAGCAAACAGGTATTTGTTATCACCTGAGTGCTGGACTGCTACTTTACACCCACGCGTACTCTGTGACCCAAATCACAATTATTATCCTTGACCCAAGCACTCATATTCAGGTATTCTCTTCTGTTTCCTCCGTTGCTCTAAACATCTATTGTAGACATAGAGCCACTATCCTTTATTAGGGCGCTCCGCTGTTCTCTCTACTGCTCTTCTCTACCAAACTTTTTTGCAAGGAACATTTATTTTAGCATCAAACTATGTCGCGAAATTCTCGTTCAAGACAAAATGGTTATAAAAAAGTATACATGTTGACACAATTAATACTGCTAAAGCGGTTTTTTTAATTGAATAATAGATTAAAAACTTAATTGATGGCGGGCGAGCCCAACTATGCATGACATCACAAACTAACATAATTTTCAACAGCAAAAATATTCCACGAGCGTGTTGTACGTATTTGCGAAGGCGAAAATTGGAGTACAGTGCTACTGTAAGATATTCAGTGTGTTGTACTGAAACTAGACAAGTTTCAAGACAAAAGTTCAAATTCAAATTTACCCTGCACTCACGTACGAGCTGTCGAACGCGTGCAGTTCGTCACAAACTAACATATCTGTACTGAGACGTACCTTCCTTTTTATGGAATGCGTTTCCGAAATGCAGGTGCTAGCGCCCGTCTAACTAAATGCATGTAACAGCGAAGAACTAGTGGCACGAACGAGAAATTGTGTTTGTGTGGCAATAATTCTTTCACGTAAATCATTTTTGAAAAAATAGCATGTTTCCTTTTTATATTTTAAAGACTAGATTGTTTTGACCTACAGTTTAAGATTGGGTCCGGTTTTCCTTTAAAGACATTTTGAGGCGGAGGAACGACATCCTTATCGGATCGAGATGATGGAGCCAAAACTAGTTTCTAAAAAATACGTACCAGTGTGAACTGGGGTGAACACTGAGCAATGAAAATTATGTGCCAATTTAATCATAACTCAAGTCAGTCTTTCGTCTAGCTCATTACACATGTTTTCACTATTGATGTGCAGCTTTTCGTGTGGCTGACACGTTCTTGAAGTTTTGCACTCTGCGTAATTAATTAGGCAAAAATATAAATGCTTCGGGCACACTAATTCACTTTCTGTGCAAGACGTGATTTTTGTCATGCTTTTGAACTACTGTGCTGGTAATAAAATTAATTGCTTCTAAATCGGATAGTGCATGGAGTTGGTTAAAATGGAACAACGACCTCAATATATTTAATGACAACCTTTCGTAGTTGTAGTAGCGAGTGTTTACCAGAGGAAAAAACGTAGAAAGAACTAACACCCATTGGTCAGTAAGAAAAAGTAGTCATTGGACGGCTTTGCAACAACAGAAACAGGGTGGATGTAATTTAATGGACAATAATTATGATTTCTGGAATAGAAGAAAGTTTATGACTACCATCTACTAAATGGACGCCATTAACAAAGGCTTTATTGGATGTTATGCCTGAATCATGTTTTTTTCATTATATTTATTAATTATTGATCCATTAAGAAAAGAAATTACAAAAGACAAAGAAAAAACGACTTAAGAAAACATTATACATCTAAACAAAGAAGCCATATATGAGTAGTATAATGGCTCAAGTACAAAAACGCATACAACACAGCAACACATGTATATTATAAACTTAATATTACATGTATTACAGTTAGTAGAGTAATGAGGCTTGCACTGAGTTATCTCACTCGGGCCTATCTTCAAATCGTGGACTAAGCTAGCATTAATTTTAATAACTTCTACATCTTTTAATGCATCACTATTATTAAGATCATTTTATTTCGAACGTACTTTGCATACTTAATTAGGTATGTAAATATAGGTATTTCACTTAAAATGTTGTAAGTTAATTAAGAGGAGATAAAGAAGTACGTATATATAGGTATTTCACTTAAAATGTTGTAAGTTAATTAAGAGGAAATAAAGAAGTATGTGAATATAGGTTTTTAAGAAGAGATAAAGAAGTATGTAAATATAGGTTTTTAAGAAGAGATAAAGAAGTATGTAAATATAGGTATTTAAGAAGAGATAAAGAAGTACGTATATATAGGTATTTCATTTAAAAACGTTGTAAAATAATTAAGAAGAGATAAAATAGTACGTAAATATAGGTATTTAAGAAGAGATAAAGAAGTATATAAATATAGGTATTTAAGAAGAGATAAAGAAGTATGTAAATATAGGTATTTAAGAAGAGATAAAGAAGTATGTAAATATAGGTATTTAAGAAGAGATAAAGAAGTACGTATATATAGGTATTTTTTGTTGTTTTAAGAAGAGATAAAGAAGTACGTGAATATAGGTATTTAAGAAGAGATAAAGAAGTATGTAAATATAGGTATTTAAGAAGAGATAAAGAAGTATGTAAATATAGGTTTTTAAGAAGAGATAAAGAAGTATGTAAATATAGGTATTTAAGAAGAGATAAAGAAGTACGTATATATAGGTATTTCATTTAAAAACGTTGTAAAATAATTAAGAAGAGATAAAGAAGTACGTGAATATAGGTATTTAAGAAGAGATAAAGAAGTATGTAAATATAGGTATTTAAGAAGAGATAAAGAAGTATGTAAATATAGGTATTTAAGAAGAGATAAAGAAGTATGTAAATATAGGTATTTAAGAAGAGATAAAGAAGTACGTATATATAGGTATTTCATTTAAAAACGTTGTAAAATAATTAAGAAGAGATAAAGAAGTACGTGAATATAGGTATTTCATTTAAAATGTTGTAAGTTAATCAAGAAGAGATAAAGAAAGAACATAATGCAAAATTAATGATGAAACATGGTAGCTTACACGTGTATAAGTTGTAAAAAATAAGTTAATTGGTCTGTTGGAGGGAAAGATAGGAATTTTGAAATACATACCTGAGAACCAACCATACAAAGTTATATTACTTTGCTTATAATTACTACTTAGCAAGACTTATGTAATTGAAAACGAAAATTCTTAATAATTTAACATATTCGCGCCACCTGGTAAAACTGCACTGGATTGCAATCCCAGTATGCACCACTGATTCACCAAAAACACATTATTGACCTTTTTGATAACATGGTATAATTTAAACGTTTGCTTAGTTAGTGAACTGTGCGCTACGAATGCTCTGATTATTTCTTCAAACTTTACACAATGTTATCTAAACTTCTTTCAAACGACTTAAAATGGCTGCATCTAATGGTCATCGCTTCAATTTAAATTTACAAGTTTTGTACAGCGTTACTGCTAAGGCAAGCTCTGTATGCAGTAAGGCACTCGGTATGTAAGTGATATAAAATTTCAAAACGAATTTTGAGCTTTATTTATGAAGAGAGTGTTTTAAGAGATTTAAGCAGCTAAGCTGACCAAGTCTTACATAGCAAACTCATTTTAATTCATGATGAGAACGGACAATGGCAGCTGAGCTTTTGAAGAGGTTTGCGCGTTAGACATTGCGCATGTTGATCAAATATGTGGTTAAAAGTCATTAATAATTTTAGGTATAAATTATATTTATTATTATAAACGCAGTTATAAAATATTAATCTCATGTCTTCATCTTCTTATTGTATACCCTTACCCAGAATGACTTTTGACATTATCTGAGGCGAGTTGTAAAAAAATCCAAGTTTCAGTTGTGGAGACATGTGTATTGTTAAAATTAATACATGTTGAACTATATGTTGAAAGAAATGTTGAACCATATGTTGAACTACATGTTGAACTATATGTTGGAGTATATATTGAACAACGTTTTGAACTATATGTTGAACTACATGTTGAACTACATATAGACCTATATGTTGAACTGAATCTGTAACGGCAGTAGGATGATTACCTGTTTTATCACACCATGGTGTTATGTAACGAATTGTTCACAATAACGTGCCGTCCAATAGGCTGTAAACAGGTGACACTGGCCGATCTAGGTAAATCGAGATTTCGCGCAGCAGCCACACGGTCTTGAGTTCGATACTAGCTGCTGCAAATGCCAGGACATAACATAATATATCCTACGTGTTATTCGTTATTTGTGTGTTGTGTCCTTACCTGTCGCTAAACAGCCCTTAGCGCCCTTAGCGCTTTCGAGCGACGGTAAATAAATCTTGTCTTTGTCTTTGTGACTATGTCGGCGTTATCAGTCGTGATTCCTCTATGGTTTTATGATTTATCCGGTAAACCGAAATATGGATTGATGTGATTATTTAATATACGTACATAATCCGCCTGATTTGCCACGTAGATTAGTGTTTTGCATGAAGATGACCAGCTAGAATGAGACGAATGGTCAATGGAATGGGAAAAATTAATCTCGTCACCACCATCGTCATAGCTGCGGGGGCTGACTGTAAATGTACCTATGTCTTATGTACCAAATGTATTCTTCATACGGTAAATGTTTAATAATTTGCGTTTCTAAAATACGTTTATTTTAGAATGGCAGCTTCCAGAGATAGACGACGCAGAGTCAATCGAATTCTCAACTTACGATGGTTGGTACAACAACAAGGGTCATCCACAACTTGGTGCAGGTAAACTTGTTATCATTCTTCACTTTGAATTAGCATAGATATTTATCTCCCTGGGGTGATTTAAGAGAATAGGACCACCAGTTTATTACCTTCTTTTAAAAATGGACGCGTCCTGTCTGTGAAATGCAGAAATGAGGTTTACCATTAATGTAGTGTAGCGCCCCACTCTGCACAACCTCTGCCTTTTATTCCAAAGTATGGCAATTTTTACCAAACTAGTGTTACATGTCACCGCTAAAAATACCACTAGTTCAAACCTAAGTCTTCTGAAATATTCTTCTACAAATATTTCGGCTCTTATTGGCTAAATCTTCACACCTTTTTGCTGTCAACCAATCAGGTTTCATTTTGGTTCTGTCTCTGACATGTACACTAGTTTGGGGAAGGTTGGTGTTTAGGGAGGGTGAAAACCTGCTGTACTTCGGAGCTACAGTGCTAATCGGGTCGTGCAGAGTTGGTGGTTCTTGTACTTGTATTTCTTCCATCAGACTTAGAGCTCTCCTACTACCCGCTATATGGCAAGTTAGGTATCAGTCTATCCACTTTATTTCTTTGTTCTGTTTTTCTTTAATTTTTTTTGTAAAATTTTGTCTTAGTTAATTTAGCTCTTCAAATATTTAAACCTCTGTCAGGTTAGTAAGCAACAATAGTCGTTACTTAATCTAGACCCTGCACCACACTTTCAAACTTAGTTTTGCTCCACACCTTCAAACTAGGTCCTGCACCACACTTTCAAACTTAGTTTTGCACCACACCTTCAAACTAGGTCCTGCACCACACCTTCAAACTAAATCCTGCACCATACCTTCAACCTAAATCCTGCACCACACTTTCAAATTAATTCCTGCATCACACTTTGAAAATAAGTCCTGCACCACACCTTCAACCTAAATCCTGCACCACACTTTCAAACTAAGTCCTGCACCACATCTTTAAACTAAGTCATAAATACAATATCATAATAACTTGTTTATGTAACTTAGCGTAAAGCTCTTTTTTCTTTTTACCATCAGAGAATTTTATTATTATTCCTACATTGATATAAATAGTTAGACGGATAAATGTTCTTTACCTCTTACTAGATAAAATGTACTGACATTAGGCCTATAAAAATTCGAAGTAAACGTAGAAAATTCGTAGAAAGCGAATTTGTAAAATGTCCTTTTTTACTTTTTGTTCTAAAATATTTTGAAATAAATTTGTAAAAGTTGTTCAAAAGGTTATTCTGTTTTATTTTATTTCAGAGAGCCATCTCGTTCGCTATTTATTTCCGTTGTACAAAGATGGCGTTGGTGAAATTTTGGATTTAACGTATCTACCCAACCCGTTTCATGTTAGCGAACAGCTGATGAAATCGGAGGGAGAAGTTAAAACTTCAATTCAAAACTTGACAGCTTTCTTTGTGTATTTTGGTAAGTTTTGTATCCTAGTTGACTTCTTACTGATTTTCTTTTCCGCTTATCAATTTCTTAGACTTTATTTTACATTTAATGCAGTGCAAGTTGCACCATGCTCAACAGCAGGACTTGCTTAATCGCTTAAAGGAAGACAGGACGATTTTCATTTGTATATAAGCAAACATAGTGTGAGGCTTTTCTTGTACAGAAACAGTAAAAAATAAATTGTATTATGTTCATTGTAGGCCCTTTCACTATATTGTCGTGCACAAAATTATTGTAAATGCGTTTGTAAAATAAATGACTCATTAGTTACCATAGTTGTAAGAATTTTTAAAATACATATAAATATACCTGAAAAAGCTGTAAAACAGGCCATATAATTGAGTGGATGTTTTATGCGCACTGTGATTGAAGTTATACACAGTCAAGCCTGATTATCAAATGGATGGATGACTAATGAATATGATAGTCGTTCTGAGCAATTTTATCTGATAGACAAAATCACTGAGCTTCATTAATCAAACTACCCCATTTTCAAGTACGGTAAAAAGTACACATTTTAACACAATTAATACTGTAAATGCGTTTCCGATAATTATATAATAAATTAAAAACTTAATTCAGAAACTCACATAATTTTCAATGTCAAAAATATTTCACGAGCGTCTTGCATGTGTTTACAAAAGTGAAAATTGAAGTGCACTGCTACTGTAAGATATTCAGTGTGTTGTACTAAAAGTAGTCAAGTCTTAAAAACAAAATTTCAAATTTACCGCTGTGCTCACGCATGAGCTGTTGAACATGTGTAATTCGTCACAAACTAACACACCTAAACTGAGAGAGGTACAGCACCTGTTTTTTGTGCAATTCGTTTCCGAAATTCAGGCGCTAGTGCCAGTCTAACTAGCGAATGGCGAAATGCATGTAACAGTGAAGAACTAGTGGCGCGAACGTGAAATTGTGTTTGTGTGGTAATAATTCTTTCACGTAAGTCATTTTTGAAAAAAGTAGTATGTTTCCTTTCAATATTCTAAAGAGTACATTGTTTTGACCTACGGCTTAATATTGGGTTCGGTTTTGCTTTAATGCAGAGCAAGCTGTACCAGTGTTCAACAGCAGGACTTAATCGATTAACCCAATTTAAGTGCATTAAATGCTTATGTCTATTGTACGTCCTACACAAGACGTATAGAATATGACTGAGTACTGGCGACGAGGCTTCGCCATAATCTTTATATAGAAACTGGTAGGTAGTCTATTCTGCCACGCGAATTATTATAACAGGCTGCAGTTTAGTGCAAACAGAATATCATTTCATTTATAAATATATTAATACAGAGAATGTTTATCAGAATTATCCTGAATTAGATTTCAGTTGTTTGTCAAATTTATGTACTTGTAGTTTAAAGCTTAAAGACTGTTGGACGTTGCTTTGTGTTTTAGCAAAATTGACAATACACAAAGCTAGTTTCTGTTTGCTATTTACGTAATTAGAATTTGTTTTGTAAACTGTATATGCTTATTGTACTGTATTGTATTGGACTGTAAGATTGTTCATTGTTACAGTCAGTAAATTACTACTACTATATTGGTTGTGGCGATACTGGCACTCGGCCAGTTTATTATCAAGTATAATTTTCGACGACACGATGATTTTTTCGTATTTATATCATGAATATGCAACAAAGGAGCTTAAACACTCGCTGCTGTACTAGACGCTTATAACAATGTTATAAATGAAGTCTGTTTAACTGAACTTCTTTCATATAAGCAGTTGTTGTGGTAATTTAACTATTTGGCACGTTTTGTAAAGGGTGTTAAAACTAAACTGTGTAATTCTCAACTATATTGCTAAAATTATAGGCATGTGAAGTCTTAAGTCCATATACATATATATATATATATATATATATATATATATAGAGAGAGAGAGAGAGAGAGAGAGACTACACTGTTTAGATCTATGATCACAATTCAGACGTTTGGTGCAGCTCTATGACTAAAGTTTAAACGTTAGGTGTAAAGCTATAGCTACAATTCAAACGTTGGCTGTAGATCTATGACTACAATTTTAACGTCAGATATAGATCTATGACTACAGTTCAAACCTTATGTGTAGATCTATGACTACAGTTAAAGCGTCACGTTAATATCTATGACTACAACTGAAACGTTAACTTCAGATCTATGACTACAATTAAAACGTTAGCTTTAGATATATGACTACAATTGAAACCTTGGGTTTATATTTTTGACTACAATTGAAACATTAACTTTAGATCTATGACGACAATTAAAACGTTGGGTTCATATCTATGACTACAATTGAAACATTAGGTACATAATATTCTACCATTGCTTCTACCAGGTCAGTATTTTATTGATGAAATCGTCAGGTCGAGGGATTCTGGATGCCCTACAGAATACTGCAATATTCCAATACCAGACAATCATACATACCGCCAAGGACCAGAACATGAACATCATTATGACATGCCATTCAGAAGAGCCGAGTCAATGCACAGTACACAAGCCGGGCCCAGCAATCCCAGGCAAATAGTAAGCATTCTTTTAATAAAAGCGCACCACACTTTCTTTATGATTTGTGCTTTTTGCTACGTATGCTTATTACTCATTTAACGTCGATGTATTAGTTTTTTAATCATCATCATCATCATCATCACATCTCTGTCTTACAATCATTTTATTCTAAAATAAATAGAAAACTGTCCTCAAGACAGCT
The DNA here is from genome assembly GCA_030141605.1 of Tubiluchus corallicola. NCBI lineage: Eukaryota > Metazoa > Priapulida > Priapulimorpha > Priapulimorphida > Tubiluchidae > Tubiluchus > Tubiluchus corallicola. The sequence goes on from JAQGDQ010000453.1 coordinate 128,206, forward strand.
AAACAAAGAAGTAATCCTGTAAAAAAGTAAAAAAACTAGACACTACTTTTCCAGTAGCACTGCCTCCGAGCCATTAATGATAATGATGATGATGATGACGATGACGATGGCGATGACGATGACGATGACGACGACGACGACGACGACGAGGAGGAGGAGGACGACGACGAGGACCACGACCACGACCACGATAATGATAATGATAATAATAATAGTAACTCAACTCCACTGAGAAAAGTATCTGTTAGACATTTCGTATCTATAGTAGCAATCTTATTATTACTATAATGATTTTGTTTAGGAAAACTCGGTTAGTTCTTGGATAGACGGTAATGTTATCTACGGTGATAATGCAATGAAAGTAAACATACTTCGCTCGTGGAAGAATGGTACTTTGAAAGCTGATGATAATGGACTTCCATTACAACACGGTGATCTATGTGGTATGCACGATCAACCACCTCCTAACTTTCATGATCACCAGGATCATTCACGTACTTATCGTAAGTATCGGTACTTGCTAACACTTTATTTATCTAGGTCTCTTACTCCATTCTTTTCTTCACACTTGTTTGCTACACCTTTTGCCTACTTTTCTCTACCAATGCTCTTATGTTTGCATTCTCTTTTTCTATTTCTCCATTCAACTCCCCCTCTAGATGTCTCTCTCTTTTTCTCACCTACCTCCCTCTATCTCCCTGTCTTTCTCTCTGTTGCTCTTTCTTTTCTCTCTCTTGGTTATTTCTCTCTTGCTCTTTCTCTCTCCACTCTCTCCTCCCCCCTCTCTCTCTTTCTCTCTCTCTCTCTCTCTCTCTCTCTCTCTCTCTCTCTCTCTTCCCCCCCCCTCTCTCTCTCTCTCTCCACTCCCTCTCTCTCTCTCTCTCTCTCTCTCTCTCTCTCTCTCTCTCTCTCTCTCTCTCTCTCTCTCTCTCTCTCTCTCTCTCTCTCTCTCTCTCTCTCTCTCTCTCTCTCTCTGTCTCTCTCTCTCTCTCTCTCTCTCTCTCTCTCTCTCTCTCTCTCTCTCTCTCTCTCTCTCTCTCTCTCTCTCTCTCTCTCTCTCTCTCTCTCTCTCTCTCTCTCTCTCTCTCTCTCTCTTCCCCCCTCTCTCTCTCCACTCCCTCCCTCTCTCTCTCCACTCCCTCTCTCTCTCTTTCTCTCTCTCTCTCTCTTCCCCCCTCTCTCTCTCTCTCTCTCTCTCCTCTCTCTCCCTCTTTCTGTTCACACCTCTTTGTTTCTTCGCTCATCAGTCCATTCATTCACTCTAGAATTGGGGAACATCTATGCAAACATGAACCCGTTCATGCTGGCTATTGGAACATTGTGGATAAGATGGCATAACTACCTTGCATCAGAGATCAAGAAGCAGCATGATGACTGGAGTGAAGAAATGATATTCCAGCAAGCAAGAAAGTGGACCATTGCTACTGAACAAGTAAACGTTTTTAGAAGATAAATCACAATCAAAGGAGAATTGATTTCTCTTAGTAACTTATGTCGTCATTATCATCATCATCATCATCATCATCATCATCGTTATCATATTCATCATCATTTTCATCATCGTGATCATTGTCATCATCATCACCACTGCCGTCGTCGTCATCACCATTATCATCATCTTTGCAATCATTATTCTCATCATCATCATTGTCGTATGCTCATTAAGTCTTAGTCTATTACAGACATTGGTCAGGCAGAATTCTAAAATAAAAGAAATCTGCCATCAAGTCAGGTAAACCCTAGGCAAATTCGCCAAAAAATAGACACTGCTGTGTCGGAAGCTTATCAGCACCACTTCCAAAAAAACTTAAAGGAAAACCGGACGATTGTTTAGACTCAATCTAATTTTAATTTACTGTCAAAAAACCGAGCACAGCTATTGCTTACGTCAGAAGCTAACCATAGTTTGTGCAATGGCAGGCATCTTCCCTTGCGCGTCAAGCACGTTTGAGTAAGCGTTACAGTACGTCATACAATGTACGTCTACGTCACATGATGTCAGAACCTAACACTGCAGTTGATGATCACGGTTATCGCGGTACCGCCTTCTATTTGTCGGCCAAACGTGACAGAAAGGCGCCGCTGCCAATCTTAGTAGATTCACTGAGCCGCGCGTAGCTTTGAAAGTTTAACGAACTTTGAGTATATTGATTTTAACGTTTAAAAAAGCTATTGTAGTTTGCAATATATTAGAGCATTGTTTATTCTGAACTAATGTTTACACAATCATTCGGTTTTCTTTTAAGTAATATTTGGCAAATAATTGGAAAACTTATCCCAAATTTGAATCCTGAACGTGTTATAAAGTATGAATTCTTGAGTAAAATAAAGTTTTTAACCAAATAGTTGTTCATCTAATAAGTTACATTATGTAAGGTTAACATATTCATTTATTGCTAATATTTTTGTGTATTTTTGATATTATATTTTGTATTTAGCAAGTGTTTAACTATCTGTAAAAACTGATTGTGTTAATGGCTGGTTGGTCCATTGTTCTGATGTCATAGCCAAATTATGTTAACAGACCTACGGACAGAGAATCTAAGCAAACCCTTACAGATAATTTAGTGTATATTCTGTTTCTTGATTCAAAGTTTATTGCGCTTGTAAATATACTTTTTCCCTGTTAGGTTCAACACTCAACTCATACACTTGATATTGTTTCAGAAAATTTTTGCTTATGATTGGTTAGAACATTTGTTAGGCGAGCGGTTACCTCCCTATACAGGTAAGAACTGGTTACATGATATTTGCAAGTTTTGTGACATTCGCATGAAACACCTTGGCTGTTGTATTTGTCCGTGAAAAATTTAATTTTCGATGCATGCTGCTCGTAAGATTAGGTATAATCTGGTTTTGAGCTTTAATGACAAGCTGCTTTTAATCTCAGATTTATTATACACGCCTATAACTCTAAATCTGTTTCATCGTGATTTACTCATGACTTGTCAAGTTTGTAAAATCTAAATTGTGTATTGAGTTCAGCAATATTGATGTGGATGCGAGAAAGTAAGCACGCAATAGTTAAACGCTACCTAGTGGGGAAAACCTGAAATTGCTTGTACAATTTTTCCCTTAATGTTATTTTTCTTTATTTTATTTTGTGTGTCAATTCGAAAGTAACTAATATTTTATAATTGTTATTTAAATGTTATCCACGTTAAATAAAGAATTAACAACAACAACAGAAAAATCTGAATAACTAATGTTGGACTTGTAAACTGAGATCAGAAGTGAATATCTTCTCATGTCTGATAAGAAAAGTCTGAATAGCTAATGTTGGACTTGTAAACTGAGATCAGAAGTGAATATCTTCTCATGTCTGATAAGAAAAGTCTGAATAGCTAATGTTGGACTTGTAAACTGAGATCAGAAGTGAATGTCTTCTCTTGTCTGTTAAGAAAAGTCAGAATAGATAATGTTGGAATTATAAACTGAGATCAGAAGTGAATATCTTTGCATGTCTGTTAAGAAAAGTCTGAATAGCTAATGTTGGAATTATAAACTGAGATCAGAAGTAAATATCTTCGCGTGTCTGTTAAGAAAAGCCTGAATAGCTAATGTTGGAATTATAAATTGAGATCAGAAGTGAATGTCTTCACATGTTTGTTAAGAAAAGTCTGAATAGCTAATGTTAGAATTATAAATTGAGATCAGAAGTAAATATCTTCGAGTGACTGTTAAGAAAAGTCTGAATATGTAATGTTGGAATTATAAATTGAAATCAGAAGTAAATATTTTCACATGTTTGTTAAGAAAAGTCTGAATAGGTAATGTTGGACTTGTACACATGTTCTGTTTTATGTACGCTATAGTTATAAACCGGAAGTGTTTTATTTTATGTGCAGGCTATAAACCGGAAGTGGATCCTAGTGTAAGTCACGTGTTCGCAGGAGCCGCTATTAGATATTTATACACTCTTTATCCAACCGGTAGTTTTATAAGGTATTAAATTTTATCTTCTTATGGCACCATTATCTGTTTTCAGACCACCTATTTAAAGGAAAAGACAAGTCACATAGCAAGTTGGGTTTATTTTCTTGTTTCACTTAATACTACTCTTAATATCTGTACAAAAATCTTCAGGTGAGCTGTTGCCACTATTCACTTGAAGATTGTGTCATAACTGGTGGAATTCGTGACTTTCCGTCAACGTGCACTGTTGAAACTAATTCAAACTTCTGCTGGTTCGTGAAAAATATAACTAAATTAGCTTTCTAATTATTTGTAAGAACTTATTTTAGTTTTGACAGTGCGCTGCTTTTATTCGGCCGATGAATGACGTCACTGGTGGAAGAATTGGCACCCAAGTGTGAAATGATCGCTACTTTAAAGTGATTTTATTAGTTACACAAAGCGCTTATCACAGTTTTGTTGCTAAATCTTTTACAAACGTTTTAATAAGCCTAACTTCCCAGAAAGATTGGCCTTTCCTTTAAAACTGTGTCATACTTACAATTTTAAGACAGGAACTACCTCTTGAAATGGGGTCCGTTTTTCAAAAACTCTGAAGTTGAAGTTATTCATTGGCTGATTGCCAGTGTTTCTGACTCACTGTGTAGAAACCTATACCTGTTTATTTCCTGGGTTATTTTATCATTTTTATCCAATAGAAGGTTCGTTATGAAGCAATTCATTTTCTAATTCTCAAGGATCCGAAATTACGTAATGTTTCTAATGTGCCATACAAGTTTTAGAAATGAATATACATCAATCGACCCCTTGATTGAACCAAGATGTGTAATTCCGGAATGACGCCAGCCATAGTCGCATATTTTAAAAGAAATATTTTACAATCTTTCCCATTGATAGTTGACCTTGTACCTTGCAGGGATAGTAATTGTGAATTTCAGCAAGTGAAGGTGGACAACTCAACATATGATGCTCAGCGTCTTTGTAACTCATACTGGAATACAGAGGTATTTTTTTACTTAGCTTACCAACTATTGTTGTATTAGCTTTTGTAAATTAATACAGAACTAGTAAACCACCCATTTATTGTCACGTGATCATCATATCTTATTTATCTATGAGTAAAGCGGCTATTATAGTTAAAATTAACTCAGGGGCGTAGCTAATGGGGAAGCAAGGGGGCCAACAGCTCCCCTTAGAACATTTTTCAAAACTGGCGTCTTTTCAACAATTTCTTAGTTCACTTGTGCAGTTGCTGAATGATCCTATAATCGGTTGAAACAGATAGTCGTATCTCTGTTCTACACTAGACAAGGAGAGGTTGTTTGGATAAGCTTTGCTCTTCATTGAAAGATAGTTGGCTACTGAGGTGGATTTAATGAAGCCATAGATTATTTTGCTAGAATGAAGCCTAGATGAAAGAGACTGCTGTAGTTCATTCATGATACGTTTTTCCTAATGCTTCATTTTGTTTTCATTTTACGTTTAAAATATGTCTTTTTATAGTTTTAATTTTAAACAAAACTAAAATGCAAAACCAGTGCATAAAAAATTGTCTGGTACGTGTCACGGCGTCTTTATTTATGTGCTTACTGCCCATTATTTTAGAATCTGGCTGATTTTGTTTCTTCTGCATTAATTTCTACATTTTTTTATTTAGAGATTTCCAGAGAAATTCTCAGACTACGAGAATTTGTTGCTAGGAATGGTTTCAACATTAGCTGAACGTGAGGATCACATGGTGTCAGATGATCTGCGAAGTAAGACTTTCATAGTAGAACAAAATGTACAACCTGCTTAGAATGTCTAGTATGTTTGAGATATCTGAATGGTCAAAAGTAAACCTGTATAACTAACACAGAATTCAGTGTTGGTCTCTTTAAAGCAAAACTGGACCCAATTTTAAACTGTAGGTCAAAACAATCTACTCTTTAAAATATTGAAAGGAAAAATACTACTTTTTCATATACTACTTTATTTTCAACTCTGATAAAAAGTATACATTGAACACAAATAATACTGCAAAAGCATTTATGATGATTAAATAATCGATTAAAACTTAAATAATGGCAGGCGAGCCCAACTATAGATGACATCACAAACTAACATAATTGTCAACAGTAAAAATATTACACATGTTTGCGAAAGCGAAAATTGAAGTACAGCACTCCTGTAAGATATTCAGTGTGTTGTCTAAAACTAGGCAAGTTTTAAGATGAAAATTCAAATTTCAAATTTACCCCTGCACTGACGCATGAGTTGTCGAATTCGTGTAGTTCGTCACAACCTAACACATTTGTACTGAGAGGTACACCACCTGCTTTTTGTGCAATGCGTTTTCAAAGTGCAGGCACTAGTGCCATACTAACTAGCGAATGGCGAAACGCGTGTAACAGTGAAGAATTAGTGGCGTGAACGTGAAATTGTGTATGTGTGGTAATAATTCTTTCACGTAAGACGTCCTTTGCATTACATGATGCAGCAGGACGCATTTAATGTATATAGGTGTAGCAGGACCAATACCCCTATCAATGTTAACACTTCTAAAATCAGCAAGAGTGTATTAAAAACATTGGATGTTTCATATAATAATTATCCAAGTTTTTGTATATCAGATAAAATCACTCAGAACGACTGTTACATACAGTAGTCATCCATCCATTTGCTAATCAGGCTCGACTGTGTGTAACTTCAAACGCAGTGCGCACAAAGCATCCACTCAGTTATATCCCCTGTTTTTATAGCTTTTTCAGGTACATTGATATTTATTTTAAAAATTTTTGCAACTATAGCAACTCTTGATTCATTTATCTTACAAACGCATTTACAATAATTTTGTGTACAAAAATATGGTGAAAGGGCCTACAATGAACAATACAATTTATTTTTTACTGTTTCTGTACAAGAAAAGCCTCACATTATGTTTGTCTATATAGCATGTAAATGTACTGTGGGCTGTCAAAAGGCAGGGCTTGTTAGATTGTTCAACACTGTGAAAGTAAAAAAATAATGAAAATAAACTGAAAATTTGAAGTGAATCACGTGATAAAGAAAATATTTGTGCTTCAGAATGGAATGATATGATGAAGGAAACTCATATATGAGATGATATAAAAGATAGAAAGACTATTATTTGTTAAAAATTAATCGTAATGTTAGGCATGCGCGTACACAAATTGACTACATATAACTATATAACGGAAGTATAAAATACTCGTTTACAAGCTGTAGAAACTTGTTACAAGTAACTGTTAGTAACTGGTGATTTAGTTTGTGTAAAAAACTAACTAAAATCATTACTACTCATACTAATTTTTTTTTGTTATAGTATACGGAGCCGGGCCTCTGGAATTCTCCAGATATGATCAGGTTGCGGGAACAGTGCAGCGGGGAAGAGATTTTGGTTTACCATCTTACAATCAATTCAGAAAATATTTTAATATGACGCAAATTAATGATTTTAATGATTTTTCATCAACTGTTGATCAGAAGGTAATCATGGGTTTTTAGTAATAAAAACTGTGATTAGAATTTTATGTTCTTTAATACCAAAGGTCAACAATTGTATGTGTAAAAATTATTTATGCGTCTGTAGCTAAATCAGTTTTTACTGTAACTGTGGATAATCAATGGGGAGAGTGCGACTGAGGATTATGTCATATCATGTGGTAAATATTGCAACTGAACACCATTGCAGTTTCTAGTAACAATCCTCGAATTTGTTCACCATTAAAATTCACTCATTTACTAATTATTCACTATTAGATATAAGACAGAAATATTTGGCATTTCAAATCTATAAATATTTTTGAATGAATCTTTGAAACTTCAAATATTTCAATATCAAATATTCCTGAAAGCAATATTTAACGTTTCGAATCTATAAATATTTTTAAGAAATCGTTGAAACGTCAAGTATTTCAACGCCGAGGCAAATTTCATTTTAACAACAACTTTTTTACCTAATTTGATGCACTAAAAAGTACATATCGCATTATTCTGTTCTAAAAATGTACTAGTAACATAAACACTGCTGTTATTATATATACAACTATGTGTTTTTTCTCCTCAACTGACCACTAAATGCTTGTTTGCTTTAAGTCTGACCTAGAAGCAAACGTTTTGCCTGCAATCTGTTGCTACAGCAACTGCACTAAGTATCTCTAGAGACTAAATTCCCAAGGTCGCATCAGGGCTTGGCTTTGACTCTGCTGTAGTGTTTATTGTTTAACCGTTGCCGTTAACAACAGAGAAACCGCCATCCGATAAAATCTATATATTATATATAAGCGGTTTCTGGGAAGCAGAAAGAAATTAATCAGTAGAAATGTGAGTAAAGCTCATGAAAACATAAAACGTTTATTTTAATTTCAAAGTAACTTTAACTTTTTAATTAATTTTTCTCTCTAGAATGTATCTCAATTCTTTATTCCTTTTTGCAGAAGTATTGGATTCGCTTAACGCCGCGTTTTGCTGTGACACATTAGTGTCGTTAAGTGACGACTTACTGTATTATGCATTAGGTTTTAATACACTGACAATTTAATTAATCGCTTCTCTGTAGTACATAGAAGAACTAAAGAACCTTTACGGCACGGTTGGTAAAGTAGAAGTATACGTTGGAGGAATGCTAGAGTCTAATGGCGGAGTTGGTGAATTGTTTAAGCGCGTCGTCATGGAAACTTTCACTCACATCAGAGATGGCGACAGGTTTTGGTATGAAAACTTCCAGCAAAATGGGTGAGTTGTTTTGATTAGTTTGCTGCAAATTTTGTAAAAATTTATGATGATGATTTTAGTTGGCAAACTTTGTGTAAGTGTCATAATGGACAGCTTGTACAAAGTCCTTATATTATGATGCTCTTTTGACATTAAATTAAACTGTAGGTCAAAACAATCTGCTCTTTAAAATATTGAAAGGAAACACACTATTTTTTTCAAAATGACGTGAAAAACGTCTTACGTGAAAGAATTATCACCACAGAAACACAATTTCATGTTGCGCCACTAGTTCTTCACTGTTACATGCATTTAACCATTCACTAGTTAGACGGGCACTAGCGCCTGCATTTCGGAAATGTATTTCGCAAAAACAAGTGCTGTACATCTCAGTTTAGATGTGTTAGTTTGTGATGAACTACACAAGTTCAACAGCTCATGCGTGAGCACAGCGGTAAATTCGAAATTTGAATTTTTAACTTAAAACTTGTCTAGTTTTAGTACAACACACTAAATATCTTATAGTAGCACTGTGCTTCAATTTTCGTTTTGGGAAGTGCGTGAAACACACTCGTAGAATATTTTTGCTGTTAAAAAGTATGTTAATTTGTGATGTCATCAATACTTAGGCTCGCCCACCGTTTATTACATTTTTAATCTAAAATTTAATTGTCAGAAACCCTTTTGCGGTATTAATTGTGTTAAAATGTATACTTTTTATCTGACTTGAAAATTGGTTGTAGTGAAAATGGGTCAGATAAGTATATGAAAAATCATGATGTCTTGCTTTAAAGTTATTTTGGTGTCCGAGTTTTTGATACTGGTATGTTATAATGGTACTGCATTTCAATATGTTCTACGCCATTCAAAGGACGCGAGTTCAACTCAAGCTCCAATTTAAATGAATTTAGTGAGCCTTTTCGCTGTTCCAGCGATTGATGATGATCAAGAAAAAGTCAAAGGTTAAGTGCACCAGACAACGCATTTGTGTACACTTGACAACGCCTAGCAGCCCACGCCATTTTAACATAATAATTTTAACAGTTAAAACCTTACCTAGTTCATTATTTCTTGTTCCCAAGCAAGAACCCAAGTTAGTAAATCACTCTATGCACACACTAATGTGTGATTAAGTAAAGTTCACGTAAAACAACTGAAGTTACAGCCGAACTGATGCAGCAGACAGCTTTGCCTTACACATTGTCATATCACTCGACAGTTGTTGCTAAGACGTGTTGTGCTGCAGTTACTGCGCTTGCGCACAACGAAACTGTGAAAAATGTTGAAATAACACCGACAAGAATATGAGAAGAAAGTTTTAATTTAAGCTCTGTTCGCCTGTAGACTAGCATTACAAAACTTTCTGCTTTTTCTAGATTATTTTCTGCAGAGGAAGTTGAACAAATAGAGCAATTAACTCTAAAAGATATCATACTGTTAACAACAGTAAACATACCTGATGATACACTACAAGATGATGTATTTGTGGGACATGGTATGAAAGTGATCACATTCACCAATCATTATTTTAAAAAGATTTAATTTTTTCAGAAGTAAATTTTTTTGGAAAATTTTGCCTCGTAGTAATTGTGAAACACTTCTTAAAGCATCTGTTTTAAATGAAAGTGCATGGACGAAAGAGTGAAAAAGAGAGAGACAGAGAGAAATAGAGAGAGGAGAGAGAGAGAGGAGAGAGAGTGAGTGAGAGAAAGAGAAAGAAAGAAAGGAAGAAAGAGAGGAGAGAGAGAGAGAGGGGAGAGAGAGTGAGTGAGTGAGAGAGAGTGAGAAAGAAAAAGAGGGAGGGAGAGAGAGGGAGTGTGTGAGAGAGAGAGAGAGAGAGAGAGAGAGAGAGAGAGAGAGAGAGAAAGAGGTAGAGAGGGGGCGGGGAGAGAGATAGAGCGAGGAAAGAAAACAGGGGAGGAAGGGAGAGAAGGGCAAGAGAGGAAGAAAGAGAGTGTGTGTGTGTGAGAGAGAGAGAGGTGGTAGAGAAAGTCGTAATTTAAAACTCATTGCAGCTTTTACATTTTTGCAGGTTCACCATGCATACGTAGTCTACTATCTACCTACAGACTGGAGGAATGCGCTGAATTACATTATCATTCTTTCTTCTCTCATGACAGCAAAGTCTCAATCATCTGTTCATTTCTTTTCCTGATAGTGTTTGTTGTTGGTAAATAACTTTATTGTTTTTGTTATTCCGTGAGCCAGTTTACGATTTTACACTTGAGTACGTTTATCAACAGAAATAAAATGATGCATCATTTGTTAGAAAATTTGCAGATTGTTTAGCAGTGGTAGTGAAAATCATTTTCTTTCTCACAGGTGTGGTCATTGTCATGTTAGTCTGTGTGAAAATTAGAGAGAACACGAAATACAGTTCGTCTGTCATGGCGGTCAAACAGAAAACAATTAGAAAAGTTAGCACTACAACATATGTAATTGGTACGTCTATAACCTATTATACATAACTTTTTCATATTTGTTTATTTTGTTTTGTGTTGTTATTTTTGTTGTCATGTTACTGTAGTTTCATTGTTGAATCATTACGGGAGTCATTAAAAATTAATAACATAATGAATGATTAATCAAATTATCCATATTTGGCAAATAAAGGTAACTCCATCAAAATTTAATTTATTGCGGACCGGTTTCGAACAAATTGTTTATTTTCAAGGCATCTAAAAGAAAGAAATTTACCTGAATTTACAATCAACATCGAAATACAATTCTTCTTCTTCTTCAAAATCTCATTCCACCTGTTGTACACATTGAGGTATCAACATCAGAGTATTGTACAATACACAAAGTAATGGTATAATACACAAAGATGGCAAGTACACAAAGTACACGGTGTAGTACACAAAGGCAAAGACAATATTTATTTATTGTCGTTCATTTAACAGACAACATTAGCACTAGTACTACTTAGTGACTTACAACAAAATAGGTAAGTATGCTACACACAAATAATGAAAACCTTGTAGAGTATATGGCCTCGTATTGGCAGCCTCTAGACTCGAACTCGAGACTGAGTGGTTGCAGTCCGAAATCTAAGCCACTTAACTCAGGGCAACTGGTACTACTGCTGTCGTTGTTGTTGCCGTCATTGCCACAATCATCATAATCATCATCGCTTTTTCAGCTGCTGAGTGGGCGGGCAGGAACAAGAACGATTCGGATCGCACGATTCAGATTCAGTTTGGACCGGAACGCTGTGTTACCCTGAGAACAGAGAAGGGAAAACCACAAAGACGGATCCCACTGGACAACATTCACGATGTTCACTTTGAGCTGAGCAATGATAGATTCTTTATTGCAATGAAAGTTCCACACAATTATGACGTGGTATGTGGCTTCTTTTTCTATTTTTAACAATTTTGATCTTCTACCAGTAAAACTTTTCACACTTTGTGCACATAAATGGTAAAGTTTATGGGAAGGATATTGTTGAAGGTCGTTTTTTTCAGTATGTTACCATGTCAACATTAATTTGGCACTTATAGGAGGGTAAGATGTAAATATTTTACCATAACAAATAAAAACAAATTCTTAAAATAGAAATGACTGCCAGCACCCGCTTGAGGAAAGGCAATGCTTTTATATAGATACAATATCCTTTGTGACGATTTTTTTACCATAATTATGCAATTTTGCCGTTCTAATCAAGTTTTCATTTTTTGCCTGCAGTTTTAACTTGTTTGCAATTGTATATATTTGTGTATCTATATTGCATTAACCATGTGCCATGTATTCTATACTTTTAGCTGTAAAAATTTTGCATTCTGTACCTTGTCAATATATTTTACTATGTTTTTAATGGACATCTAAGCTCTTGACGACTGTTCATAGATATGTCATAAATAAATAAAAATAAATAAATAATAAAAGGCAGTTTTTCCTTGACAGGTCTTGTATTTTGCCTCATCGAATCTGAGAAGTGAGTTTTTCAGTCGAGTTGAACATTTCTTACAATCACTCAACATCAATATTAGTCACTCATATGTGAGACTGAAAGATTTGAAGAAGTATGCTTGTACTAAACATGATAGAGAGATGCTAATGAACAGATTCTTCAGAGCAGCTTTTGCTCAGGTAAGAAGAAGTATGCTTGTACTAAACATGATAGATAGATGCTAATGAACAGATTCTTCAGAGCAGCTTTTGCTCAGGTAAGAAGAAGTATGCTTGTACTAAACATGATAGAGAGATGCTGATGAACAGATTCTTCGGAGCAGCTCTTGCTCAGGTAAGAAGCATGTTGCTTGTACTAAACATGATAGAGAGATGCTGATGAACAGATTCTTCAGAGCAGCTTTTGCTCAGGTAAGAAGAAGTATGCTTGTACTAAACATGATAGAGAGATGCTGGTGAACAGATTCTTCAGAACAGCTCTTTCTCACGTAAGAAGAAGTATGCTTGTACTAAACACGATAGTGTGTGGTGCCTGAACAATATTCATAATATTTCTCTTTCCCGCAGTCTTTCTTTCTCCCCTTCTCTTCTACCGTTTTTTCTTCTCTTTTTGCTGCCTTTCTTTTTCCTCTCTTTTTTCCTATCTTTAGCGAATTTTTTCTCCGTTTTTTTCATTCGTTTGCTTTAATTTTTTCCCAGTCTTTCCTTTTTGAATGTTCCTTTCCTCTTTTGTCACTCATTACTTTTCACAAGCATGCTGCAATTTTCTTCTTTGCATTTATTATTATTTTTGCCAACTACTTTTTCTTAATTTACCAACACCCCGAAAATCAATTCTTTACATTTCTCAGCAACGCAAGTTTATCTTTTCTCTGTTAATTTTTAGGCTTGTCAAGTCCGATATAAAACCACGGAGAAGTTAAGCATGGATGAACTTGGTAATGTTATAAAAAGTGAAATAAATCGAGCTGAATTCGCTGAGATCATGCAGGTAGCCGACGATTCAATATTCGTTAAGCAAATGTTCGATCTGGCAGATAAAGATAAAAACGGATTCATCAACTTTTCCGAATTAATCGACATGATTCGGTTATTTCTAAATGGTATGCACATAAAACTACTAAGAATTATTTAAAGTCACATTGACATACTATGGTATACATATAAAATTACTAATAATTATTTAAAATCACATTGACATACTGTTTTTTATACATATAAAATGCTAATAATTGTTTAAAATCACATTGACATACTATGGTATATATATATAAAAATGCTAATAATTATTTAAAATCACATTGACATACTATAGTATACATATAAAAATGCTAATAATTATTTAAAATCACATTGACATTCTATAGTATACATATAAAACTGCTTATAATTATTTAAAATCACATTGACATACTGTGGTATACATATAAAAATGCTAATAATTATTTAAAATCACATTGACATACTATGGTATACATATAAAATTACTAATAATTATTTAAAATCACATTGACATACTATGGTATACATATAAAATTACTAATAATTATTTAAAATCACATTGACATACCATCGTGACATCAGCATCTTTTTGCCAAATAATTTACGGTTGCAAAAAGACCGATGTACACAGTGGTCCAGAAAAATGTTCCCTGCACATTTTTAATAGAGCAAGAGTTATAAGTCAAAAGCCGTAAAAATTTAATTGGTAACAGCGAATACATAATTATATCTTATGAACGAAAATATTTAGTGTACAAATTGTATTTTTATTTTTACTGTTCATCAGAAATGAGACATTTACCGAAATGTTTTTTGACCATCGTTTTTATTTATCCAGAGCTGTTTCCTTAAATAGCAGCCAGATAGGAACTTGAGTTTGTATAGTAAAATGTTGCTTCAAAGAACTGGAGATCGAAAACCAGGAAGTGACTTCTTTGACTTTTTGTTTTTCTTTTTTCTTTTATTTCATTTTTGTGCTACTGTGTGGCGCACGTTTGCGTCTTATTCCACATCCATAAGGGATTCTTACTCTGTGCTGTTGACAGGCCCTGCTATGTCTGTTTTTACAGCAGCTATTCAATTTACTTTAGTTTAAATTTTATTTATTTATAATGAAACTTTATCAATGACAGTTGAAAAAAATGTCTTTATTTAACAGACGTTTTGCTCCACATAGAGTTACAACTCACCTACAAGAGCATTTTCCATGTAAAAGACAATTTGTATCCAGAATTGTATGTTTGTTATTGAGATACCAATTGTTATTTATTTCAAAAATTCCTACGTAGAGCGAAACGTCTGGAAATTTTTTTGATTTTCTACAAGGATTAAATTAAACGAGTTTAAACGAGTTCCGGGTTTATCCCAAAAACGCAGTGAATTGTGTAGAGAGTGTGTCTCTCTAGGAGAATCTAGGAGAATGTTGTGAATCTAGGAGAATGTAGGCTGAGAATTATTGAGAGCTAATATGAATGCAAATGTTGTTTCATCCAGCCTAATTTTAGCAATTCCAGTGACTGGTAAAAAGACACAGTAAGAAAAGAAATGAAGCTAACTATAACACTAAACCTAACCCTACCCTAATCCAACACCCTAATCCTACCTTAACACCAACACTGACCCTAACACATCCCTCGCCTAAACCCTTCCCTAAGTCCTAACACTAACTATAACATTAACCCCAAGCCCACTCTAAGCCCTATGCCTAACACTAGCTCTAACCCTAACCCTACTCTAACCGTAACACTAACACTAACAATGACCCTAATCCTTACCCAACTCTAAGCCCTAACACTAACCCTAACCCTACCATGAACCTTAACCCTACCATAACCCCTAAGCCCGAACCGAGCCAAAATTAATTGCGACTTTTTTTATGTGATTTTATTAACTGGTCACCAATTTTACCAAGTCACTTTAAACTGAACTAAATATTTTGTATTTCACAATGTAATTTCAGGAAGCTCGCGTGACAAGGCTTTATGGATGTTCAATATGTATGATTTAAACCACGATGGTAAAATCAGTAGAGATAATTTCATTAACATGGTCAGGTGAGTCGTTGTTTAAATCTTTATAAAATTAATTCTAAACTTCTTTTGTTTTACGTTACTTTAAGTGTTTTATTAGAATATCAAACATGCAAAAGCTGTATATTGCTAGTAATGTCTAAGTACTTGGGGTAAAGTTGTTTAACTCCTTAAGAGTCTTCTATATTTTGCATGGAAAAACTGCTCTCACTGAGCAGCGATTACGTTATATTTGATAGTTTTTGTAGGTTTCTACTCCAAACACAGTGGATTTTAATGGAAAATTATATATGAAATGCGTTTGCTTACCTTAGACAAATGAAAAATCGATTTTTGCTGAATAAATTGAATCAAACTTTCAGTAACTGCAGTGTTTGCACTGTAGCATCCAGACACAACTCTCTGATACACTTTTGCCTTAACTTTACTCCATTTTTACGGAGAAATTCATGTTAAAAGATAAAACGGCCTTAATTTGTCATTGGTTAATCGGTTGGTTTTTCCTAGAACTCTGTACAGCAGACGGTTCTCTTAGGCTGTTACACAGTAACAAGCTGACTCTAAATAAAGTAATGTGTACGACCACGAAAGTTTATACCAGACCAAGCTGGAGAACCAGACTAAGTTGCAGTGCCAGAAAAGGGCGTATTTTTTGTTTTTGCGCAATTAAATTGCTTATAAATATTTTCAAAAAAGAGCAACATTGGAAAGCCGAGATGCTCCTGATTGGTAATGATAATTTACATTTGTTTAGCTTTGTCTGTTCTCATACAGTAGCAGAAAAGTCATAGGTGTTATAGAGTGGTACAGCCCTAAATTAGTTGGAATTTAAATCAGATAACTCAGCACTAGGCCCGCTTTCAGAATTTTGCTACCAAGTCGGCCATTTTTTAACTTACTTCAGTACTCATTTTTCCATCTATATTTGACTTTGATAGTGCAAAATGTTTTACAGCCAAACTGTGACAATCAAGCAGCAGCTGTTAAAATGTTTAATAGTTTAACTGATTTGATTTCGGCTGTGTCATTAGCTTTTTAGACTGGAATTAAGCCTTTTTTTTTACTAAAATTTGCAATTTGTGAAATGTTTCCGATTTTGACGTTCTACATATATGCATGGTTTACTAGATAATATTAGACAAAAACCAGTAAAATAAATTCATATTTCTTTGTGGGCAGTTTAGTTTTCCTTGCCAAAAATTTTGGAGTTCCGTGTTTTATTGAGCGATTTTGCAGCATTTTTGTTTATGAGCAATGCTGATAAATTATTATTTTTGATGGGAAGCAAAGTGTTTTTAAGACGTGATGAAGAATTATGTAATGATCATATCAATGAAAATGAAGCCTAATGGATGACAATTATTTTAAATACTAGTCATTAAACTTTTCATTTAAATAACAAAAATAATAACTAACAAGAAGATTTAATAATTATTTATTTATTAGTAATTGTTTTGTTTGTCTGCAGTGTCACAATATTTCAAAATAGAATTTGTATGTATGTCTTGTTTTTTTCTTGTATATATTTTTGGAACTAACAAAATTTAATATGAAATATTGATTTCAGATCAATGTTAGAAGTTTCCAATGCATCAAGGTTAGTGGGAGACAAGGAGTTGAATCAACTCATGTCTGTCATGTTCAGAAATCAAGAGATTTTGTCCTTTGAGGATTTTGAAAAACTAATGGATGAAAGTATGAGTGTGGAAAATGTCTTCATCGGAATGAAAAGTATAAGACTTCTTTATAATTTCTGCAGTTTTATTTTATTTAAAAAATATTCAAATTATGAAAATTTCTAAACTTTTGGAACCGCGAAATGCAAAACAATATCAGTTCTTGAAGTCTCCTAGGCTTAACAACAAAAAAAGCAAACGGAAGATGAAGAAAAGGATGTATAGTGTTTTGGAATTGACACATTTTCTCGAGTGAGCATGTCTGGGTAACCCAGTTGTTGGTAAAATATCTCAGTTGAAGCTGCTTCTCAGGCCGTTGTTCAAATTTACTTGGCTCTGTGTTTCTCTTTTCAGTAATTTTACTCAAAGTCAAGTCGTTTCACAGTTCCAGCGATTGTTGATGATCGTGAAAACATCAAAGGTTAAGTGTAGCAGACAATACATTTGTGTACACTTGACATAGCCTCGCTGCCCATGCTATTGTAATAGTAACAGTTTTAACTAGCTAGCTAGAACATTACTTTATTCATTTTTTCTTGCTCCCAAGCAAGATCCTGCTAGAACATCACTCTACTTGTCAGACAGCTTTGCTTTACCCACATGTCAAGGACGGTTGTAGTTAAAACACATTACTGTGATGCACTTAACCTTTGACCTACTGCAACTGTGCGTGCACACAACTAAACTGTGGCAAGGCTTATTGTTGAAGCATATTCTGATGCAATAAGTTGTTCCGTACTATTGCTCGTTGTTTCTGACCCCTCCCCCCCCCCCCCGTAGTAAAAGATATGAAACGCCCTGTGCATAGTGTCTGAGTTAGTCTATTTATCATGTGAAAATTACTAATTAATATTTTACTTTTAGTACCTGGACATACGACTATACAAAATGAAGAAAACAGACGAATTTCTGAGATGATCGCACCCAAAGTGCCTTTAACACAAGAAGCTAGCATGTGAGTGTAATACTATTTTTTCTTATTCTTCTCCTCCTTCTTCTTCTTTGAAATCTCTTTCTGTCTGTTGTAGACAATGAGGCATTATTAGAGAATTTCACTGTCTTCTGTCTGCAGCTGACAGGCAAAACTAGAACCAACCTTAATCTGTGGTCGAAACAATCAACTATTTAAAATATTGAAAGGAAACATGCTATTTTTTCAAAAATGATTTGCTTGAAAGAATTATTACCTAACAAACTCAATTTCACGTTCACTTAACTTCACAGCTGCTACACCTCTTAGTTCAGATGTGTTAGTTTGTGATGAACTGCACACGTTTGGCAGCTCATGCGTGAGCACAGCGGCAAATTTGAAATTTGAATTTTTATCTTAGAACTTGCCTGGTTTTAGTACAACACACTGACTATCTTACAGTAGCACTGTACTTCAATTTTCGCTTTCGCAAACACGTGCAACACGCTTGTGGATTATTTATGCTGTTTAAAATTATGTTAGTTTGTGATGTCATCAATAGTTGGGCTCGCATGCCATTAATTAAGTTAATCTATTACTTAATTATTAAAAACTCTTTAGCAGTACTAATTGTTTTAAAATGTATACTTTTTATCGGACTTGAAAATGGGGTAGCATATGAAAAATCATCCAGTCTTCTTTTAAGTTCTTCTACTCCTAAAGATAGGTTTGGTTGAAGTTGTTGGACATCTTTATTTGTTTCAGCTATCAAAAAGTTGTTTTTTGTTTGCCAGATGGTTTTTTTACAAGGCTTCCTTTAAGATGAGTCTTCCTGGTGTTTCACTTGGTAATCTGAGAAGATGTCCTGATCATCTTAGCATTAAACTATACATGCAAATAAGTGAAATAGAAAGTATTTTAAAAAGCTTCAAGTAAATCTGTTATTCAGTAAATAGGCTTGACGTATTTCAAGGAAATTAATTTCACAGGACGCGCCTATTGTTGAGATTAAAACTTAGTAGCATCGTGGACAATGTCCAGTCAAATCCGAGTAAAAAGTCACAGGTAATAAAGTCGTAGGAAAAAAGCTCACAAGAAAAACATCTATCCCTAACCCTATCCCTAACCCTAACCCTTGCCAAAACTGTGATTTCTGTGATTTTTTTCCTGTGACTTTATTACCGTTCACCATCCACACAGCACCAAGAACAGAATTTAATTCGAAAAAAACTGCTTGTTATTTTTGCAGATATCCCGTGAAGAGGACGCCAGAACTCAAGAGAAAGTTGGAACAGCAGAAATCTAAAATCAACGTTGAAACTGTAAAACGTGGTTTCATAGATAGCAAAATGGAACAATATCTTCTGGAGTTTAGCAGATATGTACAAAATTACAGATTTCACATCTTCTGGTTGGTGTTGTGGTCACTGTGTGCCTTGTTTATATTCATCCACAAATTTTGGTGTAAGTTTCTCTTTTTTTCCTCTCCTCTCCTCTCCCTTCCCATTTCTATCCCTTCCCCTCCCCTGTCTTCTGTTTTCTTCCTTTCCCACCCCTTCCCTTCCATTCTGTTCTCTTCTGTTTTCCTCTGTTCTGTTTCTCGCCTCTCCTCTAATCTTCATTCCTCTTCTCTTCTCTTCTCTTCTCTTCTCTTCTCTTCTCTTCTCTTCTCTTCTCTTCTCTTCTCTTCTCTTCTCTTCTCTTCTCTTCTCTTCTCTTCTCTTCTTTTCTCTTCTCTCCTCTCCTCTCCTCTTCTCTCCTTTCCTCTTCTCTTCTCTTCTCCCTCTTCTTTTGCCTTCCCTTCCCTTCTCTTCTCTCTTCTTCTTTCTTATTCCCTTTTATTTTATTTTGTTTTCTGTTCCCTTTCCTCCTCCCCTCCCCTCCTCTCCTATGCATGCTGTAATTAAAAGCTTATTTCTTACTCCAGGAAATACTTCATGTTCATTATTGACTTGTTGAAGTTTATTTTCTTATCAGTAGCACAGTTTGTGCATTCCATGTAAAATCAGTATTTCTTACATTAAATGCCGGGTGGTTTGTTTGGGTCAGATATTCCAGAAAAATTATTTTTCAGATTTCTATGCACTTAAAGAGTTCACTGGTTTACGTCGAGTAGCAGGCATAGGAGTGATGTTTTCTAGAGGCTCAGCATCTGGGATGATGTTGACCTTTGCCACGCTCTTACTGACCATGTGCCGGAACTCGATTACTTTCCTCCGTGAGACGTTTGTCAATCAGTTCATCCCGTTTGATGCAGCCATAGCTTTCCATAAATATGTTGCAGCGTGGGCACTGGCATTTGCAAGTAAGGACTGTGTTAATTGCCATGTAACATTAATGCAGTTATAGCTTTCCATAAATATGTTGCAGCATGGGCACTGGCATTTGCAAGTAAGTACTGTGTTAATTACCATGTAACATTGATGTAGGGCTAATTACCATGTCACAACACACTGAAATGATTTTTAACAACTGTGCTTTCAACAGCTCATTTTTTTATTAAAGGTGCTCTAGTTTCTGTTAATTTAAAGCTGATTGGTGACTCCAGTGTGCCAACGCGTAACAGTGCCAGTTATGGTGTTTCATTGTATTGAGTGATGAGATGCAGTATATTGCTCTTAAACATAAATTAGCATATGTATTAATTTCGGTGGTATGTTATATATATAAGATTCGAGGTTAGAGCTCCGACGACGGTACCATCTGCGGAGATCTATATATCCAACTAAAGGTCTCAACTTAGTGTCGTCTCATTGGGGTTTATTTTTTTAATTATTAATTATTATTGTTATTAGTATATTATGCGTCGTGACATCTGTTATCATCGTCGTCATAATATTATATTATAGCGTAGTGACATCTCTTGACCAGAAAGTGAAGCATTATAAGCTGGTGTTCCTTAAAGGGGAAATATTTCCCAATGAACTTTCCATGCATAGTTATATTAGTTAGCATTAAACTTACCTGTATGAGAGACTTTTGTAACTGGAAAAACTTATAACTTAAAATATTCACACCACCTAGTAAAACAGTCTGCATCGCCATACCAGTGTGCACCACTGATTCACGGCTTAGTCTGTGAAGTATGTTCTACAAATGCTCTGATTATTTTTTCATACTTTACAAAAAGTATCTAAACTGTTTCAAACGACTGAACATTAAAATGGCTACACCTAAAATTGTCATCGAGGGAGTTTAAATTTACAAGTTTTTTACAGCGTTGCTGCTAATGCAAGCCCTGTGTGCAATAAGACAGCATGTAAGTGATTATAAAATTTCGAAACTAATTTTTAGGCTTATTTATGAAGAGAGCGGCTTTTTGTGCTTTAAGCATTTAATTTGTCGATATTCTCTTACAGTTATTCATAGTGTAGGCCATGGTTCCAACTTGTATCACATATTGACTCAGCCTCCTGAAGATATTTCGTGTCTTCTTAGAGATTTGTAAGTAAAACTTTACAAGTTTTTTAATGCTTGAGATGCTTTTGATTGTCACTGTTGCTGCATCTCTTATAGTAATCAGACATAGAACTGTCATTTTGGCCTTTGGTTGGCATTCAGTTAAAAACAGTTTTTTGTTTTGGTGACCAAACTAAAACAGCCTACATCTTATAGGACTTAAAATGTGGTAATACAAAGGTCTATAATTTTAACAAACACAAACATCTGTTTTTATTCATTTGCAGAAATGTGCAGCATCCAATCAGCTTTACTAGGATTGCTTACACAACCATAACAGGTAAGGCGTTCTATATTTTCCTGTAAAATTATCTTTAGAATCACCCGTGTGTATTAATTCCAACAATCGTGCTATTTGTTTAAACATTTATAACTGATTTAATTGGATAATATTAAGAAAAACAAGCCCTTTTCAGGCACACCAACTTAGTCTATTGAGTACCTAAGTCTGGTGTTATTGATCACCTGCTTGCTACAGAGTTCCAGGAAAAAACAACCAATCAGGCAAGAACAAATTAAGGTCGTTTCATCTTCTAACAGAAATTTCTCCTTAAAAATAGACTTGAGGTGAAAGTGTACCAGAGTGTTGTGTCTGGATAGTTGAAATTTTCATCTGCATTAGCTGATTCACACAAGTGATACTGTACATTGTTACAGTACAAATACTGCACTTAACTGAAAGATTTTACTGAAAAATTATCAAATATAATATAATCGTTGCTTAGTGAGAGCAGATTTTCATGAACCCATGCAAAATGCAGCAAACGCTTACGGTCCCGAAGAAATCAATCGAATTACAAAAGTTGTCACCAATAAACTTATCATCACAAACTGTTTCAGGTATCACTGGCATTCTGTTAGTGATGATAATGGCAGTGATGTATGTGTTTGCACTGCAGTACTCCAGACGTCATTTCTTCAGGCTCTTCTGGATAACTCATCATCTATACATCCCATTGTACATTTTAATGATTCTGCATGGACTTGGTCACTTACTGCAGATGCCCATATTCTACTCTTACATAATCGGTCCACTATTCATATTCACGCTTGACCAAATGTGGACGTTCAGTCGCCACAAAGTGCAAATTCCTGTGTATAAAGCGATGCTGCTGCCATCAGGTGAGCAATCATAAACTTATAGATACACGATACTCTTTGAAGTTTTGAATAAACGTCACTTTACATCTTGTAATTTTTGATGATGTCTTAGTTTCAGCTTTACTGCAAAAGAAGCAGCCATTTTGAAGGATGAAAAATATCAGTATGCGCTGAAAAGACTGTGTTTGCCCGAATTTGTATAAACCATTGCTGTTAATTTTGCCAATTATCTCCTACTGCAGGTAATGAGTTGGAGAAAGAAGATACTGAAAAATTTGGTAAGATATTGATGCCATATGTATTCCCCTACTGTCATGGGTACTGGTGGCGCGGTCATATTGTGAGCTACAAGGAGGGAGTACAGGTTCAAACCCCAACTAGTCTGCAATTTTTCAGTGTCTCCTTTCTCCCACCCATTACCTGCAATGGGTGATAATTGGTAAAATAAACCATAATGGTTTATGAACTTTCTTTTACCTTCCTGTTGAATTGCTTTTGCTTTATAAAATTTTCGCTTTGAGTTTCATTTTGTTTGATATAATTTTCTGCTATAAGTTAAATTCCGTTTTGCATTGCTTGTGATAACTTCCTTTTATTCTGAGTGGAATTGCATTTTTGTTTTGAGTAGATTTTTGTTGCTTTTTTGTTTGATATTATTTTTTTCTCTACATTGAATTTCAATAATTTTTTGCTCAATGTTATGCCTTGTTATGCTTTGAATTGCATTTCTGCGTTGAGTTGATTTTTTTTGCTTTTGCCTTTTATATATGCACAAACACCTAAAAAATGTCATGAGCCTGTGAGCAAACTTGTATTTTTAATAAGGGGCAGCTGACCAAGTGACCAATAGGTCTTTCGCTGCTCCTTCTCAGCTGCAATGAAATGTAAAAATAATTATGACGAATTTT
>JAQGDQ010000453.1:156834-188919 GCA_030141605.1 Tubiluchus corallicola
AACCAACAATTAGTCAGGTTTAGGTGCTCCAAGTTTTCACTTCAATAATATAAACTGCCCATAAACGTCCATTTTAAATTAAAGATTCTGGTTTAGTTAAAAGTGCAAACGTTGAAGGACTATTTCTAGCACTATCAGCATTGTTTACGTTCATCACTTTAGAACAGTAGCATAGCAAGTGTTGTGTCCCTGGGGCAAAAGAAACTTATGGCGACCTATTTTAATGTTTTGATCATCTGCTTTGTGGGTTAAGGCACAAATTGTGTAAGAATTTCTTAAGAATCGCCCCGAGTTTGATTTGTGGTACTGCAGCAGAGTAATTCTTTTCTATGCATTAGTTGCCCGTAACACGACAGTCAGCTCCGGTATTAAAACATGCAAAGATTATGAAAGATACAGAACATTATAAGTTTTCACAATGGGTATTTAGAGAAATGTCACTGTTTCACCCAAAATCAGGTAAGCCACCCTCCGCAGGCCACTACGTAACAACATTAACCTTTTTTCTAGACTGTACATAGTAAATAACCCAGCTACGATGATCTCTGACTAGGCAATTTTGTTGTAGTTTGAAAACCTTGTTAATAATTAACCGACATTGAACTCTAGAAGAATTTTGCACCCTTGCGTCTGGGGAGAGCGGTTCCCTCTGTCACCCCCCACCTTGCTGATGCTTTAGACAGCTCTTCCATTTTTCATTATTTGGATTAATTTTGCTCAGCAATAGTACATGTACATTATATAAACCTTTTACTATTTGTGTAGAGATTCATAGAATCATTATTATAATGACGTGTTGTGTTTTTATTTTTAGTACATATGTGAGCGTCACTTTCAGCGGATTTCAAACAGAAGTATTTTCACCGGTCTCCGGTCCACAACGCATTTCGGTCGACCGAATTTTGAAATGTTTCTGAAGTCCCTGCAAGATGAACATCCTGGGGTAATGACTGTTCATGTGAATTTTCTCTTTAAATCAAAACCGTATACAACTATTTACACACTGAAGGTTCTATAATGCTGTTTATATGTTAAATCAAAACCGGGACTCAATCCTAAACTGCAGGTCAAAACAATCTACTCTTTAAAATATTGAAAAGAAACATACTATTTTTCTTCAAAAATGACTTACGTGAAAGAATTATTATCATACAAACACAATTTCACGCTCACGCCACTAGTTCTTCACTGTTACATGCATTTCACCATTCGCTAGTTAGACGGGCTTAGCGCCTGCATTTCGGAGATGTTCGTTTGTGACGTACTGCACACATTCGACAGCACACACTGCATGTCTTACTATAGTACTGTACTTCAATCTTCACTTTTACAAATATGTGCAACACGCTTATGGAATGTTTTTGCTGTTAGAAATTACGTTCATTTGTGATGTCATCAATAGTTGGGCTCGCCCGCCATTAATTAAGATTTTAATCTATTATACGATTATCAGAAACACTTTTCCAGTATTAATTGTGTTAAAATGTATGCTTTTGAAAAGTGTGTTGCTCAAGGCCGTTTCTCCATGTTTTGTATTAAAACATGGGTTCACATTGCAAACTTTTTTAATAAATTATGACACAAGGGCCCACCCATCAAGCATACAGCAGGTGTGCAGGAGTACTGTTAGCTCCCTCAGTGGGTTACGGACCATCTGGGGTTTTACTTAATGTGAGGACATTTCGCAGGCTTTTTGGGGTTCTAGAATAACTTAATTTTTTTAAAACAATGAAGTATTTACAGTATTTTATAAATCTTGAATCATTACTTAAAAGAAAATTTAATCATTTCATTCAATTTGCATTTGTTGCTACTTAACAACACAGTTTAGACATTTACTGCCTCATGATAATTTATTCTTATACAATGCCAACATTAATTTTATCAGTATTATAATAATAATAACTATAATAGTAGTAGTAGTAGTAGTAGTAGTAGTAGTGGTAGTGGTAGTGGTAGTGGTAGTGGTAGTGGCAGCGGCAGCGGTAGCGGTAGCAGTAGCAGTAGCAGTAGTAATGGTAGTGGTAGTGGTAGTAGTAGTAGTAGTAGTAGCAGTAGTAGTAGTAGTAGCAGTAGTAGTAGTAGTAGTAGTAGTAGTAGCAGCAGCAGCAGCAGTAGCAGTAGTAGCAGTAGCAGTAGCAGTAGTAGTAGCGGTAGCGGTAGTAGTAGCAGTAGTAGTAGTAGTAGTAGTAGTAGTAGTAGTAGTAGTAGTAGTGGTGGTGGTGGTGGTGGTGGCGGCGGCGGCAGCGGCAGCAGTAGCAGTAGCAGTAGCAGTAGCAGTAGCAGTAGCAGTAGTAGTAGTAGCAGCAGCAGCAGCAGTAGCAGTAGTAGTAGTAGTAGTAGTAGTAGTAGTAGTAGTAGTAGCAGCAGCAGCAGCAGCAGCAGCAGCAGTAGCAGTAGTAGTAGTAATAATAATAATAGTAATAAAAATAACAATGACAACAATAAAAATTCAATAGTAATTATTTATGCCTGAAAATAAAATTCTGAAAGTGAAAAATGTCCAACTCTGACACTGTTACAAAAACACAGACCCTGAGGGGTAAGGGGGAGGGCCTGCATGGGTTATAAGGGGTCTGCAAGGTGTAGGTTTCTCTGATAAAATGATCGATTGCTTCACAATTTGCTTGACGCTAACGTTCTCTCTTGCGCACGCGTGACGTTTAAATCACGATGATTGCTTCACAATTTGCTTGACGCTAACGCTCTGTCTTGCGCATGCGTGACGTTTAAATCACGATGAATTTATGTTTCTGTTCTTTCTGTGTTTCAGGTTACTGAAATAGGTGTGTTTAGCTGTGGTCCACCACCTATGACACTCAGTGTTGAACAAGCTTGCTCCCATCTGAATAAAAGTGAGGGCGCCATCTACAGGCATCATTTTGAAAACTTTTAACTTGCTTGGGCTGGAGTTACAGTTTATTAACATGGCAGTTAAAAGTGAAATTTGTCAATTTTTTGTCCCTGTTTTGTTTATAGTCATAATAACTAATGTTTTGGTGCTGTTATCAGTGTTTAGTGTTACAGTCAATTGCTTGAATGCTCAAGTAGGTATGCTTGAAAAATTTGCATTAAATATTTATTAATTTCTAGTTGCTTAGTTACAGCCTGTTGCATTGTTTATTTATTAATGTGAAGTGCTTTTGAATACGGTGCCAGTGTTTGTATTATTAAACTAAAAAATGTTACGTTTGGCTTGCAAAAAGGCGTTCATTGTCTATTTTGTATTATGAAATTGTCTAATGTGTTTAACAATTTTGTGAGTGTATATTTTTCATTTGTTTTGGACTTTTTTCACCAAAACATCTCTCTCTCTCTCTCTCTCTCTCTCTCTCTCTCTCTCTCTCTCTCTCTCTCTCTCTCTCTCTCTCTCTCTCTCTCTCTCTCTCTCTCTCTCTCTCTCTCTCTCTCTCTCTCTCTCTCTCTCTCTCTCTCTCTCTCTCTCTCTCTCTCTCTCTCTCTCTCTCTCTCTCTCTCTCTCTCTCTCTCTCTCTCTCTCTCTCTCTCTCTCTCTCTCTCTCTCTCTCTCTCTCTCTCTCTCTCTCTCTCTCTCTCTCTCTCTCTCTCTCTCTCTCTCTCTCTCTCTCTCTCTCTCTCTCTCTCTCTCTCTCTCTCTCTCTCTCTCTCTCTCTCTCTCTCTCTCTCTCTCTCTCCATCAATCGCAATCGCTTGATCTGACAATATGTTATTCTACATCGCATGGAGATAGTGCTACTTTTTACCAAAGCACCTTTATTTAATTTGACCAGTGGCCAAGCTTACAGCCCGCCCACTGGCGATTTGCTTGTTTTCACAACTTCCACAACAGAATAATTAAAATCTGGAATCAACTCCCCGAGTCTGTCATCTGTGCCCCCCCCCCCTCTTGCTCTGTGCTCAGAGTAGCAAACTTTTTTAAAAAATGTTTAAAAGATGTAAATCATAGTAATCATTTATCATTTTAACAGACATGTAAGTAACCTTGACTCTGTGCCTTTAACCGTAATCTCTTAACTGAACCCCTTTTATCTGTAAAAAATTAATTGTGCTATACATGCGGTTTAGCTTGTTTCATATTTTAAATTTTTCGTAAATATTTTCTTCTAATATTTTTTAAAATAATGATTACCTATATGCATATGAATAACAAGCTTACAGTTGCTGATGTGGATAAAACGTGTTCAAAAGCAGCGTGTGGCGGTCAGTCAAACATCTGTGCTTAGATCTCTGAATGTATTCTTGTTATGAAGACATCCATTACGCGAAGATATTAATCTTCATAACCTTAATATTAATAAAACCAGGGCCTATTTCAGCCTAAGGGAGGCCCAGAGAAGTGGGGCGTGTGAGGCCTCCTCGGGGGGAGGGGGGGCAGACCAGGCTTTCTGGTTTGCGCCCAGAAAAATTTTTAACTGCTAGAACGCCGGAGAAGCATTTTCGAAGAGAAAATATGGAGTTATACAGTATGTTCGCATAAACCAAAAAAAATAATGTTACCTCGGCGCGAGGCCCCCCTGGAGGGTGAGGCCCCGGGGGAAGTATCCTCACTCCCCCCCGAAATAGATCCTAAATAAAACCTTCAGAAAAAGACAGTAGCAGGGTTCCCTGAGTTTTCCCGGACAAAATATTGATTTTCCATGACCAAGATAAGCAGAAATTGCGTTACCATTACCAATATTCAAACATTTTTGTGTTATGGACATTCATATATATATATACTGATATATGTGTCGTCCAATCATTATTTTTGGAACAGAAATCGAAACTGGGAACCTGCCATAGCAAAATTTTATTTGAACACGAATCACTGAAAAATATGTTTAGAAAAATATCGGTTCATTTTTTGCAACCCTTTCCAATTTCCCCGACTTTTCGCCCCATTTTCCCAGACCGTGGCAACCCTGCAGTGGGTTCTTGAACTTGACAGCAAACAGTGTTCCAACTCGAGTGGAACTCTACGCATTTTTTCTATGAAATTGTGCAAAAATCTTCGAAAAAACATGAGCAAAAAATAGAGGAGTTACTAATAGATGTACCAAGAGCAATGTAAAAATGTATATATAATTTTCACCAAAGTACACTAGTTTTCTGAGTAAACAAGACTTGAGGTGAGAAATCAACAAACAACGTACACACTGCTGTAGTTATTCCACTATAAATCGCGAGGATTATTTTCTCAAAATCACAAAGAATGAAACTCAATTTCAATACTGTGTTTTTATTGTAAATTCACACACAGGACAAATTCATAATTCAAATTCAAAAACAACAAAAAACAACGATATATCAAAACTTTTCCAAAATTTCTAGTAGAACATGAACACGACTATAACATTGGCTTAAAATTTCAAACTCTTTGAAGAAAATTCAGTCCGTGATATATACTAGAACAGGGGTTCTCAACCGGGGGGGGGGGGGAATGAGCCACCTCCAGGGTGGGAACGAATGGGTGGAAAAATAAAAATCGAAAGCACGCAAACCGATTCGATATGAGCAATGATTTGAGAGTGGCTCAGTCACAACCCCCGACATCAAGAAAATCGTGTCCTCTCAACAGGAGCAAGAGTCACATTGAATGTGGTGACCACAGATTGTATTATTATTCATGAATAAAAAAAATGTTGAAATTAGAAAAATAAATTTAATTAAAAAAAATGCATTTTTCATTTTGTTTGTGGGCTGGGAGGGGGGGGGCGAGAATCAGCAGCCTTCAAAAGGGGGGAATGGGTCAAAATGTTGGGAACCACTGTTCTAGAAGATTATGGAAAACGTTACAAACTCTCCAGTCTCTCTTCTAGCACTCCCCAAGAGCTTCTGTTGTTAGAGATGCGATTGCTCTTCCTCTTAATCTTCGTGGTTCTTCGCAAATAACCTCAACTCTTTTCCATGCCTCAGCCTTGAGCCACGCTAGCTGACAATCACAGATAATCTCCGAACGGCCTAAAATGAGAAACCTGTGTCCAGTTTATTTATAATAGTATTTAATTCCAGTGCAATGAGGGCTGGCTCTACCATTAGCTAAACTAGGCAGTTGCCCAGTGCAGTCAGGGCTGGCTCTACCATTAGCTAAACTAGGCAGTTGCCCAGTGCAGTCAGAACTGGCTCTACCATTAGCTAAACTAGGCAGCTGCCTAGGACGCCAAATTTTGGAAGTAATTCTTTAACGTTGAAATTCAGCCTAAGTAATACTAATAACATGATGTGTATATATATATACATATAATCTTTATTTGCCATTAAAATACATTGATAATCACTGATAAAAACTTTAAAGAGATGATCAATCAGTGTTAGTTAATAAAAACTTACACTGCTAAAGGCAAATGCGTCAGTGCAATCTAAACTACTGTGCAGTAATGGAAAGTAACGACGAATAAAATCAAACATATTTACAACTATGCACAAAAAATGAAAAACTATGATTTATTTAATGCGGCCGTGGATATATGAATTCTGAATTAGTGTGTATGTTGTCGTACTGGTGTGATGGTATTTCATATCTGGTTAATGTCACATATGTGTCATTATGTGTGTGTAATTCTTTATGTGCGCAACATTAATTAAACAAAACAAACTAGTTGCATTATTTCTTTGTCGAAACGTATGAATCTTGGATGCTAGCAAGCGTCTTCCAGCAAAAAACCACATTTTAGTTTTGCTTTATCGAGTTCTCTAAGGGTACGCCACTTCACACAGGACACAATCTCGCCATGAATTCAACTTCAAACTCAATCAACACAAGCTGTAGATAAGTAACTGACTTCCTTGATTAGTGCACTACACATTACACAGTGTAATACGATGCCGCTATAATTTTATAATTTATTATAATATTAAGCAAGAAAAAGTTAATATTGGGAGTGCGGGGGGGGACCGTGGAGGGGGGGAGGTGATCGTTGAGGAGACACTACAAATACTTTTGCCCAGGGGCGTCAAATCACCTACAGTCGGTCCCGAGTGTGTCAGCTTTGCTTGTATTCGGAACGTGGTTTTCTAAATATAAAATATTTTATTTATTTACTTTTTATGTTATTATAGTCAGTTACGTTATCCAGTCATTATAGTACAAGTTTGTGTTATAAGGCACTTAGTTTTCTTTGGTACTGAACACGACAGGATGAAGGCATAGGGGCACATCGAGTTCGGGGGGGGGGGGTAGATGCGGAGGGGAATTTAAAATAAATTTAGTTGCACTGCAAAAGTGAACCCTAAAGTACGAAATGGTGAACTGTCTTAAGTTCTAAAGAACACACTTGTCTGGTCTTTTCATTTGTGCAAATTGCAAACTTGTAACAAAACTGGTTAATAATGACAATGCCAGGCTAACAAGCCCAGCAACACAAAGATTTTCACTGATTCATAGAGTTAATGCACGCGTCACCACCGTTTTCAATACTTGACCTGTGTGGTTTTATTTGCCATGCTGATTCCCCGGCTGCTTACCTCTAGAAGAATTAGTTACTGACATCTGAACGGCGCCTCCGTCGGTTTAGCGTCTCATGTTAGAGGTATCTCGTCTAGACAACGAGGCACGTTACACATTTGCTACGACCATCGCAATTCCAGGCCCGGCTGTTCGTTGACCGGTAATAAAGTCACGGAACAAAGACAATTTTGGCAAGAAAAAAATCACAATTAAGTTTGACTAGCGTTACGGTTACAGTTAGGTTATTTCTTGTGACTTTTTTAGCTTGATTCGTTGAATTCTTGGCTGCAGTCTGACGAATTGTATAAAAAAGTACAATTTTATTGATTTATAAACAAAACTTACCACCTACTAATATAGCTATATTCTCGGGGCTGGCATCAGAATGCAGTTGAGGTCTTTGCAATCTTGTTATTCCATGGTAACTGAGTCTCTTGAAAGCTGGATCTTGTGTCAAAACGAATTTTGGCATGTCTCTTAACCTAGCATGCCAGATTGAAAGTTCTTTCAAGCCTTCTACTTTAGAAAACGCTTCTGGATGGATATTGATGCACCCCCGGTTCCTATGGAACATTAATATTTGTGCACCACCTTCAATGGCGTGTTTCCCCAATGTATGAAAGCTGCCGCCAAGCACGCGAAGTAACGTCACAGTTTTACCCGGAAATAAAAACTTAAACTCGCCACTTTCTGGCGCAGGGCTCTCGATGTGTAAGTTTGTAATATTCTCTGGAAGTTTCTCACCAATTTCAGTTAGAACCGCTTCATTGAGAGCATCCCTATCATAAGAAATAAAGAAATATCGTCGCACATTAGGTGCAGGTCTGCATATTATAGAGCAGTTATCTTCCATGAAAAACAGTTCAATATGGAAACATAAATCGACGTCAATCCTCTCACAATAATCTGCATATCCTGAGTGCAACACATACGCGATAAAGACAACTAAACTGAGTGTTTTCATTTCGTCACGGTTCAGTGAATTACAGGCGACAAGTGTACATCAACGTACAGCACACTCAGTTAACAAGTAACACTATGAGCTGTTCACGAAATCAATGGTTATTATAAAATGCTTGGACTTTTGCTGATTATAATTGCTGTTGCTCGGAAAACATTGTCCCATTGTTGTTTGTCCGCAAAAAATAGACAATGGGGTGCGCACGGGACAGCTAAGATCCGTTTATACATAGGGTGGTTTTCTACACGAATTCTGTGAATAAATTCTCTTATTATTATTATTGTTGTTATTATTATTATTTTATTATTATTATTATTGTTGTTGTTGTTGTTGTTGTTATTATTATTATTATTGTTGTTGTTATTGTTATTATTATTATTATTATTATCATCATTATTATTGTTGTTATTATTATTACTATTATTATTATTATTATTATTATTATTATTATTAAAAGTCATTAATTATTTATGTTCGAACACACCTGCACAGTTAAGTTACATAAGTGGTTCAATAAAAGAAATTACTAGACTAGCAGTAAAAGTAAAAATAGGTATATTAAGTATAATGTGGACCTCAGTTATTATAAGTAATTGCAAAAATGTTTTATAAGCAAGTTTGTGGTACATAAAGACATGATGATCATTGACCGTGTCGTATATATACTCTTATATCATGATACAGTGCAGAATTATCGGCTTGCAAATTGAGGCTTTGTATATTGTGCAAAAAGATTTATCATCATAATAATCATGCATGAATTTCTGCTGGCTTTTCAGTTGTTATTTTCTCTGTGTTATTTGTGAAGTTGCAAAATGCGTGAGAAAAGATGAAATGATATTTGATGCGTGTGCATGTGTGAAAGACTTACACAAGAAAACCCTACACTTACATAAAACTTAAAAAATTCGTCTTGAAATTTTACAACAATTACGCGCTGTTTTTGGATACAGGATTTGCGTTGACAGTAACGTTGCATAAAGCATGTAAATTTTAACTTCCTCGATGACCGCTAGGCGCAGCCATTTTGACGACAAGTCATTTGAAGCAAGCTTAGATAACACTGTACGAAGTTTGAGGAACACACGTCACTAACTAAATAAAATTTAAAATTACTGTATCTTGTAAATAAGATTAAAAATATGTTTTTTGGTTAGTGATTGATGCCCCCTGGAGGGTGAGTAAGCGACATTTTACCAATTGGTGAAAACATTTTAAGTAATTATGAATTTTCTTTTCTAGTTGCACAAGTCTTTCAAGCAGGTAAGCGAAATGCTGAGCAATACAACTTTGCATTGAAAGTTTTTTGGTACATAGTTTAACATTTCACATTCTACCCTTGATTTGCGTTGTGCGTACATGACGTCATGTACCCCTATTAGCTACGCCACTGACACACGCCTAATGCGTGAGTGATCAGCTGACAGGTCTTTGCGATTAGTAAAATGCGAATTGCGCAAGTCATAACTTACAATATTGCCAGATATCACTTACATACGGAGCATGTAGTGCGTCACAAACTAATACACCTGAAGCGACAGGTATAGCACCTGTTTCTTGAGTAATGCGTTTCTGAAATGCAGGCGCTTTTACCCGTCTAACTAGAGAATGACGAAATGCATGTAACAGCGAAGAAGTAGTGGCGCGAATGCAAAATTGAGTTTCTGTGGATATAATTCGTTCACGTAAGTCATTTTTTAAAGAAATAACAGGTTTCCATTCAATAGTTTAAAGAGTAAATTGTTTTAACCTTCAGTTTAAAATTGGGTCCTGTTTGGTTTTAACTAAGCTGCTCCATCCCATAGTTGTGCTACTCTCGCAGGTACGAATTCACATACATAATTATAAAGATAAGCAAAAACATGGTATAATGGGGGCCAGGGCCTATTTCAGAGGGGGGAGTGGGGATACTTCCCCGGGACCTCACCCTCCAGGGGGCCTCGCGCCAAGGCAGCATTTTTTTGCTTTATGCGAACATACTGCCTCCTCTCTCCACCTCTCTCTCTCTCTTGCCGCATGCCATTATTGACAAGTATTAAGGACTGGTCTTGAGAAGCAGTTTTTCTTTCAATTGTTCTTTCCTTTAACAACTGTATAACTCCATATTTTCTCTACGAAAATGCTTCTCCGGCGTTCTAGCAGTTCAAAAATTTTCTGGGTGCCCACCATGGTGGCGACCGCCCCCCCTCCGGGCCTCGCTTAGGCTGAAATAGGCCCCGATGGGGGTTAAAAGTACTTAAACACGTCACTCTTCAAGCATAATCTGCCACACAGTCTGTTGTACAGGAAGCGCAAAAACAAAATTTGTTTTAACGCATTTTCTTTTTAGAAAAATTCAGTCCAAGTAGAAATTTTACAACTAAATGACAAACTGAACGTGTGAACAAACAGATTAAGCTTGCTCTTCATACACAGAAATTAACATTTATACAAATAGCGGTTCAACAAGCTTTTGAGATGCAAACACACAAATGACCATCAGCATTATCAGTTAGTTCCTCTGCTGTAAAACGAACTAATAGAACTCTGTTACCAGATTTCGACGGAGTACACATGGTGCTTATGCTAACCTCTGCTTTCGGGGAAACATCACTGAAACAGTTAAAAAATAATTGATTTAATTACATATCACAAATTAAACAGTTCATATATCTTCAAAATATAATTATTAAGAACATATAATTACAGTCTATTAAAGCAAAACGGGACCCAATCTTAAACTGTAGGTCAAACCAATCTATTCTTTAAAAAACTGAATGAAAACTTACTACGTTTTTCAAAAATGACTTACGTGAAAGAATTATTAGCACACAACCACAATTTCTCGTTCACACCACAAGTTCTTTACGCACAGTAGCGCCTACATTTTGAAAATACATTGCACAAAAAGCAGGTGCTGTACCTCTCAGTTCAGATGTGTCAGTTTGACCTACTGCACACGTTCGACAGCTCATGCATGAGCACAGTGGTAAATTTGAAATTTGAATTTTTATCTTAAAACTTGCCTAGTTTTAGTACAACACACTGAATATTTTATGGTAGCACTGTATATCAATTTTCGCTTTCGCAAACACGTACAACACGCTCGAGGAATATTTTTGTTGTTGAAAATTATGTTAGTTTGTGATTTCACCAATAGTTTCGCTCGCCCGCCGTTAATTAAGTTTTTAATTTATTATTTAATTACCCGAAACGCTTTTGTAGTATTAATTGTGTTAAAATGTAAACTTTTTATCTGACTTGAAAATAGGGTAATTTGAGAAATCATCCTGTCTTCCTTTAAACTCAAAGTGTAACCTGTTTAAAGTTGCCTAGA
Organism: Tubiluchus corallicola; assembly: GCA_030141605.1. NCBI lineage: Eukaryota > Metazoa > Priapulida > Priapulimorpha > Priapulimorphida > Tubiluchidae > Tubiluchus > Tubiluchus corallicola. Next base: position 168,517 of record JAQGDQ010000453.1, read on the forward strand.
CAGAAGTTACAAATCCCGTTATTACAATAAAAAAGGCGAATTACAGAAAATGTCAACCATCAATACAATAATCTACAGCATCAATATCGTAAATTACTGTACATAAACATTAGGTAAATTTATTGACTAATATAAACATAATCATTGAGATGGTCACAGCTAAAACAATCCATAAAAATAACATTCAAAGTGGACAAATATTTTCCTCAAAATTTCACTAATGTACCATTACAACTGGATGTTACAGCATTATTAAATGTGATATAATATAAATTATTATAATGTAACTGAGATACTATTATCATCAGCTTTCACTAAGGTCAAATTGAATTACACTGAATCAACGATTTGCACTATATATATATATCATTGGACTTGGACCTATGTGAACGCAGCTTATCAATGGACGGGAAACTTGAGTGTGAAAATCCTTAAGTAATACACACGTCAAGTCGATGTGTACGTTACTAATACTCGGACATTAAGCCTTTCACAGTTTCGTTCTGTCCACTCGCAGTTACTGTAGGTCAAAAATTAAGTGTACCACAGCAACACGTGTTAACTATAACCGGCACATGATGTGTGGGTAAAGCAAAGCCGCCCGCTGTATCGTTTCAATAACTCGACGTGTTTTACGTATACGTTACAAACTATGCATCAGTGTGTGCTTAGAGTAATTTACTAGCAGGATCTTGCTTGGAAACAAGAAAAAATGAACTAGGTAAGGTTTTAGCTAGCTGTTAAAACTGCTACTATTACAATAGCATCCGCTGCGAAGCGTTGTCAAGTGAACACAAATGCGTTTTCTGGTACACTTAACCTTTGACCTTTTCACAATCATCGTCAATCGCTGGAACTTTGAAAAGACTTATTTAGTAACTGTATGTCACTTTGTTTTACAAATATTAGTAACTCACTATTATGCCAAATATTAGTACGGTGTTCCCTCGCTACTTCGCGGTTCGTTTATCGCAGACTCGCTGTTTCGCGGGTTTTTGCGGTACTCCGTCTAAAGTATTTTTGCACATGCGTAGTACGTATTGTACAGTAATGTATAGATTTGATGGATTTTGCATAAAAAATCACAAAATGTATAAAATATATTAAAAATATTAATTCTGACATTGAAAGAATATTATAAATCATAAAACAATTACCATTTTTAGTAAATAGTGTATTTATTCGGTGGATGAATTAATACCAAAAACCAAAGGCGCCCGTTTGAGATGCTATTTGCAGACATGAGACTACTAAAATAAGTGTAGCGTCCCTACTTCTAGGAATTCACTTATCGCAGTTGGGCCTGGAACGGAACACCCGTAATAAGTGAGGGAACACTGTAACTCCATATTATGCCGAAAGTCTACACAGTTAATTAAACAATTCTGAAAGAGACAAATTCCAACATTTTTACATCAGAGTAAAAATCCCTGATTATGCATCATACCTGCACGTGATTTCCCGTGATTTTTCAATCCCCGGACCTTCCAGACTAAACTTACATGAATGCAACGTTACATTAGGAAATGGATTTTTCAGTTTGCATGTAACTTCAAAAGGCCTTCCAACACGGTATGGCGGTGTTGCCTAATGAAAAATAAATGACAAGATCAGATGATGTGGAAGCTGCAGTTGCTTTGGCAACAGTGATCACCCAAGATCTTGTATAGTCCTAATGGAATCATTGTGGAGGAATTTTAACAAAAGAAAGGATTCCAAACAGTAACAAAATGTCATGATTTAAACTGTATTTACTAGTACAACACTGACTAAAATAAATATAAACAAAGTCCGAAAGTCATTTCCGAAGTAAGCAAATTACTATTTACTCTGTATGTAAATAACTGTATGAAGTTCTTAAAGAAACAGTACATAATTACTTCTGTAGTTTTATCGTGCAAGTATGTATGTAGGAAACCTGTCTTATCGCATCATTAACCGTGTAACTGGTAAAATATAGAAATCTTTTTTTCAATTCTTTCGACAAAAATCGATTTTCAATTTGTGTAAGTTAAGTTTATGCATTTGATATATAATTTTGCATGAAGGGCATAAACCTAGAAAAATTACCTAATATAATATAATATAATATAATATAATGTAATGTAATGTAATGTAATGTAATGTAATGTAATGTAATGTAATGTAATGTAATGTAATGTAACATAACATAACATAACATAACATAACGTAACATAATGTAACGTAACATATCACAAGGTATCATAACGTAACATAACGTATCATAACATAACATAATATAATATAATATATACATACAATGCAATGCAATGCAATGCAATGCAATGCAATGCAATACAATACAATACAATACAATACAATACAATACAATACAATACAATACAATACAATACAATACAATACAATACAATACAATACAATACAATACAATACAATACAATACAATACAATATAATATAATATAATATAATATAATATAATATAATATAATATAATATAATATAATATAATATAATATAATATAATATAATAAATAATATAATAAATAATATAATATAATATAATATAATATAATATAATATAATATAATATAATATAATATAATATAATATAATATAATATAATATAATATAACATAACATAACATAACATAATATAACATAACATAACATAACATAACATAACATAACATAACATAACATAACATAACATAACATAACATAACATAACATAACATAACATAACATAACATAACATAACATAACATAACATAACATAACATAACATAACATAACATAACATAACATAACATAACATAACATAACATAACATAACATAATATAATATAATATATACATACAATACAATGCAATGCAATGCAATGCAATGCAATACAATACAATACAATACAATACAATACAATACAATACAATACAATACAATACAATACAATACAATACAATACAATACAATACAATACAATACAATACAATACAATACAATACAATACAATACAATACAATACAATACAATACAATACAATATAATATAATATAAAAACTGCTCTTAGTGAGAGCAGTTTTTCATGAATCCTATGGAATTAATGATACTACCATATATTAGTCTTAAAGTGCACAATATGTTGTAGAAAATCTATGATGTATTTCAAGCGCTAATATACACAAGTTAGTTTTTTGCGTCTTGTCAGGGAAGGTGAGTGAAGAAATTTAAATAAGATAGAGAACTTCGTAGTTTATAGAATTTAAGTCGTACACAAAGTAGAGTTCCGAATTAAAATAGGCGACTTATATAAAATTACGAAAAAAGATCAAATACAAGATTAAAAACATGCACGGACTATGAACACATTTACAAATGAAAATTAATTTGCAGGTAAGTAATTTAAAACACATTATTATTAAAAATGGAGGTTTTTGGACAAATGTAAAATTAATAGCCATGAAACTCCGTGCACATTTGCTTCAAACAAACTTTTAATCACAGTAATTGAATCATTTTGGTTATTTTGCCACACTGGTCAAAAAGTTACGAATGGCCACAGATTTGGCTAGTTTTTTAGTTGAGATGCCAATTATTATTAAATCATACTTATATATTATGTTATAGTTATTCCACGTAAGCATGTGTGCTATGAATTCTCTGATCATTTTTTCAAACTTCACGCAATGTTATCTAAGCTTGTATCAAACGATCTATCATTAAAATGACTGCGCCTAAAGGTCACCGCTGGAGTTTAAATTTAGAACTTTTATATTGTGTTACTGCCGACGCAAGCCCTGCGTGCAAAAAGCTAGTAAGTGATATAAAATTTCAAGACGAATTTTTTTCACCCTTCATGTAAGTAGAGGGTTTTCTTGTGGTTCAACCTTACCGAGGTGAACATACAGTACACACAAGTACGTGAAAATGATTATGGGCATAGTAGTCACTACCTACTTGTTGCGGAGATCGCAGGCATCTATTAGAATTATATAGAACATTGTAGAATGTTTCGTTAGAATAATCGTCTTACCTTGTAGAATGTTCTGGAAAGAAACTTCTCGGGCACGCTATATAAGGCAGGCCGCTGCCGGACACACGCAGATTCACACGGACACACACTTACACATTCTCTTGTATACTTGTATTTTCAGATACACTCAAACGTTTTCCAGATTTTCACGTTTAGTGTAAACATTTCGCGTTCCTTCATACTTTTGTGTTGTAGAACTCTCGCTTAATAAACTAGTTTAATTTGATGAAGTGATTTCTGGTTTTCTCTACGAGCCTTCCGAGAGAAACAAAACACAACACTAGTTTCATGTTAACTTGTACCGAAATTGTACCTTGCGCCTCGCATTCCTAATCCTAACATCTCAAGTTTATAGAAAAAGGACAAAAAGGATGCAGTTGTAACAGTAAGAAACAATACTATAAGTACCTGCCTGCATTAGAACTTTGGGTATTTTTAACTTGAAACTGTCTATTGTGAAAAACGCTTGGTTAGTTTCTTTCACATGAGCAATAGCTAATATCCTAAATATGCATTGTTCTACAAGTAGATTCAGGTATTCGTTGACTTTTACTTTAATGACACAATCATCACCTGGAAAAAGAAGACTTGTTAGGGCGCGTTCAAACTAGCCAGTTTTCTGTCCCGAGTTTTCTCTCTGACAGCAAACTCAGTTGTGTGAACTGTTTCGCTAGTTACTGTCAGTAAGTTGTCGGAAACTCTCTGAAACTAATTGAACGCGCTCGCGAGTTACTTACGGAGTTAATTTGCCGAAAAAACGCGCTAGTGTGAACGCACCGTTAACGAGTAATACGGATGACAAGTAGTTGTACAGTAGTTAATGTAATCCACATTAATTAGCTACTTCTGATCAATTGTTACAATTAATGGCCTAATTAAAGTCATGAAAAGGGCTTTAGAAATCCGTCAAGATTATCAAGTAAAATAATCGAAACAAATTTAAATTTAAACTGTCCTAGTGTTCTCTTGATAATAAACATGGCAAAGATTACCTGGTTTTACTAATGGTTCTGCGTTTAACAGTTTTCATATTGTTAAAAAACACAGATCATCACAGTTAAACAAGATCACTACTGATAATCAATTAATATGTGTGTCTGTGTAATACTAAAAACAGTGTAGTAGTATTTCTTTTAGTGGCCATACACTAATGGCATAATTGTTATGGTACTTTTTAAAATGGGTTGAAGTAAGTTTATTTCTGTATAAATGAACCTTGGATATCTTCACAGTACTACTGATTCGGCAGGAACATATCACAGCATTACGATGCCCTAGGACAGGGGTGTGCAAATTGCGGCCCGCGGGCCACTTGCGGCCCGCCGAGAGAATTAGTGCGGCCCGCGAAGAGATTTGTCGACCTAATGAAAGTGCGGCCCGGGCGATTAATTGAGTGTATCCAGCTGAAGTCTGTGCCACGATCCCAAAGATAGTGCGGGTAGTTTTTTCTACTAGATCGGATGCCATTAACCCTTACAAGACGGTTGTAGCTTAATGTCACTGTACTACACAGACTGTGTGATACACATTACTAATATGCATTGTAATGAAATTACCACTATCTGTCCTGAAAGTAGAAATATGTGGTTTGTAATATAAATTTTAATAACTTCTAAAATAGTTTCTTGAGTGTAGTAGTAATGATGTACGCAGGTCGGATGTGAAAAAATCGCTATTAGGCCTTTCTGTACTTGGCTCATTGATCAAACTGCCTGTGGCCCGCAGAAATTGCGAGAAAGTTTAATGTGGCCCGACTAGTCAGATAATTTGCACACCCCTGCCCTAGGATGATAATTAAAGGTCTTTACATCCTCAAGAGACATTGAAGTTTTTACGGCATTATTATGATTACACAAGGACTTGAAAGTTATTATTAAACAAAAGAGACTTACAAATATATAACTTACCTTTTTCTGATGAAATTCGAACGCGTGCATTGCCGTAAAGATCGTCATGCGTCGCGTCTTTGGCGCGAGCGAACTAAAATGACGTACGACGTACAGAAAGCGTCTTTGTTACTAATCTTTGGTGACCTCGTGACGTCATTTGTCTCGTGAAGCTAAAAATGGCGGTTCTTCAAATTTAATACCGCTAACAACGAAGTGATAAAAATCTAAAGAAACAAGTTTTACACGAAGTTTATAATAAAGCAAATTGAATATTCGTAATGAGGATAAGATTTTAAGTTGTAAAAGCTTATATTATAATGAGGGTTTAGTCCGGGCTGTCTCCCGTATGATGCCAAGGACACAATTGTTTGTGGTGTATTAGTTGGCTGCGCAACTGCTTGTTATCAGTGTTGTGAAGGCCGTTTATGGAATATCTATAAGTAGTAGTTTGTTGGTAAGCGGTTAAACAGAAGCCAGCAAAGTAACTGCTTGTGGTGTATTATAAAATACGCGTTTCAAAATGAATATGAAAGTACGCGCAATTGCGCAGTTTCCGAGGAGAATAAGAATTTTTTATAATTGGGTAGCAAAAATTTGGCGCCCTGATTTACAGCCTAGGTAGGGTCCTATATGTAGACACGCCCTTGTGATTAAAAGACGCATTCTCTAAACAGGAAGTAGAAAAATAGGAGAACAAACCTTAAAAAACGAAACGGCCAAGTGGATTTTTTTCTTACCCATATTCGGCGGTATCGAAACTCTAAATTTTTCTTCTTTAACTTTGCGGCTTACAATGCCCGTGTAGAACACTGTGTGTAGCTGCATTGTTACACTGACGATACGCTCAGCAGTACTCGTGTTTTTCATAGTCAAACGAACATCAAATGCTTGGCCAATGTAGACATCTTTACTTTCCTGTAATATTAATTTGCAAGCGTTAAAGGAAGACAGCACGATTTTTCATATACCACCCCATTTTCAACTCCGACAAAAAAGTATACATTTTAATGCAATTAATACTGCAAAAGCGTTTCTGATAACTAAGTCATAGATTAATAACTTAATTAATGGTGGGCGAGCCCAACTATTGATGACATCACAAACTAACACAATTTTCAACGACAAAAATATCCCATGAGCGTGTTGCACGTGTTTGTGAAAGAGAAAATTTAAGTGCTACTGCAAGATATTCAGTGTGTTGTACTAAAACTCGACAAATTTTAAGATAAAAATTCAAATTTCAAATTAACCGCTGTACTAACGTATGAACTGCCGAACATGTGTAGTTGATCACAAACTAACACATCTGAACTGTGAGGTACAGCTCCTGTTTTTTATGCACTGCGTTTCCGAAATGCAGGCGCTAGTGCCCATCTAACTAGTGAATGGCAAAATGCATGTAACATGGAAGAACTAGTGGCGCGAACGTGAAATTGTGTTTGCGTAGTAATAATTCTTTCACGTAAGTAAATTTTGAAAAAATTGTACGCTTCCTTTCAAAATTTTAAAGTTTTGACCTACAGTTTAAAATTAGGTTCGGTTTCGCTTTAAACTGTTTCATTTTAAGAGAATATGCTATAGTAGTTTTAGAGATTATAAACAAAAGAGCATGATCAAAAATGGCGTGAGCAAATTGTATCTTAACAAGCACAATATCCCAGAGGTGCCACAAATAATTAATATAAAGTGAACAAGTTTTTTGAACTGACACAAGTGATCATAGGGGTTCGAACTCGGGTCAAATGTACAGCGACACTGTGTATAACCTTACCGCTGCACCACAGCTTACCATCTGACAAACAAACAAACATGGATACAAACGACAAAGTAATATATATAAATATAAATATAAATATAAATATATATATATAAATATATATTAATATAATGCTTATCAATATTGTATAATTAATATTAATAATAAAATTATATTAATATTGATTTTATTATAATTATAATTACTTCTATTATTAAGTATAACAACAACAACAACAACAACAACAACAATAGTAATAATAATAATAATAATAATAATAATAATAATAATAATAATAATAATAATAATAATAATAATAATAATAATAATAATAATAATAATAATAATAGTAATAACAATCCCAACTTTCCTGTTGGCATTATTATTGTTTTTCTGATTATTAGGAAGTTATTAATAATAATAATAATAATAATAATAATAATAATAATAATAATAATAATAACAATAATAATAGTAGTAGTAGTAGTAGTAGTAGTAGTAGTAGTAGTAGTAGTAGTAGTAGTAGTAGTAGTAGTATAGTAGTAGTAGTAGTAATAGTAGTAGTAGTAGTAGTAGTAGTAGTAGTAGTAGTAGTAGTAGTAGTAGTAGTAGTAGTAGTAGTAGTAGTAGTAGTAGTAGTAGTAGTAGTAGTAGTAGTAGTAGTAGTAGTAGTAGTAGTAGTAGTAGTAGTAGTAGTAGTAGTAGTAGTAGTAGTAGTAGTAGTAGTAGTAGTAATAATCACAACTTTCTTGTTAGGATAAAAATAATAGTAATTAGTATTATTATTATTATTATTATTATTATTATTATTATTATTATTATTATTATTATTATTATTATTATTATTATTATTATTATTATTATTATTATTATTATTATAGAAGTCAGGCAAATGAATGTAATATGCTGGAAGTCAAAATAGTCTGTAATTATTATAAGTAAATAAGTAAAACATTGACTAAACAAAACACAATTAACCTACTTGTAAACTAAATACAACATCCTTCTGTTCGCATTCGTAGTATCGTAGATTGTTGCTATGAGCTATACCCAATGCATTAAGAACTGCAGCTCGCTCTTCTGATGACTCTAAGAAACAAAGTTAATCAAAAGTTGGATTTATAAGAAGAATCACTCTGTAAGACAATTCGGATTTGAACCCAGACCTTATTGTATCAGGTCACGCGTTCTGTAGAAATTTGAGCAATCAATTCACGTGGCTAAAACAGGCGTGAACTCTCACATTAAAGCCAGCAGGTAATCACTCAGAGCCATCTGTCTTAGTGAAATGAAACTAATTTGATATGTTCATTGATAATGACAGTTGCTATGGAAACAGACGTCTGCTCTAATAAACACCATGTTGATTCCTAGAGTCTGGCTTTTTCATGTATATCGTACAGAATGCTTCATGTATCTAGGCTCTGAACTATGATTTTTTGGCATATCTTAATGATTTTTTTTCAATGATAACATGACTTGGGCCTAATAATAGTAAAAAAGTAGTGCGTCAAGTAAAAATGCTTTATCAAGAACCAGCAACAAAATAATTATAGCGACATTCATGGAAACAACGAAACAGCAACAGCGACGATGACAACAATACCAGTGATCAGGGCCGGCACGAGCTAGTTTGACACCCTGGCAACGGCCCTTCATCAACCCTTTCCCCATGATACCCACACGAACAGTCCTACCCCAAAAATTGAATTTGGTGCCTGTGCGTTAGGCTTACACATGTATCATAGCGTATTATTTAAGTGCCACACATTATATATTTGTAGCTATGTTGAATGAATAAAGCTTTTCACAGTTTCGTTGTGCACACGCGCAGTTGCTGTAGGTCAAAGGTTAAGTGTACCACAGCAACGCGCTTCTAGTCTCATTCTGTAGTAACTTTTCACACTAAATTAATTTCGTTTAATCTCTGGATGCCCCTCAGCTGACGGAGGTCCCTGGGCTGCAGCCCATAAAGTCTAAAGCCCTATAAGCAATACCCTAGTTCGTCTAGTGGTAGAGACGACCCTGCCAGGGACGAATATGGTAAAAATAATTAAAAATAACCAATAATTTTACTGATATAAGAAGTTTAAGAAGTTTACAAAACATACTTTCTTTAAACTTATACAGGTGAGTGACATCTTCCCTGATAATGTCACCAGTTCCAGGCTTTTTAGTACTTATCTTGGTTCCAGCACTAAAACAAAAAATACACGTAAAAATGATCACTATTCTTATTCAAGGGAGTAGTGATAGTTCAGTGTAATAGCCAATTACAGTATGGCGTCTAGAAGTACTGTATTTTTCTGTACACGTCTTGCAGATACCGTGGGGTTGTTACGTATAAATACATACAAGTATATTGTATAGGGTTTCTGAATTATGTAGCGACATTCTACATTACAATGTACAACTTATACCTTGCATGGGCTTATAGGCTGATGTACACCGAGAATCGTTTCTGTTATCGTATCTATTGTGTGGGTTTTGTAATTTTAATTAAGTATTAATTAATGAACTAGTCGTATTTTTGAATTAACTACTTTGAGTCATCACATTCTCAAACTAACTAATTGTATATAACTGTCCTTGATAGCGTGTTTCCTCACTGCAAATAATGGAAATACTGTTATCAGTAGTAGACGCGACTGTGTTATAAACCCACTTAGCATTAGGAAAGTTTTTTATATAAACTTACTGAAAATCCTTTAAATAAACTGGAATACCAAACTTTTCTTTAATGATCACGACTATCTTTATGTATTGCAACCTAAATTAGCACATTTTTCAACACAACGGTAGTGAAAAACAGATTTTCTTTACCAAATGTTATTAAAGCTTGAAGGGCTCTATGGACGGCAGGGTGTAATGACATAATAACGTAGGGACACGGAAGCAAGATTCAAGATGCTGGACACTGGAAGCCAGACGCCAGATGTTGGACATTAGAAGTCAGACGCTAGATGTTGGAAACTGGAAGCCAGACGCCAGATGTTGGACACTGGAAGTCAGACGCTAGATGTTGGACACTGGAAGTCAGACGTTGGACACTAGAAGCCAGACGTTGGACACTAGAAGCCAGGAAGCCAGGCAGCAGACGCTGGGCGCTGGAAGCCAGACACCAGACGCTGGACACTGGTAGCTAGTCGTTGGACACTGGAAGCCAGACGCCAGACGCTGGTCGCTGGAACCAGACGCCAGACGTTGGACACTGGTAGCTAGTCGTTGGACACTGGAAGCCAGACGCCAGATGTTGGACACTGGAAGTCAGACGCTAGATGTTGGACACTGGAAGTCAGACGTTGGACACTGGAAGCCAGACGCCAGACGCTGGACACTGGAAGCCAGACGTTGGACACTAGAAGCCACGCAGCAGACGCTGGGCGCTGGAAGCCAGACACCAGACGCTGGATGCTTTGATGTATCAAAGCCTTTAGCGGCCACCAATTTGTAATTAGTTCGCCAGGAAATCGTGCAGAAATATAGTATAAGGAATTGACTGATGGAATTGGATTTAGTTTGACCCGCCTATTTAGTGAGTCCCTCGTTACATAATTGGAGTTTAACATGTTGTTAATACTCACTAGTCTGTAGAAAAACACTGTAGGCGCAACTCCCTTTTCGTTTCCTTTTCATATACAATATAGACCAAGTCAGCGTTTACTTCAGTGAAAACAAACGCAGTATCGTACACGCGATAAACTTCCCCGTGTTTTACAGCTCCAACTGACGTAGGACCACACCTATAAATACCTGTTAATGAAGTTACACCTGTCAATTACTGTATATCCATATTGTGCTTTTACACGACATTGCACCACTAGAATGGTTTGGATTTTTTGGATTACTCGCTTGAGAAGTAACTCTATAAAGTGGTCTGTGTTGCATTGACGACGGTCTTGTTCTCGTTCTCGTTGTTCATGTAATAAGTCCTAAGGCCAGTTTTTATATTGTGATCTCACAATAAAAGTTACTCTGCACTCTAAAACTTTTGCGTTTCTATTACAACGATAAAAACATGGTGACCTTTTAAACGACATGTCCAGATATTTGAGTAGAAAAACTCAATAAACAAGTAACTACAAAAATGTACGTGCGAAGAATTACAATGTATTCTGTACAAAATGGCAAATTTTGAAAACTTGATGAACGATTGCAAAGGACTGCAGTCTTGCAATTTTACTATTACTTATTATTACCTACGTCACTTCCCTGGTCGCTGGCGTCTTGAGGAGTAGAATCAATGGCCTGCCAACCACCATATCCATAAGGAAGATCAGGTCTTGTCATCCAAACTTCATTCCAGCAGTGAAAAAACCTGGGTAAAAACGGTATATATAATATATGGTGTCCGTTATTGATTGTTTGACAGAAATAATGATGATGATGATGATGATGATGATGATGATGATGATGATGATGATGATGACGATGGTGATGATGAAGATGATGATGAAGACAATGGCGACAACGATGATGATGACGACGACGACGACGACGATGATGATGATGATTATGATGATGAAGACGATGATGAAGACGATGACGAAGACGATGACGATGACGATGACGATGATGATGAAGATGATGACGATGATGATGATGATGATGATGAAGATGATGATGACGACGACGGCGACGATGATGATGAGAATGTTGATGATGATAATGGCGACGATTATGATGATGATGATGATGATGATGATGATGATGATGATGATGATGATGATGATGATGATGATGATGATGATGATGATGATGATGATGATGATGATGATGATGATGATGATGATGATAATAATATAATAATAATAATCTTACCAGATTCTGTCTCCGTGAAAATGTTTGTCGTCAGCTTGTAATGGTTGAAAGTCCACTTGTCCTTTCTCATCTACAGTTTTACAGACATAATAGTCAATTGTGACGTTATTGTCCACATCGTGAGCCGAGTTATAATTCGTAATGGAACGGCACGGAATACCCAGCGCCCTACATACTGTCAGTAATATTACTGCATGTTAATAGAAATAAAGCTTTTATATAAGTTTTAAGTAAACAATGCGTTCTTTCAGGCTTGAAAATTTTTCTGCAGTAGTAGTATAAGTTAATTATAGACAGTTGTTTTGCAAAATTTCCTTGCTATTTTTTTGTAAGTTTAACTAATAATGTAGAAAATTTTTAGCTTAAAGGGATTGAATTTGTAGAGAGCTTCAAGTTTATTAGACTGAATTTAGTGTTGACTGTTATAGATTCTGGAGGTTGAAACAAAGAATGTGAAATTGTGTTGAACTGTGAAAGACTTTGTTTCTATTATTTACAGGAAAGTTGCCACATGCTGACCATTCAACAGCGATGCTTAAAAAGAAAAAACCCCAGCTGGCCTTGCCAGAGCTACCCGAGTCACATGCACCCACTGAGCTTACCTGATTGGCTAGAACAACACACCAGCAATCAACACTACCATATATGGGAAGCCCAGCAGGTACAAGTGACTGAGCAGCACTGACCAAGGCCAGGTGGCAGCACGTGTTAATTTATTATTGTAGTGCTGTACTTTAAATTCAGAATCGCAAATGAAATGTACGTCAGATAACATTAAAATAAACATGCAAAGTGACTTGATCCTTCCTTTAAACCTCACCTGTTGTTGTGACGCCAGAAAACACCCAACACTGTCCATATTTGACAGTTTTTTTAGTTTTGTACCACTGCTGAAGAATTGTTGTTGAACTTTTCCAATCGTGTGGGTTAACACCATCCTCATATTTGCAAGCATCTTCGGGCCACAGGCCATAAAGCACACCTTCTCCATAATTAGGATCACACATGTTTAGCTGAAGCATAAAAACGTCGGTAAATGTAATTAGATTTATCGATTTAGCATTAGAATAATATGTTTCAATTTCATAATGCAATCATAATATCATAGTAAGTTTCCTTTCAATATTTTAAAGAGTAGATAGTTTTGACCTACAGTTAGGATTGGGTCCGGTTTTGCTTTAAAGACTAATCCTATAATATCTTAATAATTTTATGACGTTTTTTCCTCTTTAATTGTTGACCCAATCATATACCACAGTATTAGTTTGAAATATCGATTAAATATTCTCTCTTTTCCATTAAATGCCCAGCACTGTTATAATCAGTAAAGTTTGCTCCCAGTATTAATTCACACTCACACAGATTTGGCAAGCTCCGTATCCTCTGTTTAGCATCTTATCATAATAGCATGTGAGATACGCGTGATCTAATATAGATAGTAGTAATAAAGAGCTTAAATAAATTCGCTGAAGATGCACAAGATTTTTTCATTAATTAATTCACATGTACTTTCTGTACAACTTTCCTGATTACATGTTTATACTACTTTGAATTATTCTGACAACACAAACCCACAATTTTGTCGCTATTAACAGCTTTGTAACTCATGATAACATACATATATACCTTGGAGGGTTGTCTGTGAAAGTCAAAGTTCATTATTTTACGTTTATCTATAGTCAATTTCATATTCTTATGAGCAGAAGTGGCTTCTCATACCCACTACGTTAGTTCCTCAACATGTTCACAGCGTGTTGAAATCTCTTTACATGTGTGACGATGTAGTCTAAGTTCCGTTATTGTAAATATGTGGTTCGTGACTTAAGTGTAACCCTTAGGTAAAGAATAAAGTACTTAGTCGAAAACACTGAGAAGAAACCACTGAATTAATAAAATAATACAATTTAATTAATATCCCAAAATACATTACAAGACAAATGTTAATAATAAAGATTAAGCCGGCTAAGAAGAGAAAGAACAACGTAATGCTTTTCACCAGTGCAGTCTTGGCATCATCAAGCGACCATTCTCCTGCTCCCATTCCGCGTCATCTCCTCACCAGGGGCTTGATCGAGGAATGGTGCACCATAGAACGGTTGACTACACTACGTGAACGACGTCTCCAAACTTTGACGACTCCTGATGTACACGCCTCCACTAATACGACGCCAAAATGGGGTAGCATCCAAGCTCCTGCACTCGTCGCAAGGTAAGGATTACCAATTTTGTAATCACAGCATCCCGCACCAACGACAGTATCATCAACGTCAGGTAAATACGAGTAAGTATCATCAGCAGCAGATATCATCGACAACTGGTAAGTGATGTATCATCAGCGTCAGGAAAATATAATCAGCAATAGGTAAGTATCATCGCTAGAATGCAACTATCGTCTCTGTCGTAACCAGGTAGACAGATCGCTTTTCTACAAGCAAGCACTATTACTACTAAACCATCATTTCATGACATGAGAACGTCCGCTTAACTCGCCAACTTAAAGCGGAATACCTGGGCGAACTGAACAGCCAAAATTTCGTCTACGTGGCTTCAGTCACATGATATAGTAGTAATGCATAAACAGTATCATTGAATGTACAGGTGAAATCTGATTTCAGAACAAGTTGGCTTCTAGCCTTATATCATTAAACAGTTTAACTAAACTTCTTTTATAAAGATTGACAATAATTAATGGTGGAATTATAACAGTAGGAACTAGTTACATAACCTGGCCTAAAATAAGCCTGAGCGTCACATAGCATCCTCCGTTACAAAAGCTTGATCCATCAAATTTTTTTACTAAAATGTGATATCAAGACTTTTAACACAATAGGTCAGGGCAATAAACTAGTTACACAAAAAATCATGATACATATTCATCACAATAATAGAACAAAAATAACTAATGTCAATGACAAAAAATGCAATACTCAATCACAGTCTTCATCAACAAATCTTTGTGAATTCCTTCGCTCATGAAATAATTACATATTAGGTAAGACAGTATTTATTTACTCTTAAGCATACAACGCAAGGTTCAAATCTTGGTTTCAAAATAAATGAATAAACTAAAAATAAAACACTGTATTGTTTTGAACAAAGGAAAAATACTTTTACTATTAACCAGCCTAACAAGATTAAAATAATACAGTACAACAACACATGTTTTCTATTACCACTCCTAGATGGCATTGCGAATACATTAAACTAATTTCGCAACAAAATTTTATTATTTTAATTCATTTCCAATGAATTGGCTTCATATAATGTAAAAGAAAATGTTTCAAACTGGTCAGAGGTGATCTTTAATCACCTAACTTGAGCTTTAGTGGTTGGAATTGTCCACTCATAGACGTGAAAGAGAATCTGCTACAATATTATCTTTTCCAGCAATATTCTCTACAGTAAAGTGGAATTCTTGCAAAATAAGCGCCCATGTACAAAGGCGGCGATTATTTCTCTTCATGCGTGGGAGTGCTAGCAAACTACGTTGGTCAGTTCGTACTATGAACTCATGACCTTCTAAGTAGTAACGTAACTTAGATACAGAATACACTACTGCCAACAACTCAATTTCCACAACACTATAATTTCGTTCACACGTAGTTAACTTTCTGCTCACATGTGTAATTGGCACCTCACCTAACTCACTCTGTACTTGTGTCAGCACTCCACCAATACCACTAAATGAAGCATCAGTTGTTAGAACGAATTTCTGCGAAAAATCAGGTGAGTGAAGCACCTTTGTCTGAGTTCAGTGCAGTGCGCAGTTCTATAAAGCTGCGTTCACACTCTTCATTCCAGTCAACGTGTACAGGTGCATTTTTCTCAAGCAGTGCATACAAGGGTACCGCAATAGGACTAAACATCGTTTCGACATGTCCTACAACTGGCGTAGGATTTGTTAGAGTAATACGATGTTGGACTAATTCAGTGCACCCGGGAAGATTAGTGAACATCTCTGAAAATTCTGCAAGTACTGCTGCCAACTGACTAATCTGTTCATCATTGAGATGAGAGTCATATGCTACATCATTGAGGGACTGCGTGGGTGAGGCAGATGGCGGGAATGCATATTCAGGAAGTTTCAATGAACACTCATTTTCCTCCTACTTATCCACCTTCACATCACCATTACCAACTTCAGACAAAACACTGTCTAGTGACGTTGTACTAAATTCCTCACACTTTGCAAACAAAACCATGTGCTCGTCGCGTTCAACAAATGGTTTCAACATGTTGATATGATATGTTCTTGTATGGCACTTGCGTGCACATTTGCCTCCTAAATGTATTTTATATGTCCAATCAGATAATTTATCAACAACTGTAAAGGGGCCACGATAGCGCTTTTGCATTTTGCTTTTTCCTTCAGACATTAAAACAAGAACTTTTTGACCTATTTCAAGCGAGCGTTCTGAAGTGGTTTTATCATACCAATTTTTCTGTGATATTTTAGCTTTTTGCAAAGCTTCATGGGCATCAGCAGTTGACTCTTCTACAGTGTTAATTATGCGAGTCACGTAATCATCAATTTCCTCCCACTTAGGAGCTTCTACAGAGCCCCAACGTTCCTTTAGGGCAGCCAAAGGCCCACGCACGGGAAAACCGTAAACTAGCTGAAATGGAGCATACCCAGTGGATTCTTGGGGTACTTCCCGGAAAGCAAATAAAATGAACGGAATAGTTTCATCCCAGGGTAAATGTTTCTCATTTTGCATGACTTTTAAAATGCAGGATTTCAATGAGCCATTAAATCTCTCAGTTAACCCATTCCCCTGTGGGCTATATGGGGAAGTGAAAATTCCCTTTACACCCAAGGCCTGTTCTAAATCATGGATTAACTGTGATGTGAATTGAGTACCTCTGTCGGTTAAAATCTCACGCGGGATGCCATGTCGACATATGTATTGCAGTAAAGCTTTAACAACAGTAGTGGTTTCAATATTTGTTAGAGGGTAGCAATCGGGGTACCTCGTGGCATGGTCTATTATTACTAACGCATACTTATTCCCCGAGGGTGTTCTCTTCATAGGCCCGATAACATCCATGGCTATAGTTCGAAATGCAATCGAAGGTATGGACAATGGTTTTAATTTTGCTTTATCAGAACGTTTAATTCTCGCCGTTTTCTGACATGGGACACATGAGCGGCAATATTGTATCACTGAACGTTTAACTCTAGGCCAAATACATTCTTGTAAAACACGTTGGGTAGTTTTACGTATGCCCAGGTGACCAGCCATGTGCGCATCATGTGCCAAAGATAAGACTGCCAAACGTCTAGACTTGGGTACAACCAAAAGTTCGCGGGGTTCAGCATCGCGCTTTTCACGTGTCAGGTAATATAAAACCCCATCTTTAATGAAGTAACCCTTTCTTTGGGCACGAGCTACTGTTTCTGTGACTGCGTGATCACGTAAATTGCGCAAACTAACATCATCGCGCTGTTCTTGCTGCAATTGTTCTTTACTAAGCTGTAACAGCTGCTGTTGCTGTGCTTTAGTAGCTATGCCAGATGCAATATTTTTTTCCGCTTTTTGATCAGCGTTTAAACTACTTAGTAATTGTTTCTCACTGTGAGCTCCTGCTTGTAGCTGCTTTGCTTTTGATCGGGTTATAGCAAAAGCTTTTTTTGAATTACCAGTTCGTTTCGCGACATTGGTATTTCCGCTCACAAGTTCATCAAAATAATGTGACGTATCTGAATTTTCAGGTGTGATACATTCTAAATCAACTGACTTAGGTGGTGTACTAAAACTCTGTTTAATGCTAAATGGTGTCACAGCAGTTCGGTAATCATTACCTAGCAAAAAGGGCACAGGAAGACTATCAGACACTGCCACTTTCAATCTACCATTGACTAGCATACATTCCACCTCAACAACAGCTATACGTGTATTTTTAACATCGCCATGCACACACCAAATTTTGGTACAATTTTCACTTTGTAGAAACTGTTCTGGACGGACATAACGTGGTTGGATCAAACTCACGCTAGCACCAGAATCTCTTATACCATCGATCCAGATACCATTAATTTTAGCTTTAAAGCTAAACTCATCAGACTCAGGTACACACTCAGGCATAGCCGCAGGTGAACTGGTAGAGTGACTGGATTGGTGACCAGTATTTCCTGTCTTGGCCAAGAATTGACGACTAGGATTTCTACTCTTGCCACTAGTTTCACCATAATTAGGGCGTTTCGGGCACTGGGTCCTTTTGTGTCCAAGTTCTCCGCAAGTATAACAGCGTATCTTCTTCATGACGTCATTATTCATCTTTTTTCCAGAACCATTTGAAAAAACTGCCGGCCTAAAATTTCCACGCTGTTGTTGCATTGGTTTAAGTTTTGAAGCCGTACCTAATGCATTAGAAGCAATGTACAAATCAGCTTTCTCTGCCACCTTTTCCATTGTCTTCTGCCCTTGCTGCCTGACCCAAATGCTCATTTCACGGGGCATCAATGTAAGGGCCTGCTCAATACATAGCAGTTCAGAAACGTTCTCAAAGGTGGACGCTTCTTCGGCTTTCAGCCATTCTTGCAGGGCACGATCAAGCCGTACAAAAAGCTGACGGAATGTTTCATCCGGTCTCCGAGTAATCTTGCGGAAGCGCTCAAGATACATGTCATTGGAGAGGACATAGGCAGCTAACAAAGTCTTCCTTAAAACATTGTAATCTTGCATGCTGTCAAGTGGTACTTGTTGAAAAGCCTGGGCTGCTTTTCCGGATAAAGCTGGGCCCAGCGATGCAGCAAAGTGTTTCTCTTCAAGGCCATTAGCTTTGGCTACTGCTTCAAACCACTGTAAGAAAGTATGCAGATCATCGGTTCCCTCTGTAAAAACACGTGATAACTTTACACGGGGTATTCGAGATGCGGTTGTAGTAAGTATGCCCTCAGATGATTGAGGAGGAACCTGTGTCACGTGACTTGGAGATGAGGCATCCAGCTCACGAAGCTTCAACTCAAACTGATACTGCTCTTTCTGCATTCGTTCTCTGCGTTCCTCACGTTCACGTTCCCATTCTCTCTCTTCACGTTGCATACGCTCACGCCTTTCTTCACGTTCCCGTTCCCATTCACGCTCTTTTTCGCGCTCTACCAACTTTAACTTTTCAATGTTGTAAAGGGGTACTGAACGTTCTGTCATCTCATCATCCGCAGGTTTACCATTAATAGCAGAATGCAAGGTAAGGTCGGCAGGAGGGGGAGTTGCTAACAGTTGATCAGACACACGTCTGCGCCCACTCATCTGCGCAACAGACACACTCGGTGTGCTTGACACACCTTCAACTTCTTTCGGTCTAACACTAGGTTCACCTGTCGTCACAGGGTTACCTTGTACATTCATGATTATATCAATTATTCCGGCCTTATTTGCACCCAGTGGTAAAGTTAGCCTACGTTCAACAGTTATCTGCTTTAAGACAGGTACAGTAAGTTGCTGCAATTCACTCTCCACGTAAACGCGTGACATTCTAATCACAGGATAATATAGGACAAATAGTAGTTACAGTGAAAAAACTTTATGCTTGCAGAATATTTATAGATCTATCATTCAACTGACCCACACTGGCTCAGCGCATACAGCCATACAAAAATACTGTATATTAGGGGTAATGTAAGTGCGAATCAAACAAAGTAGCAAACTAGGAATATACAAAATCTAGGCCAAGACTTTTGACTAGCCTGCAACGAAATAACGGTTTCACTAGCACTTGAAACGTTTACAGTGTAATCAAGGACAAATCGGCATTCAAGTCGGCATACACCTGGAATTATAGTGTTTACAAAATCTGCAGGAAACCTATTTAAATAATGGACAAAAAACATTCAACTGAGTAATCAATAAATTCACTCAACGGAAGATGCTATGTTCTTTCGAAATGCTTTTGCCCAAAGATTCCCCCAGAAAATTAGC
>JAQGDQ010000464.1:0-17500 GCA_030141605.1 Tubiluchus corallicola
GACATGACATTCTCATATTCGCAGATTCAGCACGGTTTGCAGGAATAGAGTCATTTGTCTGCAATCACGAGGAGTTTGGAGTTCTAACTATTCCAGTGTATGAAACTTTAGCAGATGACATCGTGGAATTTACAAACCTGAAAACTGGCGCAATGGAGAAATTTGAACGTGGAGAAACTAATTGGGCGATGGCAAGAAAGCGACATTTCAATACGCTCTCAGTGTCGCAGCATGTTTCCAAGTCACAAACAGTAAAAGACTGTTTAGGTTTCGACAAAGTGTTTATGATAAATTTACAACGGAGCACAGAACGAAGAGCACGCATGTTGGCCTTGTTTAACGATCTAGGAATTGAAATGGAAATCTTTGAAGCTTTTGACGGGCTTAAAATAAACAAAACCTGGCTTGCCCAAAACGACATTAAACTAATGAAAGACTCTAAAGTGGGTACTGTGGCATGTGCTTTGAGCCACCATAGCGTTTGGAAAGAAATTGTTAAGAATGGATACAACAGGACACTAGTGTTTGAAGATGATGTGTGCTTCGTAAGCAACTATCGTAAAAAAGTGGAAGCCGTTATGAATGAATTGGCAAAAGTGGATTGGGAATTTACTTATTTTGCAGGAAGATACGTCTTTACGGATAAATTTCCAGTGACGCCTATTGAAGGATTTAATCTTCTAGAGATACCAGGTTATGCGATTTGGACAACAGCCTACGCCATTACATTTGAAGGAGCAACAAAACTGTTGAATGGAAATCTGTTAGAAAACCTGATCAACGTTGACTTTTACGTAGCCATTATGACTGACAACTTCATTGTAGATGAATGGAAAACGAGATTCTCGCCAAGAAACTTGAAAGCCTTTGCTGCAAAACCATGGCTAAATTATCCGAGCGACTGGTTGCTGAAAGAAGACTACATTAGCACTATTACTAGCACACCTGAGATAACCATGTCTTTAGGTAACACCGAAAAATTAAAACTGAGTTACTAGTTTAGCTTGGTAACAGTTTGTAACTTTTTAATCGAAGAATTACATGATATATCAAAATAGCGACAAGCTTTTAGATGCTTATAATATAACAAACGTACTTCCACAAGCATGTAAAACATTACACTTGTTTCATCTGTCACATAATGTGTGCTTTGCTTTTAGAGCGCCACACTGTGGCCACAAAAGAAAAGTAAAATTAAAGGCAGTAAGATTTCTGACGAATTAACTGGTTTCTCCGAATTGTGCTTGTGGATGCTATCTTAAAAAATTGGATAATTTCTACCTGGAATGTTACGTAACTGTTTTTAAACAAGCTAAAACAGTAAATTTGAATAATATAAATAACGTATAATTGTCATTAAATATTATATATATATTATATTATTTATATATAAATTCATTTCAATTCATATAATCAATATTATATAAGCGAAAGAAACGATTTTCATATTGACTATTGTGAGGCATGTGTTGTTAATTTTGATAGTAAATGGCTTGCTTGGCTTGCATTACTGTATGTGTTTTTCATTTCATCATCTTCTCACCCATGTCACTTAAAATGATTCGTACTTACCTGTTGGAGTGCTTCGTTTGCTTATGAAGAAAAAGCAGTACACGTTCTGAACAGTTGAGTTGATACTTTTCACTGCTACAGACGTTCGTTGTCTGTCTGGCCAGTAGGCATGTTCCAGCATACCTATAGTTAACGTATTTGTCTGGAAAGGCTGGTACACGATCTGTGACGTAACTTCTTTTCGATGGAGAGCTGAGCTAAGTGTTGTTTTGGCCAAAAGGACAGTGTTCCTGTTGTATAGTCTCTTTGCTGTTACATGGTTTGAAGAGCTGGCCAAGCCACAGAGGTGTGATGTTATTCCATTCCAGTGAGCTGTTGGTACGTTGGTGTTATACCTACAAGAGGGTTGCTGGAAGCTGTTGACTAGCTATCGTCATCTGCATTGTTATGGCTCATGGAGGATCATCATGTTGCCGGTGTCAGCGTTGTCATTAGGAGGAGGATCGTCAAGTTGTGCACAATATCGTCATGAACATTCAGATAAGTTATGCGCATTCATTTTCTTATCCTCGTCTTTCCTTTGGGGTTTTCACAGCAAGCCATTAGTAGTGATTTTGAACTCTTATTGTTGACTTGTTGTTGTACTCTTTTGCTTTGTAATGATTATAGCTATAAAATTTGTTTCATCTTGTTTTTTTTAACTAAACAGCCTTAAAAAACAGCAGACGAACCCGTGAAAATACATGTAGTATATTTTCCTGATCATTATATAAAAATTAGGAATGCAATAGCCCTCAAAACGTTACAATGGTGGCAGTAGTTATTTTGTTTTTAACCAAATTGCCCTCGGCACGTTACAACTAAATATATATATATATATATATACATACATATATATATATATATATATATATATAGTAATATATAATATATAATACATAATATATGTATAATTTATTATATATTTACTAGCAAATGCCGTCAGACAAATATATTTTGTATAGAACTGAAATATTTTTTAAAATAGAGGTAAAACAGCTATAAATTGTTTGTAAGAAATTTTCTAGTGATTATCTAGAGTTCTGTCTGGAATTACGATAAGCATGCCGATTCTTCAAGCTGAAGGGTTTCATGAGATTGGTGCCTTGAAATGACATTAAAATGTATGAAAAATGTCCAGTCTAGTCGCATAATAGTGAAATGCTTTACTCTTTATTTAGCGAATTAACACTCTCATATAAAATGTTTGCCAGTTTTGAAGTAGAACTATAACTAGCTGCTTCAGATCCAATGCACTGTTCCAGCTGTGCAGGTTCTAAGCTAGAGTCACAGTGCTTTGAATGGAAGACGTGAACAAGTCCTTCATCAGGTGCTCGAAATACAGTCAGATTGCTATGTACAGCTTTACTATACAGAACAATGTCTTCTGTTCCCCAACCTTTGATAGACAGATCAAATCCGCCTATTGAATTATAATCACTTTTGTACAAGCAAACCATGCCGTAACCAAAATTCCTCCAGTAGCCAGCTGTACTACTCATATCAATATTTGTGTATCGTGGCTGTACTTTTGCTAAACTGTGCGTCATTTTAGGATTGTACAAACTGAACACTATAGGAAAATATACTTGTTGGCCTTGTTTTGTATTAGCACGTGCTCTGAGCAAAAATTCTCTGTTAAAGGAAATATCTACGTCTACAAAAAACAAGAGGGCGTTGCTGATATGCTGCTTGGCACCAACATCAAGTGCCCACCCCCGCGAGAAGGGCCTGTCTGTTTTTATCATTTTTATGCTGTACTTCCGGTAAGAGTTCTGGAAATTGCGTATCAACCTCTCTGTTTCTTGCAGATTGTCGTCGGTCCTTTGGGAAAAAAGGATAACAGACAATGATACAGCTTCGCTAACGTCTAAACACGTCCGTCTAAAATTTTCCATAAATTTTTGGAATGTCTCAAATCTACCAGATAAAGGAAGAATAAAATTTATCACTTTGTTATAAAGCAGCTGCTCTTTTTTAATATATCGTTTGTCAACAATGAAGTCTTCTTCCTCCTCAGCTGCACTGCTGTGATTGAGGTTGTCAGCATTTTTAAGGTGATTATCTCCTAATAAGACGTCGTCTTCTGCGTATTCTATGGAAGTAAATGTCTGCTGTATATATGTATGTCTGCGAACTGGCACAACCATTTTTCTTCCTCTGTGTTTCTTGTACGTCAGAAGTAAATCTAATACATAATGAACAGCGTACAACGGATTCAGTCGGTTATAGCCGTACAACACTTCACGAAACTCCACTACTCGTTTTCGCTCTCTGGAAAATTTATTAATAATTAGCATAACTTGCATAATGATATCTTCCAGAGAGGATTTGAGACACACGTCATAACCACGACTAGGGGCATCGCCAAGAAAACTATGAACGCCTTGCCTTAAGAAATTCCAGGTCAGTATATCTTTTACTTTAGTTGTTCTAGGATGGCTGAGTTCAGGTTTAGTACCATGTCTGAGAAGATAACTAGAAGAATTTCTTCGATGAGAAAGAAGGTTGTCCATAGCAAGTACATCTCGAAGCATTTGAAGTGATTTCTGCCTGTAAACGCCTATCATTGTCGTACCGAAGAATCCATGAGCACGATACATATATGGTGTCATTTTGAAAGGATGCAGCGTCGTTGCCTGTAGTACCTCACTTACGGCCAAATTACCAGTAAAAGACTCGTTGTCTTGCGGATAGATGTCGCCACTTTTTTCACTCGAGTTGTGGTAAAAAATTCTCCGCATCTGAAAGCAATAAAGGTCAGAATTCAATAATAATTTCACAGCATCGTATCGACAGTCTGCATCGTATCTTATAATTTCAACTACAATTGTACTTTGCTTTACTTTAACTGGCAACTTTTAAAAATGTCTATATGTAAAGTTTCGAACTTCTCATGTTTCATCTTAAAAGTTTGTTCTTCCGTCTTAAACTATTTTTCACCATATTTATCCCGGGTTTTGTGCAGCTCAATAATGTAGTTTTTTAACCACAATCAGGTAATTTGTATTTCCACATAACTGAATGTCAAAAATTTATTTTCAACTTATTTACAGCAGTTAATAATTTTAATGTAAACATGTGTTTAGCATCAGACTTTTTCACATTATAATATATTCGCTGCCTTGCTATTAAAGGTTTTGTGGGTCTAGTCTTTACTATTCTTGCATGTAATTTGTTCTTGGTAGTTGTTAAAAGAAAATATTTCATATCCTCCACAATTTTAGGTATATAAAAAGTATATATTTTAACAACTATAATAATGCCAAAGCGTTTCTGATAATTAAATAATAGGTTACCAAGTTAATTAATGGCCGACGAGCCCAATCTGTAACGACACTCATAAATAAACATAATTTTCAATAGCAATGTTGCACACGTTTGCGAAAGCGAAAATTGAAGTACAGTGTTACTGTACAACATTCAGTGTGATATACAAAAACTCGGCAAATTTTATGCTTAAAATTAAAATTTAAAATTTGCCGCTGCGCTCAAGCTGAGCTCTCGAACATGTACACTACGTCACAACTGAACACCTCTGTGATGAGCGGTACAGCACATGTTTTCTGTGCAATGCATTTCCGAGATGCAGGCGCTAGTGTCCATCTAACTAGCGAATGGGGAAATGCATGTAATAACGAAGAAACTAGTCACGTGAACGCGAAATTACGCTATTGTAGTAATAATTCTTTCACGTAAGTCATTCTCGAAAAAATAAAATGTTCCTTTTCAATGTTTTACAGAGTAGATTGTTTTGAGCTGTAGTTTAATACTGGCCTTTCCTTTAAACAAATTCGTCTATTGATGGTCGTTGTTGATTTTAGAGATTGTCAGTCTAACCGTCGTGTTATTTTTCGTGTTGCAGCTGTTGCTGCTGCTGCTGCTGATGATGATGATGATTATGATGACAATAATGATGACGATGGTAATGTCAGAAATAAAAGCAAACAGAACTTTTAGTCTAACATACTTCATTTGGCACCTATTACGATAATCTATTATAATGACGAAGACGGCTTATCCCTCTATCAAGCGCGCATATTTGAAATTCCGTACTTAATTTTGATCCGTTGGTAATTCATTTCGCATGTGGCAAATGCGTACAGAACTCGTGCAAACATACCCCTACAGTTAGCATAGAATCCCTCACTGCAGCATTTCCCAACTTTAATCCTTACGATAAAAATGTAGTGTTTATCAAGTGCTTTTGTACAGATCACCTCAAACAAGGTCATGACCCCCCCCCCCCGCTCCAAAACTAAGAATGTAACTACAGGTAAAAGAAAACAGCTCCCATTAGTAATTTGACAATGGTGGAAGGTGGCAATGTATGTTGATGGTTGTATCAAGTCAATCCCACGCTCTAAATGATATTTTATAATCTCGTGCTCGCTTTTCTGCCTAAAAACTAGTACTGCAATTGTAAAAAAACTTGTATTTTTAAACTTCGATAGTAGTCATTTTGCTTCTGTTTTTTGCTGCTGCCAAGCCCAGATCTTCGTCAGGAAGTGCGATCTACTGGATTTAGGCATAACTTCAATGTGTTCCTGTAAAGTGACTAGCTAACTTTAACAACGATTTTCTCAAGGTTATGTTTTTCAGTGTGTAAAACTTCAGTTTCAGTGTGTAAAACTTTCAGTATGTGCACCTCAACTTCAACGTGGATTATCTCAGCTTAGAAATAACACAGAGTGATGAACTTAGTATCAAAGTGATCCTTATGAAATAAAGATTCAGGATGTGAGAATAACTAGAAAAACTTAATTGCCGACATGGGCGATTTTGCTATGCAAGCACACATTTCAGTGCGGCCCACTCTATTATTGATTTATAGTTAGTTGTCTATGCATGTATATGAAGCGCGCTACAAATTATTTGCGTACATTGGTAAGGTACTACCTAGTGCCTGCGTGGTCTTTGCTAATTATATATAGGCCTATGTGCATAGCACTCTTATACTCTTGTTTTTGTATGCAAAAGTTTTTTCTAAGCAGCGCTAGTGCTTGTGGTGTAATGACATTTATGTACTAGTAGTGCTTGCTCCTTACATGACACTTACATATAAGCCGGCTCAGCAACTGCTTGTGGTGTATTATATAACATTGCATCATTATATGAATACGAAAAGGATATAATTACGTATTTTCCAAAGAAAATAAGAACGTTTTAACACTCGGCCCCTAAAATCTGGCACCCCTCAAATTTGGCAGAATAGTTAACCTATTGGTAAACGCGCCCCTGCACATGTTCTCCATAAAGTAAATGTGGTTCCTATTAATAGGAAAACAATTTCCTAGTGAAGAATTCCTCGGATCAGACACGCGAAGCAAAAGCTGGATTTAAAATGTCACTGACGCTTATGCAGAGCCACACAAAGCCGGAACAAGTGTACCATTACCAGAGGTGAAAAGCGGAAATGGGAAGCTTGCACATCCGGCACGCGCCGAACTGACCTGAAATATTGAAACGACCAACTTATTTCCCAAAACCTTCCCTGCAATACTGCAGGTAGGAGCAAAACTGCCCAGATTCCTGGCTTACATAAACAGTTATACCCCGTACAATAACAAATTTTGGATGGGATTAAACAAGCGTGCATCAATTTAGATCCAATCCGCGAGCATGAACATGTACATGCTCATCATAGAATCCCGTTTATGACTAAGTATAAACTTAGTCAGTCTCCCCCAACCCTTTAACCGAAGTCACCACTTCTGACCTTACACCAGGTGTCTACCTGCAAGGTTTGTAACCCCAGTATGAATTTAAGGGGAATGCTTAAAACTCGTAGACAAGGGTGGTTTAAAGGTTCACAAACGAAGGGTCTCAAGCCCTCAACATATATACATACACATATGCCAAACTAAGCCGTTCACATGTGCAATAAGTTGCGGGAGAAGTTGCCAAGCCGTTGACATGTGCAATAAGTTGCGGGAGAAGTTGCCAAGCCGTTGACATGTGCAATAAGTTGCTGGAGAAGTTACAAGGCCGTTCACATGTGCAACAAGTTGCGGGAGAAGTTAGTTGCCAAGCCGTTCACATGTATAACAGTTTGCTGGAGAAGTTGTCAAGCCGTTCACATGTGCACCAAGTTGCGGGAGAAGTTGCCAAGCCGTTCACATGTGCAACAGCTTGCTGGAGAAGTTACCAAGCCATTCACACGTGCAACAAGTTGCTGGAGAAGTTACCAAGCCGCTCACATGTGCAACAAGTTGCGGGAGAAGTTGCCAAGCCGTTCACACGTGCAACTTTACTCTCAGAGAGAAGTTGAAGTCTCTACGTCTGAACGTGCCAGTAAAAAACGTGTTTGCAGCGTCCTAGGGACTGAGGGTCTTGGAGGAAAATTTATAGGTTTTTGTAGTGAGAAGAAACAGGGCTACACAACAACGTGAATTTCTTACAAAAGTCTCTAAGAAGATGAAAGATTACACGTTAATTGGTGGAACATTTTTTCTGGACGACCCTGTATATAGCGAATGTGTTGAACTGCTTAATTTAATACTTATCAGTTCAGTTTAAGTAATTTTGTTATGCTTTCAAAAACACAATAATATCGCTTTAATTAGTCAAGGGTCTTAGGACTCAGGGATCTATCAAAATTTAGTGCCTAAACCTATAGTCTTTTAACCTCATAGTTAATCCACCCCTGCTCGTGGCCTAACAGTTAATCCACCCCTGCTCGTGGCCTAATAGTTAATCCACCCCTGCTCGTCGCCTAACAGTTAATCCGCCCCTGCTCGTGGCCTAACAGTTAATCCACTCCTGCTCGTGGCCTAACAGTTAATCCACCCCTGCTCTTGGCCTAACAGTTAATTCGCCCCTGCTCGTGGCCTAACAGTTAATCCACTCCTGCTCGTGGCCTAACAGTTAATCCACCCCTGCTCGTGGCCTAACAGTTAATTCGCCCCTGCTCGTGGCCTAACAGTTAATCCACTCCTGCTCGTGGCCTAACAGTTAATCCGCCCCTGCTCGTGGCCTAACAGTTAATCCGCCCCTGCTCGTGGCCTAACAGTTAATCCGCCCCTGCTCGTGGCCTAACAGTTAATCCGCCCCTGCTCGTGGCCTAACAGTTAATCCGCCCCTGCTCGTGGCCTAACAGTTAATCCGCCCCTGCTTGTGGCCTAACAGTTAATCCACTCCTGCTCGTGGCCTAACAGTTAATCCGCCCCTGCTCGTGGCCTAACAGTTAATCCACTCCTGCTCATGTCCTAACAGCTAATCCGCCCCTACACCTGGCCTAACAAAACTCGAACTGCTGGCGGATAAGACGCTATGACGCTAGTTGGTAGGTTATGCAGTGCCTCAAGGTACCGAAGACGTTGATGTAAAAATAAACACGATGTACAAGACATGATATATGGAGCCCTTAATTACACAAAACAGATTCGAACCAAGGAAAGGCTATAAAAAGCCTATAATTTGGAAGAGCAGCACCAGCCGTCAGGGTGGACATCAGTTTCAAGTGTTCGCAAAAATATTTACAATTCAAAAAATCCTTTATTCTCTGCAAAAAATGTATTCCGAGTATGGAAGCAGTCATTAAAGTGAGTAAAGATAACTATGCTGCTAATGAAGCATCAAAGTCGATACTAAATATCACATTTTGAATATTGATCAATCATTTTCTTTTACAAATAAATTATTAGTAATACTGTATGTCATTGTTGAATATTTTACTGTCATTTTTTATTGTCTATAACCATTGTAATAATAAAACATGCCTCATGTGTACTACCGGTACTAGCAGTTTTAATACTAATTTTGTTAGTAATAATAATGTGTAATAAATTATTAAGAATCTTATAAATTCAATTAAAAGCAAAATTAAATTAGAAAGTCTGAAAAGCTTTCAACATGCGCTATGATTACGACGCATTCTTTCTAGGGATATGCAAGTTAACTTGCATAAATTTCTTGTAATAGACTCATAAGTAGCTCATCTCTTTGTGTGTCTTTACCACGCTCTTGTCAATATTGGATTTGTACGTTTTTTTGCCATCATGTTATGTGCATATCGTTTTTATTATAGACTATATTTTACTATTGGGTGTGAATAAGATAAACAAAAATAAATAAATAAGATACCTTGTATTTTGGTAAACAGGTAAGGGTACAGTTCTTATGACCATGAGATTATTTGAATTGAACTCGAAACCACCCAGAAAAGAGAGCACGCTGCAGCAAAAATGGAATAACACAATTTTTTCATTAGGTATATTTTATGGCAAACTTGTAATTTGTAGGCGATGTTGAATAATTATGTCAAAGGTAAAAATAAAATAAAAAATAGTAGGAAAATAAATAGCTTAGGAAAAATAAACAGAATTTTACTTTGGGGTTTTCTGAGATGGGACAGGTTTTAGAGCAGTACGCCATGATAGGTCATTCAAAATTGTTTCTACTACTAAGCAAATGAATACAATGTTACGTAGAACTGCACTAGACAAAGTAAATGTTCAATGCTTAACATGGATGCAACATCAAATTGCCTCTTACTTGCCTTGCAATTTATATTAACAAGAATTTATGGGGGTGGTCCCACAAATGGGTCCATACCACCCACAAGGTCCACCTGAAAATTAATACTGCTACCAAGGCAGTAAACACAATGTCCCCTCTTTCATGTGGTATAGGCAAAAACTGGTTAACAGACTGAGGTCCGAACTAATAACTTAATATAATAATGATGGTGATAATGATAATGATAATGATGAAGATAATGATCATGATAATGATAGTGATAGTGATAGTGACAGTGACAGTGACAGTGACAGTGACAGTGACAGTGTCAGTGTCAGTGACAGTGACAGTGACAGTGACAGTGACAGTGACAGTGACAGTGACAGTGACAATGACAATGACAATGACAATGACAATGACAATGACAATGACAATGACAATGACAATAATAATAATAATAATAACAACAACAATAATAATAGCAGTAATAATAATAATAATAATAATAATAATAATAATAATAACCATCTTTATTTTAAAGTCGGCCTAAATACCACGCGCCAGACGGGGTAACAGCAAGTGCCATTTTTAAAGTCTTCGGTATGACCTGGCCGCTGTATGGCCGCCTATCTCATGACCTCCTAGACGGAAAGCAGACGCGTTACCACTAAACCGTCTGGCACAATGATGCTGAAATTTTACACATTATCCATAGGGAGGGCAGGAAACGAAAAACTGAATTTGATTTCATTAAAGTATGGGAGAATCGCTATACTTCATTAATTCTACTAGACCTACAATTAATCTACTCTTTGGCTGCAAGTTTTCAAGAGAAAGGTAATGGCTGTTTCACACACCTCATAAGACCAAGTGCAGGGCACACCAGTAAAACGATGGACGCATCGACCAACCTCTACATCCTCATGAGACGTGTGCAGATGTGAAAGACAGTAGTGAATGTGTGGCGCAAAGCGACGTAATGCCTCCCTGCTGAATACAATCCCAGGCCCACCCATGCAGAAGTTCTCATCCTCGCTCAGATCTGAAAAGAAAACAAGTGATCGTACTTTTGATTGATTGAATATCTTTATTGACATAAACATATAATAGTAACAATGTAATAATTCATGTGTTAATTAATACTGTAAAATGTTATTCGAGCCCACTTGGGCTTACAAGTCAATTTCATGAAAATTTATCACATAATAACTGTGCACTATTGTGGTGCGCTAACATTATCGGTTATGATAATTATAATAGCAAATCAAGACGAGCATGGACGTAAGCGTACGAGTGGAAGTTTCACAAAGGGGGGGGGGAGAATATGCCCTGTAAATTTTCTAACTTGCACTAGCCCGTGTGATTTCTCAATAAGTGCAAACAGCCGAGTACATTATACCGTACACGCACACGCACACGCACACGCACACACACGCACGCACGCACGCACACACACACACACACACACACACACACACACTAATAACTTGTATAGAATATAGACTGACAAACGTGTCTAAAAACAAAACACTTATAGGCTTACTCTAGGCCAGATTTAGATGAAGAGAGGTACTAGGCTAGTCAACTTGTGAGGCCCATTCTCAACCCCCGACGTGCATCGTCTACCTCTGACACTCAAGACAATAGAAAGATTGAAGCGTTTTTTAAACAAAATTTAAGTCGAGAGTAATGATCAGTGTTTAATAATGTAACGTAATTTACAACTCTTTCTAATCGGAGTTCCTAGTTCAAATGATACAACGACATTGTTAAATCCTGTAATAAACGTAAACATGCGTAAATTAATGTTAAAATAAAAACTGTGTAAAACTTTTTGCAAAACTGAACTTTACAAATATTGCATGAAATTGTAAATTTACTTTGTCACTTTTTAAAGCCCAAGAGCTTACAAATTTATTCTTGTGCATTTTACGCATTTTTTTTATATTCAGTATTAAATTCCGAAATTTTGCTATACAATTATTTGCCTGAAAATAAATTGCCTTTGCCCTAAAAATGTGAAATTCATTTGCTCTGGGAGGTCAACCACCCCCCTGACCCCCCGCTTTGTACGCCTATGAGCATGGGTCTCTATAATAGCTAAGAGTGCGCAGCACATAATAAATATTTTAACTAGAAACAATGACTGTGAAATACTCTACCTCACATAATTATTTACATTAAATTGGTTTAAAAACAGAATTGCATTATATCTACAACGTATTACATATCTATTAGTTTTACCCAACGATGACATTTATTGTACAAAATCAGCTTTACAGCTCTGAAATCTGGGGATTTCAACTAATTACAACACCCACACACACACACATCAAAATAAATTTGATAACGTCTCAAGCGAAGATATTAATATCAAATTATGCAGATTCATGTTTAATTTAATAATAAATCGAGGAAATCTGTTCCAAGAGCTGAACCAGTCAGCCTTTTACAAAACTAGCTAAAGAGTGCATACTGCTAGCCGTAAGTCTATTTCCTTTGTATGACTGCTAAACATAACTGTCTACAGTTTGATTCAGAATATGCAACCAGTAAGTAATAACGTTTTTTGTTATTATTTCGATAAAGATCGGGCAAAGTCCTATCTTTAACTATACGTATCCTATCTTTCTTGATCGTAATAAGCATTCTCAATCAACCTGTAGACAGCTATGTTTATTATTCAGATGAAGAAAATAAACTTATGGCTTACAGTATTCTCTGTTGATCTAGTTTTGTAAGAGAAACCTTGCATACATATGGCTTCAATGATATTTGGGAAAATCAGGGTACTTTCCCTCGCAAGCAGTTTCTCAAGAAATTGGATGAAAGAATAAAGAATGATTATGTACGATTCTAGAAGAATAAAATGCACAACAACAACAAATTTGATAATCAAAATAAATTATGACTGTATAGAATTTTTAAGAAGCACTATCAGTTAGAGATCTATTTACTATTTGGTTTCAATAACTAAATACACCAAACTTAGAGTAGAGCTCCCTTTTGAAGTATATTGAAAAGGGAGATATCATAAACCAGGAAAAATTCATGTATATAATCATATTTGTACATTTTGTGGTAATAATGAAATTGAAGAAGAACTGCACTTTGTAACTAGATTTTTATAACGACCTTTTTATAATGACTTGTGATTTATAATTTATAATCAAGTAGCATCAGTTGTAGCAGAACTTAGAAATAGTAATGATAGTGACAAATTTGCTTTTCGCATGAGTACATATAGTAGAGTAGATGAGTAGATGGTAGAGAAATAATAAAGCTGATTATAAATTTTTTCCAAAGGGCATTCCGCAGACATGACATTAGATAACGAACGTCCCATATTCCTATATTTTTAATTACTAATATGTTAATATGGCATAGAATGAACTAAATAGTAGGTCTACAACCATAGTATGTCTGCATTTTAATTTTTGTCATAGAATTGTTTATTTTTTAATACTTTGCTGCTTATCTATGCTGCTTTGGTGTAGTTTGTACTGTGTTTATTTTGTATCAGTCGATATCATTGTTGAAACTGTTTTGTAAACTGTCGTACATGACATTGTATTTGTTCGAAGGCACTAATAAAATATGAAGTATGAAACTTAAATAATATGCTTAATAATGCATGTGTGGCATTATGTATGATGACTATATGTCACATAAGATCGTGTTGCTATAATTACTATAATTGTTTATTTAAATTATATTGTGTGTTGTTTATTTTTTGTATTTCGTAATGTGTTAGTTCAAATGTTGTGTATTGTACTGTTGTCTTTTGTTATTAGTAAACTAGTTTATGAAAAAAACTCTTTAAGGTTAAAAACACTGAATTAGTCTGTTTATACAAATGGCAAAAAATAAATAAAATATTATTTGCAATAACTTTATAATTGTAAAACCCAACAAATTACATTAAATTAAACATTATGATACTCACAATTAATGATATAGGAGTGTGAAGAGATTCTATGAGAATGGTGACGTGACAGAGACAGAGACTGTTTAAAGATGATTTTTGAGATTCAAATTGTCTGTTTATATAATTTTCAAGCTACAACGTAGCAGAAAATAACATAGAAATATTGTTAGCAAAACAAATAAACATACAAGGTGCAAAAACAAATAACACGGTTACATGCCAGAATTCTGAGCTGTACACTAAAGAATTTCCAATTTTCCCAATAGGTGGCAGTAGTTTAACGTAGTCTTCACTCACAAATATATGTTCGAATCCTATTGGCCTAGATTTCAGTTTTTGTATCCTTACCTAACTGTCCCGTTTCTTCCAGCTTTCCTGTTCCCGCTTGTCCTATAAATAATGGCTTGCTGCTGTTTAGTGACCTCAAGAAGTTCTCAAGTTTCTCATTTCTGACGTATAAATCATCGTCAGCTCTCATAAACCATTCAAACTTATTCAAAGCGTGATCATGCATGAATTTCAACATCATAAATGATTTCTTCTGTGGCGGGTAATCATCGTTGACTCCAGGCAGGGGTACAACTGGTAACTGATATTTACTAGATGTCCCCTCACCAGTGAATATGGCAATTGTCCCAGGAACATTTTGACCCCAGGTACGATAAACTGCCAATGCACGAGTGTCGATGAAAGAACGAGTTGTCATAACACCAACAAACAAAAGTTTGTTGACGCTAAACTTCTTGTTAATTTTAGTCGCAAATTGGATATCAGGCAATTCATTTTTCAACAAACTTATGCAAACTGAAAAACTAGGTACAGTTTTAGTTTTTAACCAGGATGTTAACATAATACCGCAACAAATTCCAGTAAAAAGCAAAAGGAAGGTGTTAAATTTTGCTGGAAAGACGTCTTTTTTAACCATGATAAGTATCACAGTTCTAACCAATGTGCACTATATGTAGCCTCATAGTAACAAACGTAGGTTGATGATCAAATTCCTTATTAAAAACTTCGGTTACAAGCGTTGTTGTTTCACGCTCTGACATCAGATACAGTCTTTCTAAACTTGCACGCTGAGATTTAATACACAGTCTGTAAATATTTCAGCAAGTCGTCTATCGCTACTGTTCATTTTGTGTCCACTTATTCATAACCGACCACACGGGTATTCTTGCATTGGATAAAACACGTTTACATAGTATGCAAGACGCGGGCAAAACAGCTGTTTAGTAAGGTATAAAAACACACTTTTCCACCAATCTCGTAACTTCCAACAAACGAGCACAATGTATTAAACCCTAGCACGTTGGTCGCCCATCTGACAAAACTACAACAACAACACATGTTGTTGGCCAACCGTCGATGAATCACAACGAATCCTCTAATAGGCGTTGCCACGTGCACAAGGCTTACTGCTCTACACTGCAGGATAAGTCTGAAAATTTTCTCCAGTAGAAAAGTATTACAGGGAAAGTTCCTCTTTCATCTTAATTGGCTCTTACTCAAGAGAATGAAGTCAGCTGAGTTATGCAGTAAAGTTTAACATTTACAACAAAATTACATGTAACTCGATCATAGAGAAGAGCATCTAATTCTGTTTTACATACGCCAACGTATCTCCCCGATAAGTCCTCGGAAATAGGAGCTCATTCTTTTCATTGGGGAACCCCGCACATGCGGTTCCTCTGCCGGTGCAGTGTAAACTTCCGCCTAGTCCTTGTAGTTTCGATAAAATGTTAGTAGCAGTCTTGCCGTTTTGTGCATCACAGTTAATGTAGTTTATATATCGATAAAATGTCAGTAGTAGTCTTGCCATTTTGCGCATAACAGTTAATGTAGTTTATATTTCGATAAAATGTCAGTCGCAGTCTTGCCGTTTTGTGCATAACAGTTAATGTAGTTTATATTTCGATAAAATGTCAGTCGCAGTCTTGCCGTTTTGTGCATAACAGTTAATGTAGTTTATATTTCGATAAAATGTCAGTCACAGACTTGCCGTTTTGTGCATAACAGTTAATGTAGCTTAGATTTCGATAAAATGTCAGTAGCAGCCTTGCCGTTTTGTGCATCACAGTTAATGTAGTTTATATTTCGATAAAGTGTCAGTAGTAGTCTTGCCGTTTTGATAAAATGTCAGTAGTAGTCTTGCCGTTTTGATAAAATGTCAGTAGTAGTCTTGCCGTTTTGATAAAATGTCAGTAGTAGTCTTGCCGTTTTGATAAAATGTCAGTAGTAGTCTTGCCGTTTTGATAAAATGTCAGTAGTAGTCTTGCCGTTTTGATAAAATGTCAGTAGTAGTCTTGCCGTTTTGATAAAATGTCAGTAGCAGCCTTGCCGTTTTGTGCATCACAGTTAATGTAGTTTATATTTCGATAAAATGTCAGTAGTAGTCTTGCCGTTTTGTGCATCACAGTTAATGTAGTTTATATTTCGATAAAATGTCAGTAGTAGTCTTGCCGTTTTGATAAAATGTCAGTAGTAGTCTTGCCGTTTTGATAAAATGTCAGTAGTAGTCTTGCCGTTTTGATAAAATGTCAGTAGTAGTCTTGCCGTTTTGTGCATCACAGTTAATGTAGTTTGTATTTCGATAAAATGTTAGTAGCAGTCTTGCCGTTTTGTGCATAACAGCTAATGTAGTTTATATTTCGATAAAATGTTAGTAGCAGTCTTGCCGTTTTGTGCATCACAGTTAATGTAGTTTATATTTCGATAAAATGTCAGTAGTAGTCTTGCCGTTTTGTGCATAACAGTTAATGTAGTTTATATTTCGATAAAATGTTAGTAGTAGTCTTGCCGTTTTGTGCATAACAGTTAATGTAGTTTATATTTCGATAAAATGTTAGTAGTAGTCTTGCCGTTTTGTGCATAAAATGTCAGTAGTAGTCTTGCCGTTTTGTGCATCACAGTTAATGTAGTTTATATTTCGATAAAATGTCAGTAGTAGTCTTGCCGTTTTGTGCATAACAGTTAATGTAGTTTATATTTCGATAAAATGTCAGTAGTAGCCTTGCCGTTTTGATAAAATGTCAGTAGTAGTCTTGCCGTTTTGTGCTTCACAGTTAATGTAGTTTATATTTCGATAAAATGTCAGTAGCAGTCTTGCCGTTTTGTGCATAACAGTTAATGTAGTTTATATTTCGATAAAATGTCAGTAGTAGTCTTGCCGTTTTGTGCATCACAGTTAATGTAGTTTATATTTCGATAAAATGTCAGTAGTAGTCTTGCCGTTTTGTGCATCACAGTTAATGTAGTTTATATTTTGATAAAATGTCAGTAGTAGTCTTGCCGTTTTGTGCATCACAGTTAATGTATGGAAACTTTATTGAGTACGATCACTGTCCAATTTTGTAAAATATCCGCATATTTCGTCAAATATTATCTACAACGACATTTGTACTTCTAGTCCTTCTACACATCAACCCGTTAACCATTCTGGCAAGCAGTCAGACAAATATCCAGCCATCAAGCCACATAACACTCTTCAGCCAGCAAACAAACTGATTGACCAACCAACCAAACAAACAACAACCAACCAACCTACCTACCTACCTACTATTA
>JAQGDQ010000464.1:22500-38574 GCA_030141605.1 Tubiluchus corallicola
GGGGCCAGTATGACCGCACGTTTACAACTAAAAACTCAGGGGCCAGTATAACCGCACGTTTACAACTAAAAACTCGGGGGCCAGTATAACCGCACGTTTACAACTAAAAACTCGGGGGCCTGTATGACCGCACGTTTACAACTAAAAACTCAGGGGCCAGTATAACCGCACGTTTATAACTAAAAACTCGGGGGCCAGTATGACCGCACGTTTATAAGTGAAAACACAGGGCCAGTATGACCGCACGTTTACAAATAAAAACTACAGAATGATACACGCCTTCTTGGTGATTCTTGCTATGTTTGTGGTCGCTTATTACACGTTCTGAAGCTTCTGTGAATGTTTTGCGCTGGAAGAAAGAAACTTGCAGACTATTCTGCGGCAAAAACATCCTTTTAGTGGTTTTTGCTATCGAGCATAGATAATAA
Source organism: Tubiluchus corallicola (assembly GCA_030141605.1). Lineage (NCBI taxonomy): Eukaryota > Metazoa > Priapulida > Priapulimorpha > Priapulimorphida > Tubiluchidae > Tubiluchus > Tubiluchus corallicola. Next base: position 22,929 of record JAQGDQ010000464.1, read on the forward strand.
TTTATACCATTGGCTTTTTTATTAAATACTTTTAAGTGTTAATTCAAAATAGTAAGTAAGTTTATGAGTATACAAAACCAAAACACATTACAGTAAAAAAACTGAATTACTGTGTTTACACAAATGGTAAAAATGATTAAAATTAAATAATATAATAACAACAAAATTCTTTATTGCTGTTAAAATTACACATCCGATGAACTGCAAACTACATTCAAAAAATTGATAGTGTAATCAGTGTTTCCACTGCTGTGAGCAACAGTGTTAAAAATGAATTTACAATTAAAAACACAAGTCATATTACAATTAATTACACTAAAACTTAAGATACATTTAAGACTTTAAAACTTTACAACATTTGCAAATTGAAATTGAGATTAGGTGCTTCCTGGATGTTTTGTGTTAGTGACTTGAGTGTTTTATGTGTGGTGGGTTTTTAGTTGCTGAAATGATGTTAATGCTGACATGTTGTTAATGCTGACAGGTTTTGATATGCCACTAACTACAGACTACTGGGTCGACGTTGATAATACGTGTTGTCTGATGTTTTCATATTAGTTATTTCTTGAAGGCTACTATAGTATTTTTCAGTTCATTTTTGATTTTTAGAGTCACTGCAGATTTTACATTAAGTGGGCAAACATTCCATGTATTTATTGCTGTTTTGCAGACTGAATTGTGTCCATATTGATTATTTGTATTTATTTGTTTTATGCTGTGTGTTCTTTGGTTTAGCGCTTTTTCGATATTAAATGGAAACTGATTGTTGCTGAAAGCTGACAGCAAATATTTTAAATATTTATAAAGAGAAATCACTAGTAAATTGAATTGGAAACTGGATTCTACAGTGGGTTTTTTTAGTTTTTTCCTGTTCGCTGTAGCTGAATATTTTGCTCTTGTTGTGAAACCAAGTCCGTGTTTTAAAGCGTAATTTTGGGCCACTTCTAGCCAGTTTAAAGAAGTTTTAGATATATTTGAGAGTAGGTGGCAGCCATACGTGCAAAAGGCCACAATAATTTGCTAATCAATATTAATTTTTCACTTATCATATATGAAAATGCATATTTAAAACAGTCACGTACCAGGAACAAAACACGAGTTATGCACGTCAACCGTTAAAAATCTAACTAAGTATTTCATTTTATATTCTGTAATCTTTGCCATTCATTAATTTAATTAAATATTGTAAAGGCGATCTATAATATCTGTCAGTTCTACATTTTCCTTTAATACATTTTTCTTGATTTCTAGTGGATCTTGGACCAGCTTTTTCTTTTGCTGGTGCAATTAATTTACTGTGTTTAGATTTTTTTAATTTGCAGTAGTTTGCAAAATTGCTCGACAAATTGTTCGACAAATATCCCACAATATCAGAGAATTTTATATCATTTTTCTTGAAAGTCACAACATTTCCTACGCACACGAGCTGCTGCCTCAAAAGAGTCCTTGCAGCTACTGATAGGAGGTGCCATCAAACTAGGTGATTTATTACAAAAGCCGGAAAGTAATAGAGATATAATTAAAAAAAAACTAGTCGTCTCCCAAAACGAGGCAAATGCATTGTATTTAGTCTTATTATGTTACTTGTATTTGTAGAATGTGATTGTCCTCCCGGCGAACCTGGTCCAGCAGGTCCTAAAGGGGACCCTGGTCTAAAGGGAAGGAAAGGCGCCCCTGGACCACCTGGTTTACCCGGAGAAGAAGGTTAGTATTAGCTTTTGGTTAACTGTCCCTTTCAGACTTTAAACCTGTCAGTGTCATAGAAATGAATTGTTTCCCAACAAGTTTCCCATTGTCGCCATCATAATTATCATTATTCTAATCATCGTCCTCATCTCTATTAAGTCTTTTCTGTTACCTTTACAGGCATTACAAAAGTGATTGTGTACTATTATGGCAAGTTAGATAAGATCAAACAGTTGAGCGAGGATCATCCGACTGCATCAAACGCAAGACAAACGAGGCGAGAAAATAAAAGACAAAACAGGCGTGTTGGTCAAACGCGAAAAAATGAACTCAGAGGAAAAGAGCATTGAAATAGTGCGTTAGGTGTGACCAGTGAAAGAAAACCTTGTAAATAGTTTGTTATCTGGTCCTTTTGCTGAATAGATGCAGCTAAACTTCACTAACCGGGCATCATTGAGGTCTTTCCATGAAGAGGGCAAAATCGTAAAAAGAAATCTAAACATGTGAATTTATCGTGCAGTATGACTGTGTGTTAGGATACCGGGCTGGTGTTTTAGCCCACGTTCTGTTCTGTAAAGTACTGTTACAGGTATTACTGTCTGTTACGTGTGGCACAGTCTGTTTCTGGTTGCTGTCAAGACGAAAATGTTGCAGGTGATAGGTGAGTGTGCGAAATAATTAATTTAGTATACCTGCAAGTCATTACTGAGTCATTAAGTATCTTGTGCGGAAGCAACTCGTGCCACAGAGTGTTAATTTAACCTTCAGGCGTTGGTCTAATTTTCTATTGTGACCCACAAGTGAAGAGTATTTGTCGTAATTCTTCGCCAGTAGGCAAATTTTCAGTGCTCTTTGCAGTGGCTCCAGTGAAGTTTTACATGGACATCATTTTATGGACTGCTTCAAGATTCTGTCAGGTGCAAGCTGCTGAAATTTTGACTGTTGTCATCTATACCTTACTGATTATTTACGTGAATTTTAATTGATTTAGATTAAAAAAATTAATGTAACTACATTCATTGTTTCTAGCAAAAGAATAACGAAGGCCAATATGATGTCATGATGTTAATGAAAAAAAGCTACTTGTACGTTAATACAAAAAAGAATATGGCATTATTTATCCCATATATTATTATATTATTGTTATATATATATTATATTGTTATATTGTTTATATATAACTTTAATATTTCTGCTGTCACGTTCAATGTAAATAAATGTTCTGACTGGTTAATATTTTGATAAAACAACCAAATTTTAATCCGGGTGATTGAAGCCGCAGTCCATCAATCCATCCAGTGACCCGTGCTAAATTCACTTATACTCTGGAGCCCCCTTCAATATTTTATTAATAACAAATGAGATACGAGTAAGAGCCGCATCAGTGAGAGCATTACATTAGTAACTATAGAAATGATCGAAAGTTCAAATTTGGAATTATTATTTGGAATTAGCGGAGCAAAAGCAGCTGTACGTTTGTTCATCATAAAAGAACGTGAGATCAAGATAAAATATAATTTTATTATCCACAAGTATCACAAAACAATTCAAAATCAGATATGCCTCTTTCGTCAGTAATTTCCCCTGTGGAAACTGGCGACCAAATTCCAAAAATCTTTTTTGAAGAAATACTATAGACTAACACAAGAAATGTAGTGGCCAGATTCCATCATCTACAACTGGAATATCGTTCACAAAAAGTACAAAGAGCAATGGACTTAAGAACCTCCCATGAGGTACCCCTGACGTTACAGGGCTTCGACCACTAAAAGCGTCTCAGATGGTGACCCCTTTTCAGTGCGACTTATTAGAAAGTTTCATTAACACACTGAGACTCGTGCTTGCCAGTTTCCATGATTTTTCAAAGTTACGCACAGAAGAACAGCAGATACTCCACAATTCTTGACGATAGAAAATGCAGAGAAAAGGCGTTTAAATCGAGAAAGACTTGCATTTTCCTAAACGGACAAGATAGGTCTACCAAATTGTAGATGATGATTCTTTGAACTCAGTTCTTTTCCACTAGTTAAACATTTTTTTGTTCAGATTAGACAGTTTTTAAAACTGATACATGAACCCTCACCGTAAATGTATGAACAGGCAAACGGGCAGCAATAAAGTGACATTAATACAAACAAACACGAAAGACATATACAAACAAACTCAAAAGACATACACGTACAAAGTTAGTAGATGTGACACACTGGATAAAATAAATAATTGTATAATAAACAGTAATCGGTTAAGAGTATCTTTACAGTAAGTACGTGAAAGGGATCCTGAAGTCTGATCACGTTGAAACGATTTGTACTCGTAATGTAATTTCGAATGCAATCAAAAAGTTTACATTCAACATCAACATCATCAAAATCACTACTCCTACAAAGATACAATAACAGAAGTTTGTTATATCCATATTGTAAAATGTTGATATTTAAGACAAAAATATATTATTTAATTGACTGAACAGTTCTAGCTTGATAATAATGAAGGCATTTAAGCAAGAAATATGATCTGAGTTTTCAAAATAAAAACCACAATCACAGTTTGGAGACACTAGTACTCCCATCAGACTCTATGAAGCCTTTCAAAAACAAATCACATTTAACTGGCTAAAACCAATACACGTGCACGCGAAATGGACAGAATCAGGTTACCTGCCCGATGAATAATGGTTACGATTAATGTTAAACTTCAGTAACGTTGTTAATTCCCGTTTGGATGCGCTTAGAGATGACATTTCACGTAACCACATACGTAACCTTGTCCATTATGGGTCTTTGACCAGTGGTCCTTTAGATGGTGGCTCTTTAATAATTGGTGGTCCTTTGTCTGGTAGCCCGCCACGATGCGGTGGCTAGAAAGAAATGTGGACAAGCACTAGATGTAGCGAAGAACAATTGCAGCAAGATGTAGTGTGGTATCCGGGTAGTGTAACTAGCGAAAACAGTATAAGTGCTGTATTTCTACGTTTACATCAGCCTTACTATTACTACCGCCATTAATGTCTGGTATTGTCCATGATCTAATAGTCCGGTCAAATTAACACAAAAAACACGCAGACAAAAATAGTGTAAAACTGAATTTTTACACAGACACGCAGAAAGTTGTCCAGAAGAACATCTTAAAAATCCCTGATAAATCCATCTTGGAGAAAAAGTTATGGGGCTTTAAATTCAAAATGACCGTCAATGCAGCATTAAAGTCAAAATAACTCAACCAGGTGGCATTTAAGATGGGATAAATGTATTGACAGTCAATGACCTTGAAACGATTTTCTTCTGATAGGCCACACGCATGTTTATATCAGCTAGTAATAATTTTATGTCATCTTAAACGCCACCTGTTTGAGTTATTTTGACTTTAATGCGGTACTTTGACGTTGGCGTCCATTTTTAATTTAAAGCCACACAATTTTTCCCCAAGGCAGATGTATGGCGACGACTGATTTTAATCGTAACAATTATTGACACAGCGACTGTCTTCCTATATATTACTAACTCAGTTCTACTTCTTACTCAGTCCTACTTCAAACACAATCCTACTTCTAACTCTCTCCTACTTCAAACACAATCCTACTTCTAACTCTCTCCTACTTCAAACACAATCCTACTTCTAACTAAATCATACTTCTAACTCTATCCTACTTCAAACACAATCCTACTTCTAACTCAGTCCTACTTCTAACTCTATCCTACTTCAAACACAATCCTACATCTAACATGATTCTACTTCTAACTCTATCCTACTCAGTTTCTAACTGTATTTTACCCAAGGTTCTAAATTGCAGAACTTTCAAATCTGGTATGCTGTAGGAAAGCTACAAAAAGTAGTGCAGCAGGAATTAGTCTTACAGAGCGAGCAAGCCCGAGGACTCAAAACGACGGAAGAAAGAACAGTCAGTTCAATGTTTCGTGTACCTGGAACATAAGCAACTTTTGCGACATCTATTTCGACAAAAATAAGCTCCGGGCTTTCTATAAAATGTCCATACACGTTCAAGCAAATGTTACTGTCGCTCAACCGTATTTATCCCGAAATTTCAAGCAAAGAGACAACAACGCTATAATCAAAGCTCTTTGTCAAAACGCTAAAGGTAACGCACTACGTCCAGTCTTAGCCGTCAACATATTATAGTTCAAAATTGTTAATTGCCTAAAATCCTTAAATTGTCTTCATTTTCTCTCTATTAAAGCAACAAAACTTCTGATATGTTATATTAGTACGCAGGGGCTATTCTAGGTAGTCTAATGCTCTAGGAAAACGCATTTTAGCGCCTCCATCTCAATGGCCAAACCTTTCCTCCGCGGTCCACACCCCACTCCCAATATTGAATTATTCTTGTATAATATTATAATGAATTATAGTGATACCGTATTGTAGTGTGTAATGTATTATAGTGCACTAATCAGGTGTAGCCAATTACCGATCTACAGCTTGTGTTGATTAAATTTGAAGTTGAATTTATGACGCCGTTGTACGTCTTGGGAGCTGAGTGAAGTGGCGTAATCTTACAAAACTTGATAAAACAAAACTAAAAAATGTTTTTCTACGGGAGGACACTTGCCAGCATCTAAGACTCTTACAACAGGAAAATAGCGCAACTAGATTGTTTTGTTTAATTAGTGTTGTGACCTGAAAGAATTACACATACAGCATGTTATTACCTTATTCAAAAGCTAAATTTATTATTCAAAGGCTAATTGGGCTAAATTTCAGAATTAATTAAAGAATTACTTACAGAATTTGGCGCCCTAGACAACTGCCTAGTTTTCCTCATGGTAGAGCCAGCCTTGTTAGTGCGTGACGTAAGTATTATTAAAACTATAGTCATCACTGTATTACTATAATGCATATGGCGACACCTACAGTGTCGCAAATAGTTTAGTCCTGCTTGGTTTATTATTTTAGTTCGTATCAGTTATCAATTGTTTGATATAATGCATATTATCCGTAATTCGTATAACGTGACGTAATCTGTATAACAGAAAAGCCAGAGAGATTTGTGTCATACTTAATACCTAAAATATATATTCACTATATTCCCTAGATTCGCTGTATTCTTAACCCAAAATGATTTATTATTACAAAACAAATTTGACCTGTTTTTCACTCAAAACTAAAATGCTAATTTTAGTTTATGCAACACTGACTCAGTTCTGTTGCCCACTAATTTATAGTACATGTATTTTCTTTATTTTGGATTACTTTGTTATATAATATCATAAATTTAAAAATTAATTCTGTTTCCTAAATCAAACTGACAACATTAATTTTCATACCCACTAGCGTCTAAAAATCATTTTATCTATATTCGGCAAAAGATAACAGACTAGGTGACTTTATAGACTTTTCGCAATCCTTTCTCTACTGGGCTAGTGTGGTGTTATAAAGAAATATAAAAATTGAAATTGAATTGAATAGAAATGTTATAGTTGCAGATTTGTCATCATTAAGCAAAACCTGATTTCGCGAAAAGTGCTGCCTATTCAAAGTTACGCTGATCAAAAACTTCATTCTTTGAGGCGATATCCGAGGGTCGCTACATTAATATCAGTGACATTAAAGCAATGGCTTTCAGTTGGTAGACAATGTTTGACAATTGTTAGACAATTGACTCTTTGTTAGACAATGTTTCTTTTGAATGCCATTGTTTGAACCATTTACGTCATGGATTTGCCATGTTGTTCTACACTGCTACTCAACTAAAAAACAGTTAAGAACAGTTACTCAACTAAACGAGACACATATAAAGAATTCAACTCATTTTAACTAGTTCTACGCTGTTACATGCATTTCGTCATTCACTTGTAGGACGGACACTAGTGCTTGCATTTAAGAAACGCATTGCGCAAAAAACAAATGCTGTACCTCTCAATTCAGATCTGTTAGTTTGTGATGAACTACACACGTTCGACAGCTCATGAATGAGCACAGCGGTAAATTTAAAATTAGAATTTTTATCTTAAAACTTGCCTAGTTTTACTACAACACACTGAATATCTTACAGTAGCACTGTACTTCAGTTTTCGCTTTCTCAAACACGTGCAACACGCTCATGGAATATTTTTACTGTTGAAAATTATGTTAGTTTGTGAGTTCAATAGGTGGGTTCGTCCGCTGTCAGTTAAGTTTTTAATCTATCATTTAATTATCAGAAACGCTTTTCTGGTAATTTGCCGAGTTTTTGTATATCACAAAAAATGTTGTACAGTAGTTTCGTGTTTCGCAAACGTTCGTTTGTGAAGTCATCACTAGCTGGGCTGGCCCGCCGTTAACTAAGTTTTTAGTCTGTCATTCAAATGCTTTGACATTATTATATGTGTTAAAATGTGTACATTTTGCCGTATTTTATAATGGGGTATGAAAAATCGTCCTGTTTTGCTTTATGGTTATCGGAACGTCATAGCGCGCTGCTTAACACTTAACACTAGAGTGACTAGATAATTATATTGACCCAGTTTACACTTGGCTGTGAGCTGTTAAGGCGTCGAATGCTGAGTCACTCTTTTATTAACTTCATTATAGCACATATTTCAAGTGCGTTGATGGTTTCTATTTTTACAGACAGATGATTAATTATACACCAATGCCTGTCTGATCGAATGATCAATTACTTCAGAAATAATATTATTGCAGTTGTAAATTGAGAATATTTGCCCTTTGTAACTTACGAATAATTGTGCTTTCAACCAATTATGTTTGTAATTAGAAAGGTAAACTGTTATAAGATTCAATAGATCAGAATAGGAGCTGCGTCTTATTATACTGCGTCTGCTAATATAGATAATGAAACTTGTTTAGGTAATCCGCTAATTAACTTTTTTGTGGTTTTAACGATGTTATAAAAGCAAATATTAGAGAAGTCTGACAAATTACATTGTAGGCCGGAAAACAATTAATATTAGCAATGTAGTATATTTCTGCAGTTCTGTTAAATATCTCATTGAAAGTGTAAATAGACCAGCAAGTTTTCCTGTCTGATTCTTACTGGATGTTGCACAAATTTGGGAGACGTATCTGACTCACGGTTCGTGTGAATCTAATCAATCTCCCGATTACACTTAGAATATCAGTTGTTGTAACACACCACAATCAGTTTCTGAATCCTCTTATGTAAATGTTATATAACAAACAAGTGCATCTTAGAAAAAGTTTGCATAATTATATTTTATATAGTTTGCAAAATTAATACATAAAACATAAAAAATACATGAACCTCAAGCAGCTGCGGAGCCTGCATCAATATTAGCACTATGCAAATACAACTAAGCAAATATGCAATATGCAAATACAATATGTTATGCAATACAAACGCAATGCACTATGCAAATGCGTAACTAAAGCGTGTACTTAACAAAAACTATCTACTTATTACTAATACAGTACAAGCAATTGCAGTTGTACCTTATATATAAAGAACCGTAATGAAAATTAGCGGTACTGAACTATCAGCCTGGGATGTTTTAGTATGTCTCAGTTAACTGCTCTCTTAAGTTTGGTGTGAAACATATGACGAAAAGTTTTATTAATTTTTTTTCGTCTAACTTACATAAACAAGAATAGATTTAACATAGTCTTACCTATCCTCAACTAGTCCAGAACGCGAAGCATTGTGTTGTTTGCTTAACGAGTTTATTCAGTAGAAGTGTCTGTATATGTCACTTAAAGCATCCGTTGTTGTTGTCATAGAATCCGTTTTTTCGCGAATGTGTCGCTTAAACGCTGTACATCGTTGCCATAGAATCCAATTTATCATAAACATTTAGAATAGGCAGCAACTCTATTGTTATGCCACAATATAAAAACTGGTTAAAAACTTATTACATGAACGGCATCGCGGCGAAATAGACAACACTATAATGTTACTACGCAAAGAGGTAGCCCAAAATGAGGAAGATTATGAGGTGAAGACATTCTCATCAAGGAGTCCATAATTTTTCCAGGTTTTACCATATACGTGCAAAATCTTGCTGAGGCAGAAAATCGAATAAGTTTTTTCAGTACTGCTGCTGTTGCCGTTACCGTTGTTGTTGCTGTGTTTCCTGGTGAAAATTCCGCTGTTCATGATGTCGCTGTTATCACAGAAAAAGGTGATTACAGAGAAGAAAAATAGTTCATGAATAAATTCCCAATTTTTGCATAATTAAAAAAACACAAAATATTTGTGCAGAACTAAAATACAATGATTAGTTTTACAAACATTGTGTACAAAAAGCTGTCTGAGTCTTCATAAAATCTCTACATGGACATATTCTTGTTACGTCTGGCTCTTCACCCACACAGCTAAATAACAAACTTCTTCCCTGCAGTTCACACTGACCTAAATCAAAAATAAAATGGAATGTCGGCTCTTTAATAATAATTAGTAATAACATACAAACATTTGCTTGAAATACGGAGTGATATATCTGTTTGATTCAGATAAATTGTAATGATTAGTTTTATCATTGCATTTGAGTCTTTTTACTTATTCATTTATTTACTTGCTCGCTCACTCAGTCAATCACTCACTCACTCATTTATTTATTTATTTATTTTTTCTGGGCCATGTATTTGACCCATTGCTCAAGCTGGGTTCAATCACAGTTGTTGCTGCACTGTAAAGACAAAGGGTTTTTCAATAAGTGTACTACTCAATAAACACAATTCATTTCAAATTATGTTTGCTACACAAATAGATACTCATGTTTTGAGCAGAATATCCTTCAGTCTTACCTTGTGTGACAGAGGGGTGGATTAATTCCATATCCATAGTAGCATCATTGCACTTTATACCTAATTTTGCGAAGTTTTCTAATGAGTTCAGCAGGGGAAAGAATGATGGCTCACAAATTAGATCTATAAAAGAAGAGTTGTCATAAGTTGAATCTACAGACATTGAGTAGGATTGAAAAAATAAGATTTATTAAACAAATTTATGTTAATAAATATTAATTCAATTATTTTTTTAGAAAGACAATTAAAATATATAGGCTTGGTAAATATGTAACTTCGTTATGCGGGAATTTTGCCTAGCAACAGCGACCGTTAAGTCAGCTAGGTCATCACAACAACGGACTCTCAAGGAAGCTCCCTGCCGATTACCATGGTAACCATCGCTATAGCAACGATTGAAAAGGAAGTTCGCAACTGATTACCATGGCAATAATCACCATAGCAACAGATTGGGAAGGAAATTCCCCACTGGTCACCACAGCAACGAGCTGATCAGCATAGTAACAGACTGGGAAGTCAACAATAAAAATAGATCTGATGTTACCTGTCAGCTGGTTACCATGACAATCAGACAGGATATATAAGGATGTGCATAGCAAGGTTAGGACTTGTTCCCACTGGATGCTACCATGTGCTAAACTCTCTGTGCTACTCGGTGTTATTGATATTACTGTGCTTGTTTCGATATTTGTTATTTCCTTTTCATTTTTTAATCTTTGTCGTCATCATCACAATCATCATCGCGGGATGTCATCGTGTTCACTATGTAACCGTGCTACTATGTAACTGCGTGCGAGTTGTAAGATATTTCTTGCTGATGCGCCTGCGCAAAAGTTACCGTATATCAGGAAAAGCGTTGGAAATGTGGCAGTTGGGGTTGTGCCATGGCAGAGGACGGAATAGCAGAAAATGTGCTTTACGGAGCTCTAACTACATACAAGAGTTAATATTTGTGCGTTTTAGGAACTGAACTGTTGTTTACCTACTGCATCAGTTCAGTAACCTCAACTGTTTTACGTGGACTTTACTTAATTATACATTAGTCTGTGTGTACAGTGATTTACTACCAAGATCTTGCTTGGAAACAAGAAAAATGAACTAAGTAAGGTTCTAGCAAGCTGTTAAAACTGTTACTATTACAATAGAATAGGCTGCGAGGCATTGTGAAGTGTACACAAAAGCGTTGTCTGGTTCAACCTTTTCACGATCATCATCAATCGCTGGAACTGTGAAAAAGCTTATTAACAATTATTATTTTCTGACACCGTAGCAAAGAACTTCTGAATTTTGCACCTGCTTTATATGAATTTGCTTCATAGTAATTCATTCTTAGATCTACAAATTAAATTATTAATTTTAATCAAAGCATTTTTAAATCGTTACTTTCATTATTGCACGCATCTCGGCAGCTCTGCCCTGGTGTTGATATAACAACTTTCATGGCATCCCTAGGCGGCCATGTTCCTGCTTTGTTTTTGCAGAAATCCTGTTTTTCTATGAGAACGTTTACTCGTTGTAGCATCCCTTCTGCTTGAAATTCGTACGGTAGATAAGGAGGAACCTATTTTTTAAAGAAAGATACTGTTAAAGCATAACAGGACGATTCTTCATATCCTACCCCATTTTGAAGTAGGGTAAAATGCATGAATTTTAACACATATAATCATGACAAATCATTTCTAATAATTAGTTAATAGGTTAGAAACCTGGAGGTGAGTCAACGACATTTACCATTTGGTGAAAACACTTTAAGTAATTAATAATTTTCTTTTCTAGTTACACAAATCCTTCAAACAGGTAAGTGTAATGCTTGGTAGTGTAACTTTATATGTAAAGTTTTTTGAGACATACTTTAAAATTCCCTTTTCTTCCCCTTTTAAGAGACCCCAATAATGAAAAGATTAATGCAAAAGATTAATGTTATTGGTGGATTTTGGTTTATCACAGTTTATAATGTATAGGTAAAATAATAGTGACTATGATATTGTAACGAATCCGGGGTCCCAGCGCGGATGCGTCTCAGGGTGTATAGAGCAGCATACAAGTTATGAAATATCACAGCATACGAGAAAAGTTAGAAGATCCGGAATACGAGTGTAAAATAAAGTTTATTACATAACTAGTATCTCCAAAAGAATGACATGTGAACAGACTTTTGTATAAAAATTAGCAAGTCTACAGCATTCACCTTTACAGACAGAAAGGCCAGGTTGGAATCGTCAAATTACGGCATGCATTCTGTTTTATACAAGTACATTTGCTGAGCTTCTCAACCATACCCATTACTATCATTAGGGGGTTAGTCAAAATCCGTCTTCGTAACAATATTATCAACATCATGATTTTACCTTTGATTTTATAGCCTCTCTAATAGCAGCCCGTAGTTCAGTAACGTTATTGACGTCAATGGTGTAGACGTAAGGCTTGCCAATGTTCTTTTCTGCGTATGTATTCTGACTAGTCACCTAAAATGAGATATTACAGCAGATAAAGCAGCGTAAGTGCAAATAATTTAGCACTTTCTAGTGAATTAAATGAGTGAAATGAAAACAAATGTAAGATTTCAGTCTTAAATTGAACAACTCAATTACTTCTTTCTTATTTAACGAACAACAGCTTCTGCATTAAATGTAATCTCTCTTTTAACAGACTGGCGATTTTGTGTTTTATTAATGCAACGTCAATGGCTATATTCGTCAAAAATGAAAAGTAACGCGCACATATAAATTTGTTTTATATAATTACGTATATTTTCGGATTTTAAAGTGGTTAGTAGAACTTTACTAGTAGTACAAACAGGTCTGACATTACACTGACTAACATTATTAACTGTACTTTGTATAGGAAAGATACGGCAAGTATATCTTATCTCAGATATGATTATACAGTATAAAACTCGCAAAGTAACTGCAGCTAACTGGACGACTGGCAACTAAGTTCACTGTGTAACGAACTTTGTTGCTGAATAAGATTTCGAGAAATTTTCTAAATCTTTTCTGATTTTCTGATAGCAATTCCGTGTGTCATTTTTCCTTGAGTCCTCACTGTGAAACGGGTCTTAGAGCTAAGTCATTTATTTGTAGCGTGTGTTGTTATATTGGTTAAGAGACGCTTATAACAGACTACGGCAAATGTTGTCTGTTGTCTCAGCGACTGTAAATAATCGTCTTTGTCCTTTTGATTGCTCGTTTAATAAATAGCATAACTTGACTATTTAGCTGCATTTAAATCACACAGATAAAGACGTGACACCAGCAACCGATAAGATAGAAGGTAAATGCCCGAGCGTTTGATAGCCGCTGGTCTCGAAAGATTGTAACCACTGCACGTAAGATGCCTGCAGGATATCTGTAAGAAAACTTAGCATAGGTTATGAAAAGCTAAAACAGAAATGTATCCTATAGTCCTTGTCGTATGATGGATAGTTAATCACAATGTTACAATGTATAAGGTGGCTCAAAAACACGTGCCGAAGTTTTGGTCACGCCATTATAAGAACAAAATAACGGAATTGCCTAAAATTAACCACACTGATGTCGCAGACGATTAAGTACAAAGAACAGAAATTATAGTTCATTTACATTTCCCATAGATACAGAAGTTTGAAAACAACATGTCAAATCGTGTCACTATTGTCAAAATTTAGACAAAATTTAGGCAAATGCTCTAGATGTCCATTATTTTCAATACAACCCAGACTATGGCGTTTCTTCCAAGAGCTCATGCAGCTCCTCTCTCCTTTAAGGGGTATTTGGTCTCAGCACTCAATAGTTTTTGCCTTTAGTTCCTCTAAATCAAACGGCTCTACGCCGCTGTCATGCACTTTCTATTGAAGGGAATTCCAGGTAGATGATAGTCCAGACGATAAGGACTGATATTCATTTTTCAACTGTCCTTTGTCTTTTATAGTGAAGACCATATTGTAGCCTTTTCTATTGACATCTTTATTGTTTTGCTGCCATCTTTTGAGTGTTTTACAATTCAACGTGACTGTTTTCCAATTTATAATTAGTTGTAATTGTTCCGGCATTTAAATTTTTAATACGCAAAATCCTTTTGGTCGTAACTTAAAAACTACTAAAGCTATAAACTTGTAACTTGCACAGCTAAAGCTTTATTTATTTTAATATCACGCTGTGGAATATAAAGGAAGACTGGGTGATTTTTCATATACTACGCGGTCCTAATGATATTTTCATGATTTTCAAGTTCAGACAAGTTTTAAGATAAAAATCCAAATTTCAAATCGATCGCTGTACTCACGCATAAGCTGTCGAATGTGTGCAGTTCGTCACAAACTAACACGTCTGAACTGACAGTACAGCACGTGCTTTTGTGTTTCCGAAATGCTAGTGCTAGTGCCCGTCTAACTAGTGAATGGGGAAATGTAACAGAAAAGAACTATTGGCGCGAACGGGAAATAGTGTTTGTGTGGTAATAATTCTTTAAGTCATTTTTGAAAAAATAGTATGTTTCCTTTCAATATTTTAAAGAGTAGATTGTTTGACGTGCAGTTTTCCTTTAAATTTTATAGGGTAGCTGCTTCTAGTAGTATTGTAGTCTAAACTTCGGCACATTTTTTCTGCACCACCTGATATATAGAAACATGGCCTATTTATAGATAAATTGCTTCTTTAGTAATTAAAGCGTAGCTCTAATTCTCTAAAAATAAAAAAATGTAGTAAAAATACATGATACGTACATTTCGCATAGTCGGTTTGCCTTCAAAATAGTCGCTATTTTCTCTATTTCGGGGCGGATCAAATTTTGGGTTGATGAATATGCAGCCGTACGAAATCGCCTCCAGAGGTGCAGGACCTTCGTAATTTGTTCCTAATCCTATTAATACCTAGAGCATGAAATATGAAAAAATACGCTAAGAAAAGTTGTCACCCCAAAAAGCAAAAGACCTTCAAAACAAACTATGATTTCAAACTATCGTGTGGTGCAACTATCGTGTGGTGCAAACACCGTGTGGTGCAACACTATAATTGTGGAGCACAACATTGCTTCAACTGCAATCTTTACAATGAGTGATAGATCACGTTTAAAATGATCGATGACGTTTTCTTAATATATAATTTGTATAATAATATAATATAATATATAATGTACTTTATACTGTGAACTATAGACTTATACTATATATATATAGTATAATCTCAAGATAAGTAACTTAGCAAATCTTAATAAAATCTAAATAACTGTGTAAATTTTATGTTTGCATTATTTAGTAAATGGT
>JAQGDQ010000464.1:39468-56968 GCA_030141605.1 Tubiluchus corallicola
ACAAAGAGTCCTTGTAAAATCTATCCAAAGTAAGATTCTTTTAAGATTTAAAAATATCTTACCTTAGTTACTTTATAAAACGTTTCTATAGATTTCACATCAACTACTCCATGATTTAAAACGTAACTAGGTATTTCGGTATTATAAGAATACCCAACAGGTGCCCCTACTGTAGCGTGTAACTCAAGATATTCACTCACTACATCTAAATACTTGCGTTTACCCTATAACAAATACCATAATTATAATTAAACGACTCATAATTAAATACCAGAACAGTTTCAGCGATATGATATACGTTTGTGTTTCTCAAAATACCTAAAATTTATATCTGAACGACGATACACACGAGTAAAGATGGCTGTAAACTGTATCTGCTTGCTAAAATAAATGTAAGGACTAAAGGTTAAGCTCAGCAGTAAAAATAGGTTCTTGGTAGCATTTTACTTTACTGGAAACACGTAAATCTGCAAGTATCTTTTCAATCTTATGGACTAGAGCCCGGATATAAGCACATTGGTTACAAACTGATATGAGGAGATGGGATATTAAATTTTACCCAGACAATGTACAACCTGCAGTTGCCCAGGTATTTTTGTGGAATTTGCCGTAATTGCAGTGAAAGAACTATTTAACTCAAAAGTTATAATTATTATAATTACTATTACTACTGCTACTATTACTACTACTACTGCTACTGCTGCTGCTACTATCACTACTGCTACAGCTACTACTACTGCTACTATTACTATTACTACTGCTACAGCTACTACTACTGCTACTATTACTACTGCTACTGCAGGTGGTGGTGGTGGTGGTGCAGCTGCTGCTGCTGTTACTGCTGCTACTGCTGCTACTGCTACTGCTGCTACTACTACTACTACTGCTACTACTATTGGTGAGGCACAAGACGAGAGTCATACTCTGCATGTGCTCATCTAGTTACCTAGGTCTTCTGACACCTACCATCACGAATCTATATTTACATTGTAATGATAATTTTAAATAAGTTGAATATGTACTTAAACTTTTGTTATGATTTCCCTGCCTATATTGTATCTGTAGTCAGATATAAGACAAACTATCTTGCACTATTGTTACATAATACTGGTGCTTGTAATGCTACTTAAATTTCAATTTGCCAAGTTCTAAAACGTGCGACCAAATTGTATTTTAGTGACGTCACTGATGTAGTAGTAGAGAACATGCCTTGCTACAGACTAACTTCTTGTATTTACATTTGTAATGTTATTTTCTTTGTCAACAAACTACACATATGCATACATACCTCCCACATATGAAGTGTTTTACCATAAACAAGCCCCCTTTTATTTCTTCTCTCGTGATTTATGCCAGACAAATCAGGAGCGGCGATTGCGAATCCTAAAAACGTGTTGTCAGGTGCAAAAGCTGTAAGCAAAAAATCAAAAATAAAGTATGAGTGCGCTAGTTTTTCTTTCAAGAAATTAAAACTGGAGTTTTAATGATGAACAAGCTTAGCTTAGTAGCTTCTCTGCAGGGAATTTTGTCAACATACTAATTCAAAAGTAAGAACCATTTTTTCAGACAAAATATTTTGTCAAAAATTCTTTTTTTCTGGTATATTGCCCTGTTTATTGTTTCTCACTTGGAGTTTACTAAATTTTTCGTTTTTAATATTAATAGTCTCTTTTACTAATTACATGAGTAACTAATCACTTATAGTTAGGTGGCTTACTAAAAGTCAACTTCTTGGATTTTCTGTGATTTTACTTGACTTATACTAATGTTATTACAGAATTTTTAAAGCAAAATACTACATAAATATATCGTTAGCTGAGGCGACAATTAACACGTGCAATCAGATTAAAACATATTTTGCTTTAAGATTTGGAAAATCTTGCAAGGTAACATTAATGTTGTCAAAAGTTTTCATTACACCTTTTTGAGTGCTTTTGCAAGTTACAATTTTTGTTAATAAATGCACGTGTTACGTGTGTCGATGATTTTAGACTGTGTTGGTATTACGTTATGCAATGTATGTGAAATAAACTAATTTAACTTCATTGAACTTGAACCAAAAATGTCAAAGAAGCACTAATTCCTAGGCCGAAAGCTTTTAGTTTTGCGTCTGTCCATTATCACGTTAGAAATCATAATAAATACTAATGTTGTTTAAGTACCAGCCAGCTGCCTATTAAAAGAAAACCGGACCGAATATTAAACTGTATGTCAAAACAATCTACTCTTGAAAATATTGAAAGGAAACATGCAATTTTTTCAAGAAAGACTTACGTGAAAGAAATGTTACCACACAAAAACAATTACACGTTCACACCACTAGTTCATCCCTGTTACATGCGTTTCGCCATTCACTAGTTAGACGGGCACTAGCGCCTGCATTGCGGAAACGCATTGCACAAAAAACAGGTGCTGTACCTCTCCGTTCAGATGTGTTCGTTTCTGACGTACTGCACACGTTTGTCAGCTCATGCGTGAGGACAGCGGTAAATTTGAAATTTGAATTTTTATCTTAAAACTTGTCTCTGTCTTTAATACAACACACTGTACTACAAACACGTGCAACAGGCTCATGGAGCATGTTTGATGTTGAAAAATGTGTTAGTTTGTGATGTCATCAATAGTTGACTTCGCCCGCCGTTAATTAAATTTTTAATCTATTATCAGAAATGCTTTTGCAGTTTTAATTGTGATAAAATGTATACTTTTTATCGGATTTGAAAATGGGGTAGTATATGAAAAATCGTCCTGTCTTCCTTTAAAGTTGTTATTATAAAACTAGAAGGCTCTCAGTAGTCGGAGTCATTGCTGTACTATTTGAGATACTGACCCAACAGAGTACAGCAAAACACAAGCAAATCAGAGATCAGAGACACACCAGACGTTCACACACATATGTGTAGTTTCGCCCCTTCTCTTCCCTTCTTTCAACCTAAACGATATTACATTAAAGAAGTTTCAAAGAGGGAAATCCGCTAGGAGAGGGAATGGTAGCCCCGGCTACATGCGTGAGATGAAGCAGACGTATATATTCCTATATTTTCACGTGGTAACTGTCTAAATTTCGTCTTACACAATGAACTTAAACCACAAGAAAACACTCTTCATAAATAAAGCGTAAGAAACTCGTCCTGAAATTTTATATCATTTAAATGATGTCTTATTGCGCACAGAACCTGTTTTAGCAGAAACTTTGTGTAAAACTTTTAAATTTAAACTCCCGCGATGACCGTTTGGCGCAGCCATTTTGAGGGAAAGTCGTTTCAAGTAAGTTTATATAACAATGCATAATGTTTGAAACAATAATCAGAGCAAGAGCACTGGTAGCATATTCTTTGACAACTAAGAAAAAACTAAACTACTTTATATGGTCAATAACAACAATGATGAGTTTTTTGGTAAGTGAATACCAGGGTGGTGCACACTGGGATGGAGATGCAGTGCCATTTTATCAGATGGCGCGAATATTTTAAATTATTAAGAATTTTCTCTTCTATTTACACAAGTCTTTCTAACAGATAAGCGTAATGCAAGGCTCTATAACTTTGCGTGGGAAGTTTTTAGGGACGTACTTTAAAATAGCTCTTTCTTCCCCTTTAGACAAATGAGTGCCAGCCATAATATGTTAAACAAATGCAAGCAGTGCATGTTTACACTGACAAATAATAAATAAAAAGCAGCTAAGCTCGTGCTTGAGTGATTCACATCAAATGGTACGTCTACACGCTGCAATACGTACGGTACATTGTATAATACTGCAGTGGTTTTATATTATGTCCGCCCCAGACTGATTTATACGGATGCGAGTCCAGATATTCCTTGGAGTTGAATTGAGGATCAGCGCCGTAGATAGCTAGAATTCTCAATTTGCAGCTGTAAAAATAACATATTTAAACGAAGCAGCGTAAACAATCCTTAAAAAACCGGACAATTGTCTAGACTCAATCTCATTTTAATTTGCTGTCCAAAATATACATTTTTTGCTTATAAAAGTTAGCAGTTGCTTCTAATATTTGAATAATTACCTTGGAAAGTTAATTAATCGCAGCCGAACACAGCAATCGCTTACGTCACAAACTAACCACAGTTTGTGCAATGGTGAGCGTACCCCTGAGCGTCAAACACGTTTGCGTAAGTGAAGATTGCTATAAGACGCTGATGTGATGTTACGAAAATGAGCTCCACGTCACAGTGACGTCACAAACGAAGACTGCAGTTCATGATCATGCTCATCATGATCCCGCCTCTATTTGGCGGCCATGCGATGATGCGAATGTGACAAAAAAGCCACCATTGACAGTCTTATTGGATTCGCTTAGCCGTGCGTAGCTTTGAAAGTTTAGCAAAATTTAACTATCCGAGGTAATCATTATTTAATTTAAGCTTTGATTTAAAATAGTTTTCAATATTTTTGAGCATACTTATTTTGAATTAACGTCTGGTTTTGCTTTAATGAGTTCAGATTTGTCACGATTTTCTTACTTTTTGTGACATTATTACGCAATTAGACGTATCATAAACAAAACTGCAATTCGATTTCAGTCACTCCAATTCGATTCCATCGTGAAAAGCGAAAAAGGGGCTCCGAATATTATCAATAACAAACTTAAAACCAATGTTTTCATATTTTTTGCTATGTCTGCACACTAACCAATTCACCATTATTGATATTTTGGAAATTATGTATGTGCAAGTGATATTATAGGAATAAAATGTCTTACTATGTTGAAAAATGATACTCACGAGATACTGGACAACTGTTCCTTCAGTAAGGCCTCAATGTGCTCCATCCCGATTATATCACTATAGATAAGATCCCAAGAGCGTGGTGTACGAGATGTTTGATTGGTGAACAGTAATCTGAACAAATGTAGTACAATGAAGCGAAATTTTGTTCTAGTCTGCAAGAAGCTGATAGTAAGAAATTCCTGTATGAAAATTTAGTTATATTGCACTCGCTACCCCTGTTGTGAATTTTAACTTTTCATTATCGTTAACGAATATTAAATATTAATCGTTAACGAAATTGCTAATGATACCTGCTATATCAGAATAAACAATCTAACACAGAGACCTATTATACTGTCCCCAAGATTATCTTCAATAATGAGCAAAGGAGCAACATAGCGATTGTTAGCCCTCTGTGACTCCTAACTAGTCTGAATAGGCGTTTGGACAGAAAAATTACTATAGATCTATGAAAGAAGCCTAATTCAGCTAATTTACATGGCCAGTTGGGCATAACACAAGCTATTCTATAGACTTGAAAGACAATTACATGGGTCATTGATTACGATTCAAACATACCTTTCAAGAACCAGTTTGCAAGGCAGATCCATGCAAACGGGGTGAAAAAACACTTTAACTCGAGATATGCCATACTGGCGCAGTTCTCGACATTTAGGCCACTAGCAATCTCGTTATGAGAATTCAATTTTTCAGTACAACCGTATACTCTCACTTTCTGATTTGAACCATCGTGGGTGAGTAGATGTAGGATGTATGAAAAGCAACAAATTTTATCAACAAATATAAGCTTAGAAGTGCAGCCTTAGGCGGGCTTTTAAAAGAAATTTCAACTCAAAGCAAACAGTTAGGCTTATTTTATTGGTCGACAAAATGCTGAAAGGATTTCTTGATAAAAGTTTGATAAACGCCTCGTGTAACTAAAACAACTTTAAAGTCGCAATCATTTCGCGCTAGGACGCTCCAATTTTGAACGCCCATTTTTCCACCAATGACGTCATGTGTCGACGGAAGAAAAGCAGCGCACGGCCAATTTGCGTCAAAAGCATAATAAGTTTTTCCAAAAAAAAGTGTTGCTAATTTTGTGAAATTCCTGCACGAACATTAGGTAAGCTGCAGAAGTTTACAGCGCGCGTTTACGAAAAGACACGAAGTCCACCAGTTACGTCATAATTTTCACATGAATGGTGGCAACCACTGCGCTTGAAAATTTCTATACAGCGGTAATATTGTTTAGATTTATGCATTATAGACAATTCTTGACAATTTCTTTGCTATATTTTTCTAAGTTAAAGTGATAACATTAAAATAAACCCAACTTGCCAGGTAACTTGTTCTTTCCTTTCAATACCCGAAATCCGTGTTACGATGGCTGTTTTATATATATCATGTACATAATGTACATACAGTTATATATATCATGTACATAATGTATATACAGTTATATATATCATGTACATAATGTACATACAGTTATATATATCATGTACATAATGTACATACAGTTATATATATCATGTACATAATGTACATACAGTTATATATATCATGTACATAATGTACATACAGTTATATATATCATGTACATAATGTACATACAGTTATATATATCATGTACATAATGTATATACAGTTATATATATCATGTACATAATGTACATACAGTTATATATATCATGTACATAATGTATATACAGTTATATATATCATGTACATAATGTACATACAGTTATATATATCATGTACATAATGTACATACAGTTATATATATCATGTACATAATGTACATACAGTTATATATATCATGTACATAATGTACATACAGTTATATATATCATGTACATAATGTACATACAGTTATATATATCACGTACATAATGTACATACAGTTATATATATCACGTACATAATGTACATACAGTTATATATATCACGAACATAATGTACATACAGTTATATATATCATGTACATAATGTACATACAGTTATATATATCACGCACATAATGTACATACAGTTATATATATCATGTACATAATGTACATACAGTTATATATATCATGTACATAATGTACATACAGTTATATATATCATGTACATAATGTACATACAGTTATATATATCACGTACATAACTGCCCACAACTTTAAAACTTGATACCTTTCAAGTGTTTCGGTTTGGGTAGATACGTGTAATTCATGGCCAAGAATATGTAGTGAAGCTATCAAGTCACTCCATTGGACGTGCTCACCCAAATACATTCCTGTTCCTTGTGCAATCTTTTGCGCCCATCTTATACCCGTGACTCTTGCTAATGCTCCAATGTGGGCTAAAATCTACACAAACCAGCAAAAGTATCACGTACAGAATACAAACTATTAACACTGCTAAAAGTATGAACTTTAATGGTATTACTGCTAAATAAATAAACACATTCATTAGTGGGTGTTACCCTAATTAGAAGCGCGAGATTTGACTCATTATATAAACTTTATTTATTTAAGTGGATTGACATGCAGTAATATTACTGATCGGAGTTTTTTTCCACTGGGCAACAAATACGTTTTGATCCAGAGCAGATATATACAACTGGTTATCAAGAATATAGTTACCTAGATAGTTAGTTCAAAAACACAAGCAATTCATTAGTTAACACTTGAAATACACAGAGCTTACAGAGTACAGAAGCGATACGAGAAACAATTATCAATGTACATCATCCTATTAGTTATACAAAAGTATGATTGCTCCATAAATGGTGTTAAATTCAAAAGTACAAAATTCAAAATAATTCAGACTAAGTTCGATATACAATTACACGTACAATCAATTAGCAAAGCATTTAATGAACTTTATGTAGTTCTGCATCAATCTGAAGAGAATGCCACTGGATAGATAACCTGATCTGAGTTTATGAAAAATGTCGTTGTTAATAATAGCAGGTCTAGGGTTGGCGTGTAATTCTTGAGTTATGTCGATAATAACAGAGCTGATCCAATAATATTGTGTGTATGCCATAGTTTGAACACATAATGGCGGGGATTTTAAGTCGATTTGTTGCAGATACACGAAGGGTCGTCAGTAATGTACCCTGTAAACAAATCACCTTTTAAATGTGGAAAATTTACTCATTAAGGCTATGTCTCTGAGGTGAACCACTTAAAATTAGCCATATTCATCTCTCGCAGAGAGATGATGAGCGTATGTACATCATCTCTCTGCGAGGTAAACAGCCAAAATCCGCATGGCGAACGACGAAATAGAATTGAATCGGTTCACTCGTCCAATCACTGATCAGCCTCGCGCCATTCTTAGCTTCGGTGGCAGTGCACGATGCCTTAACGTTTAGTTAAATAAACTTGAACCGTCTGTTACCTAATACTATTGTTTTCCATCATTCAAGTTTTTGCACAAGCCATCACATCTATTGGCCATTTAGACAGTGATTTTTCATCAAAACCCGGTTAACTTTCAAAACGTACCGTAAGGGCGCACGAAACGCGTCAAGTATTATATAAAATTTATTTTTAAATTTCTCTTCATAATTTTTGTTGGCTATACAGCGACTGAATTATGGCGGTTTTAATACAAAATTGATGGAAAAATTAAGAAACATATTTTTATATTAAGTTGAGTTTGCAGTACCCAGCGTTTCGTATTGCAAATAGAATAATGCTTCAATTCAACACGTTTTAATGCCTGCTACAAAGACAAAATTTGAAAATTGATAAACTTGCCAATGCATGATAAGAGACATTTTATTCAGTTTCTTTTTATTATGCACTGGCTAGTAATGTATAGGCAAGGCCGAATACCCTAGGTCCAAGGGTCATGAAATTATGAGTCCCCTCTGACGGAACCACCGTCTAACTCGCCTGCACCCGTCTTGAATATTTTACTCGTGATATATTTTAGCGACATTTACACAAGTTGAAGCTAGCTTATTGTATATACTTTAAATAAACTATAATAGCTTTCTTTTGTTCGTCAATAATATACACTGTGATGATATATAGGTTCCGGTTTTTGAAATACCTTTCGCTTTCGCCTTCCTGTCATGTTGTACTTGCCAGCCAAATCAGGGTATCCCTCTTGCCAATGTGGCCACATCTTTGCTATACGAGTTTTAGGCCATGCGGTATTTTCTGCGTCATCTTGTAAAAACACAAAAGTTAAAGTTATAATACTAATTAACGCCTTCATTTTATGAACTTTTCTTGCTTGTAAGTTGTTGAGTCCTTTAGCTTTCATCATTTTTCTACATGAAAAATACATATGCGCATGCGCGTATCTTATATTATAAAATGAATTATTAAGATTAAAGAGTTAAATATATTCATAGAGCAACACAAACAAGTCGGGCACCTCAATACGGACTTTGGTTTTTTTTCTAATTACTAGTAACGTATTAAATAAATTTTTTATGTCTTGGCAAATGAACACAGAAGATTTTCCCTCTGTCCCCAAGGTATAGGAATTGACTGGCTACTGATTCCTCGCCAAAATAGGCCCTAATTGTTTTCAAGGCATGACCGTCTTAAAATATTATTAGTAAGTTCCTGATGGCCCTTGGTTTAGTGATTTTGAAGTGGCAGGAGAAAAAATTCCTCCCCAGTTATTTTGGCGCTGCGCTATACATCAATTGCACTGCTTGTCCATGACAACTCGTCTTTTCATCCTCTGTCTGTTGGAAATACATACCATATTGTTAGAGAATTTCCTTCTATGAGCATGATTTGTTAACGCTGCAAAATTCATTTCCCAAGAACAAAAGTATTTAATTTGTGCCACTCGCGTAAATTATAAAAATGATTCAATGACAGATGATTAATTAGTGATTGATAAATTTAAATTACTACACTAATATGAGTTTTCTCCTTTATCCATCGGTGTTAGCCTCACGTGGAGCTTAGCTTCCTTTCTGGGTTAGAGAACGCAGATAATATTTCATTTCGTGTCAACTAGTAATTACTTATGCCAGTCGGTTTTTTAAATTATAAAGTTAATTCAAGCATGTTTTTTGCACCTGGGTTGCGCGCTACCACGTACTGACTATGTCATAACAAAATCCAGTGAATCGAAATGTCGTGTCAAAAAAATCCGTTCGTCACAATATCACGTCCTCTTCTAAAACAAGGTGTTCTCCCAGTCATTCATTCCTTTTTTAATAGGCAAGCCAAGATTACATAAGTTTACCTGTTAAAATCGAATTAAGCTGTTCTTCTTTGTCAAAATTTGGCACAGCTTCTTCAAAATTCTCTGTTTCATACTCTGCTCCTGGTAGTTTCTTTTCAATCTAGAAAGCAGAAAACTGACATCCTGCAATTTTTTTTAAAACAGCAGATTATTGACCACAGGAACTAAATTCTTGTTAGCAAGATTTTAAAAAGGCTGTCCAAAACCTGTCAATATTGGGTCTAGTCACGAACGATCAGTAATTCTGGAACTTAGTAGCTTGAACGTAGTAATGTTGCAAAAACAGTAGGCTGAGGCCCTAATTTCTCAAAGAGAAACAAGAAATTCAAATATCGATGTCATTTCGATAAAAATTTTCAATATATATATATAACGCCTCCTCAACCTGGGACTGTGCTAGTTTCCCTGGGATTGCAAATAGTTCTACAAATTAATCCTTTTCAAGTTGATGAGAACCGAGGCTAGTTATCTGGCACGTGACACTTCCAAATTAGTGACTAAGCAATGACTGTTGTCGAGACAATGAAAGATAACCAGACACACCAATAATTATTAGTATAACCGTGGGCGTCTGAACTTCAAGATGGCGGCTGTTGAAACAACTCCCAGCCGACAGAAGTGCGTGTAAAAACACGCAAAACAGATAAATAAAAAACATGAAATCACTTCTAGGAAATAAACACGATTGAATTGACTTGATCAGTAGCATATAAATATCCATAAAGGCCGTATTAAACTGATCAAACGCATAACGTGGCTTCTAACTTCAGTGACAGAAGCCCATACATTTTAGTGATGAAAAGGGCATCAACTTTATCCATTTCACTAAAATAAATGTAATTAAGTGGTTTGTGTTGTCTAGACCTATGTGTAAATAGGTATCATGTCGTTATTATATTCCCCATAACTAATAATACACATCTGCTACATTTGAAATAAGATAGATAAATTATTTTACGTCAGAGCAGCTTTGATCAGAGGATGTTTCTTCCTTGTCAATCAAGCATTTTTCTCCAGAGTGACTATTCAGTACCACATCATCTGCAAAAGTGAAAGATTAATAGTGATAATTAGGGGGAGCATCGAACGTTCGAATTCGATACGAACGAGTTCTTTAAGTTCGGGTTTGATTCGAACCTAAAATTATGATAATAAAGGAATTTGATATATTAATTTTTAGTCCAGTTATGCGACAGTATGATATCTGCAGGTAAGTACACTTATCACTCCTTAAGTAATAGACCGATAATTTGTGTGCTGGAAAAATAACTCAAATAATACATTGGAACGTTAACTAATAACTGATAACACATGTACTTATATCAGTATTATCTTAAATCATCAAAGCAGAGAAATGTTAATATTAACAGAAATCTATAAGCTTGGAATGTTTCATTGCCTACAACTTTTTCGTTGTTTGATTACTTGACCATTACCATTCATATTTTAACCGAAAATTAACTACAGTCGTGCAAAACTAACCTTTTTCACAGTCGATTTGAACTAGATCCAATGACAGAAGAAATAGTGCGAAGGTGAGACGCATGACTTCGTCCAAATAAACTGCAGTTAAAACTTTATGAGTGCGCTACAAAAGTGCCATGACATTATTCCTCAAAGATCGTGCAAAACTCGTTCAAGCGGCAGCAACGGAGTTCGATGCTCCCAGGCAATGTAAAATTCACATGTGACAAGTACCTCGCTTGCAGTCATGCTCTAGGCCTCACAAAGAAAAATCATTAAAATGTATCAGCAAACTATGAATGCTTGGAAACTAGAAAGCTGCACGTAGTAAAGGAAAGCTGGGTTAAATAGTGATTTTGATTAAATTAGATGATTAAATTACTAAATTAATAATTCAAGATTAAATGCTTAACGATGCAATGCTTAAACTATCGTCGTGGCTAGAAGCCTAGTTAGGTGTGGCATCACGTGACCAGCTGATGTTCGACCGGCTGACTCAGAAGTAAAGATTGATGATGTAATCCTTATGCGCAGAAGCTCATGGCGCATTAGGTAGTTAAACAAAAGTGTTTTGAGGCCCGCACCTCAGGGAAATTAGGAACTGACTTGAAGGCTGGCATTACTATCCTCTTATATTTACCGTGTTGTGTTTGATATTTAATAAATGTGTAGCTTATTAAATAAAGTCTTGATACTTTGCCATGCCCATCGTGGCTACCTCGCACGCCACGCAATAATCAGCAAGTAGCTTTAACCACAATAAAAAACAGGCTCTAACGCAACAACCATACCAATTATTTTTCTCACATGCGCGCCATTTTAACACAGGCAATGCAAGTGTCTCGAAATGTTAATGACACAACGTCATACAAGATACAGACAAATTTCAATGCGTATACCTGCTAAGAATGAATAAAGTTTGGCTTAGACACGTTATACCTACGAGCAATATGAGTTCCTCACAATGCTAAAGAACTAATAAATTAAATATTGCTGTGCGATGACCATGGAATCTACCTAAACACTACTCAAAGTTCGAGAAGCGTTCTATTAAATTTGATTGATCCTGTCTGAGAAGTAATAATGCTCTAGTAAATCACTTTACAAGACAAGCTATTTTTTCAGTGAGATCAATTATTGGCCACAATTTGCAGTTAATATTTTGTAAATATAATAATAACTCAACCTGTCATGATTTGAAACATTTAATGTATTGTATAATTGAGAAATCATTTTATAACTTAGACGAAAGTGAAGCTGCAATATGTTCACTTGTCAGAGATGCAATACAAACTATGGAAACACACAACAACTTTCTTGAAAAACAAGAGCTAATTTCTGTTCTAATTCACATTTGTTGTAACTAGTTGTATGCTACTTGATTGACATAAAATATTATGTTACAGATGGTTTGTATATACAGTTGATTATGGGTAATAATATCATGTGTTATTAGTTTGTATTATTATGACTCTTCGTTTTAAAGTAATTGTCGAGTTAAATACGCATTTTATTGGTGTACTATCTATTATATTTTTAACTAATCTTACCTACATTGTTATTTATTGTACATAATTTTCTTAATCTACGCGAGTACGAATAAGTAATAATGATAATAATAATAATAATAATAATAATAATAATAATAATAATAATAATAATAATAATAATAATAATAATAATAATAATAATAATAATAATAATAATAATAATAATAATAATAATAATAATAATAATAATAATAATAATAATCTCCATAATATAAACAGCTCTGTTACTACTAACATATTTATTTGTTGGTTTGTGGAGTGTAGCATAGTTTCATACCAATCAAGATATGTAGTATTTTAGGTAAATCGCTAAATTATGTATATATTGTTATATCATATATCTTTTGGCTGTCTAACGACTGAATTGGATTTCGACGTTGTTTCTAAATTCTGGTAAATTTCTTTGTTTTAGATGCCTTGACAATGAACAGTTTGTTCGAAACCAGTCAGCAATAAATTCAATTTTGAAATATAATAATAATAATAATAACAACAATAACGAACAGACGGACGGACGGATGGACGGAGGGACGGACGGACGGACGAACGAACGAACGAATGAATGAATGTATGAATGAATGAATGAGTGAGTGAATGAGTGAGTGAGTGAGTGAAAGAATGGAGGAAGAAATGAATGAAAGGATGAAAGAATGAATAAATGAATGAACGAACGAACGAATGAACAAACGAACGAACGAGTGAATGAATGAATGAATGAATGAATGAATGAATGAATGAATGAATGAATGAATGAATGAATGAATGAATGAATGAATCATTAATGAAAAGATGAATGAATTACGCGCACTGCTTGTGTCACAAAATCTCAGATGATGTTCACAAAAGCAAAATACATCAAAAAATAACAAAAAACAACAAAAACAGGAACAATTGAACGGTAGCAACATGAACCGAACCGTCATTGTCCCAGGTCATTAGACCCTCAAGAAAGGTCCGCAGGCTAATTCTTTTAATTAGGGTTAATGGGGACATTTGCACCATTAGACTGTGGCTATCTGCCCTGGACACGTCGTTATCAAACTTTTTGAACGTTTACCTCAATATTCTGTGACAAGAGCAAAGTCAATATTTCGCATAACGCGATTATACACATCACGAACTTTTTGCAGACCATGAGGCGAATTAAATACCGTAGTCATACTTTACAAATCTTCATTTTGTTGACAGCCGTTTGCTGTTTAGTGGTTTTATACAATTATTTTTTATCTGCTTCAGTATTACGTAATGTTTTCTCGACGACTAACTCTTGCAATGAAGGAAAACTTTTGCCAAGTAAAGAAAGCATAACTTCACAAGAATTAGAATCGGTGTCAAGACAATTGGTGCCAGCTACTGTGGACAGAGAATCAAGATGTGTTGAAGTAAGTCATCGTCTATTACATAGTAAACTTGTTTACATGTGTTCTCCTTATTTATGAACACGGAATGTATAGAAAACAGCTATAAAGTTGTCAAATCAAATCAAATCATTTATTTTTCATGCCAATAAAATAGGTGGAAAAACCAAACAAATGGGAAGGGGTGGCGAAGAACATTAGTTATCGAATTAGCCACCCCAAGGTGAGTATTACATTAGTATTATGCAATGCTGTATATTTATTTATTTATTTATTTATTTATTTATTTATTTATAAATATATGTACTGCAGTAAAAAAATTATTTCATTAAATTATGTACTTCATTTGCCTGTGATTTACATTACATAAAGTTTTTTAATTTTTAACTAGAGAACGAAAATAAAATTACCAGAAAATAACAAAATTGTTACTATTATTATGACTTAAATATTAATAATTCATTTCAAGTTGAAAACAAAAAGAGAAAAATATAACTGTTTTTGATATCATTCAGAACATGCTACAGATGAACGTTAATTAATGACTCAATAAAGTTAGGGAAAATAAAATAACATGCTCAAATGATCATAAAGAAAAAGTCATGCACAACTTAGTATCCCAATCCAGCGTCAGCCTATAAGTAAAGACTTGTGTAATAAAAAGAATGCCGCAAGCAAGCATATAATTTTTGATTCTCTTTGTAACCGATGTGCGCGTAACAAATGATTATAAATCGATCGCTCCGGTGACTGGTATTTCCTCTGTCATTTGTTTAGAAATAAAAATATTATTGCTAGTGCTGTCAAGAGGTCCAGGGTTCAAATGTGGATTATTCAAACTAAGTTTCTGATACACGTTTTAGTTGAGAAATCAACTCAGAAACGTGAAGTCTTAAACAAAACATTTAAGTGAGAAATAGGTAGAATCTTTTCCTGCTTTCCTGTGATAATAATTACGGAATAGGTCCTTAGATGTTACACGCGTTTTTCGTATTTTACTGAAGCCACGAGGCCACTTGATATCAGCCACTTACAGCTGCTAAACAATCAATGGCTTCGTACGGACGAGTACCATCACAATGTAGAGGGTGGTCGAAAAAAAAGGCATTTCACTGCTGCAATAACAGAATAAGGCTCAGAGTCTCATGGTGAACCGGCAGAAAACTGATGTTGTCGTTTTTGATAACGCTTCCTCTTTGCTGGTTCGGAAGTAGTGCTGGCAGGCCACTCACGTAGTAGTGTTTAGTTTTTTGCTGGATTAGTGTTGAGTTTTCCTTTTTTGAAGTCACATTTCATTTGTTATACAATTCTGCCTGCCCCGTGTATACAGTAGACGTAACGGGCATTATGATACTGCTGTTGCTGCTGCTGCTGATGATGATGATGATGATGACGATGATGATGATGATGATGATGATAATTATTTGTAGCATATATATTGCCATGTAGCGCTTAACCTCTCATGGTAAAATTTTAAGCACAAAAGTTCGCAGACCTAACAATAAAGAATTTGGTTTACCAAATTTTATGATTTCCAGTATACGTTATTCCGAGGTTCAAATGTGCTGACGTATAGGAATCAGTCAATGTAAAGGTATGAATCTGTCATAGTGTCGCAGATGCGAGCGTTTAATTTACAGTTTATTATTAATTTTGATTTGTAGTTTTAAACTTTAGTTTTTCATTACCACTGAGTCAGTGCTGACATCTGTTTGTACACTTGGAAGTTTACAATATATGTATGTACTTGCTACTGCTATATGTTTGTGTGGAACTGGATTACTGGGCTTCTTTGTGAATGTAGTAGTTTTTCACACTTGGTAGCAAGATTAGAGGACAGGGAATATGCTTAAACAGTTGTTTGGTTATAATAACGTTTTGACTCAGGTGCCATGATATATCGACTGATAGATTTACTCTAACTTTTGTTTACTACTATTGATTATGTTTACCATTTTCGTGTATATGTGGATTGACTATGAGAGTACGGTTTTGAGTAAAATACAGATTGCAACGTTAAACCATATTTTCATCCAGTGATTCCATTTTAACACGAACATCGCAACTACAAAAACGGTCTTGATTAACCAGCCAATGTCGGTTGTTGGCTCTCCCAAAAATAGCCCAGCGACAACTTTGGTATCACGACATATAGGCCTATACGTGTTAATGTAAGAATCGTTTTATAAAAAAAAACAAGTGTAGTACATTCAATTGATTTTAAACATTTAACTAACATTGTTGCGGTTCTTTTTGTTGTATCTACAGGCAGGATTGCCGTTTTTGGAAAACTACAAAAATCCGTGTTTTTACTTGAACGCCGGTACAACCACAGGTAACATAATGATGAATAAAAACAATCTGTTACAGTGCTTACTGTACACACTAACATTATTATGGTGCACAGTGGGACGCCTTCATTACATGTGGCTTTGGTTAACTGGGTCTCAAAATTCAAAACCATCTTGATTCCTAATGGTCTTACCTTGTTTAACTTGTTTCCTGACTGTAATTCCTCATATTAGTTAATTTACTTCTTCTCTGTTCTTTCTTTCTGCATAAACGTTGGAGGTAGTAAAATCTTAGTGGTATTATGTACATAAAACTTTACATAGGCTCTCTCTCTCTACCTCTCTCTCTCTCTCTCTCTCTCTCTCTCTCTCTCTCTCTCTCTCTCTCTCTCTCTCTCTCTCTCTCTCCATATGTGTGTGTGTGTGTGTGTGCGTGCGTGCGTGCGTGTTGTGTGTGTGTGTGTGTGCGTGCGTGCGTGCGTGCGTGCGTGTGCTGTGTGTTTTGTACTGTGCTGTGCTGTGCTGTGCTTGTGCGTGTGAGTGTGCGTGTGTGTCAAGGTAATGTGTAAAATTCGGACATTTTATAAAATTTCATATAATGTTTACGCATTTCCCGAAAAGTGCAAAATAAACCTTTTCAAAATAAACCTCTGACATGCTGCTTGTTAACACAGCAAAACACGACAGTTCCTTTCATAAGGTGTTTTCTGCAGTCTTTATTTTCTAAACAAGGAGAAAAAACAAAAGAATACATTAAACTTACAGTAATGTAATTTGAACAAAAAAATTACACAGAAAATTGCTATCTAATTAATAAACTTAGATTTACAAAATCACTTACTTCGTTCGGCTAGAGAGCGCACACTGTTTATGGTTGTAGCATGACATTAAATTT
>JAQGDQ010000464.1:61968-141806 GCA_030141605.1 Tubiluchus corallicola
GTAAAAAAATATGGATTATGCACGGGTGGGTTGTGAAAGCTGCTGCAGAATTTATAAAAATGATTTGGCCTATCATGTCACACTATTTTTTACTTCTTATAGGTTGATATCGTGGTACAGCAAGAACTCCCTTGCTGGACTGACAGATTCAAACAATAAGCCGCTGTCATCAGAAGAAATTCACGCTAATGTGGAAAAAGATTTGAGGATAATCAAGAACTGTTCAACATTAACTCATCCTAATGCGTTTGAAAAATACCCATGTGTTTTCGACGAAAACTTTAGAAGGAGCAAAGTATGTCAGTTAACGTTATTTTGAGTTAAGTGAGATTTGTGGCACTGTTTTGCGCTTGGAGGCTTTAAGACTTAGAAATTAACAGATTAATTAGTAAATAGTACTCGTTCGCTCTCTCTCTCTCTCTCTCTCTCTCTCCCTCTCTCTCTCTCTCTCTCTCTCTCTCTCTCTCTCTCTCTCTCTCTCTCTTACGTTCTCTCTCTCTCCTTTCTGTTACTTTCTCTCTCCTCTCTCTCTCTCTCCTCTCTCTCTCTCTCTCTCTCGCTCTCTCTCTGTCTCTCTCTCTCTCTCTCTCTCTCTCTCTCTCTCTCTCTCTCTCTCTCTCTCTCTCTCTCTCTCTCTCTCTCTCCCCCTCTTTCTCTCTCCTCTCACCTTCAGACTTATGAAACATTTAAATTTTGCCTCAATAACAGACTTCAGAGACAATCAAGTTAACGTTAATCTATCTAAGAAGCAGTTAACTAATGAAAGAATTAACTAACATCATTTATTCTTTTAGACTAGCCATACCATTTACAAAGGCTGCTATGTAGCTTTCCTCAGACATTATATCAGAGTGTTTCCTCGGAAACAAATTTTATTCATAAAGTTCGAGGATATGGTAAAAGACATAGCAACCACAGCGCAAAAGATTTACAAGCATTTGGGATTTTGGGGTAATTTATTTTACAATTTTATTGTACATACATTCAGATTCCAAGTTATTCAACATTTAGAATTTAATATGTTTTTATTTCTTCCTGCACATCTGATTAAATTCAAGTAACTTTTTCTCCTTTTTTGTTCTGTTCTGTTCTGTTCTAAAATAGTACCACAATTTGTGACAAATGGCAAAGACAGAGAAAGTTCATTTGTTTTTGTAGTGCCATTTAAAGAACAAAATAAAATATGGGGAAACAAGACAAATTACACCACTACAGTGCTGACATCTACAAGACAAATGCTTGATGAATTCTACCGTCCATTCAACGAGGACCTAGCTGATTTGCTCGGTAGCGACAAGTGGCTTTGGAGTCACTAAAGCTACGACTCCATGTGTGCGTAATGCGTATGTCCGTGATGCGTGACGCGTATTCAGACAATAGCCATCACTTTCGAGTAAATACGTATCGGGTAGTGCGTTACGCATTGCGTAAACATAGAAAAACTTGCGCGTTTTTTAACATAAACTGCTGTATACGCATCGCACGTGGAGTTTATGAAGTCACAATGCAACACAGTTGAAATGAGATCCAAATTTTCTATTAATATGTACATGTTTCACGAATTGCTGTATGGGAATAATTTTCGGTTCAACTCCTATCGTAACCTTTTTTTCATTAGCAAACAAAGCAAATCCCAACGACGCCTGTTTAACAAATGATTTCGTAATCTGTTTTTACTTTAGTTTAGTATTCATGAGATGTACATAAGCATAATAGCTATAAGAGCATATGTTACTGTTACCACAGTTTGATTAATAAAAATTATTTAAAAATTTACGAAAATACGACAACAGAGAGAGAGCAATACAAGGTGGGGTAATGTAGCATTTATAGCAATGTACACAGAGAGAGCAATACAATGTGGGGTAATGTAGCAGCTGTAGCAATGTAACACAGAGAGAGCAATACAAGGTGGGGTAATGTAGCATCTATAGCAATGTAACAGAGAGAGAGCAATACAATGTGGGGTAATGTAGCATCTATAGCAATGTACACAGAGAGAGCAATACATGTGGGGTGATGTAGCAGCTGTAGCAATGTAACACAGAGAGAGCAATACAAGGTGGGGTAATGTAGCAGCTGTAACAATGTAACACGGAGAGAGCAATACAAGGTAGGGTAATGTAGCAGCTGTAGCAATGTAACAGAGAGAGAGCAATACAAGGTAGGGTGTTGTAGCAGCTATAGCAATGTAACAGAGAGAGAGCAATACAAGGTAGGGTGTTGTAGCAGCTGTAACAATGTAACACGGAGAGAGCAATACAAGGTGGGGTAATGTAGCAGCTATAGCAATGTAACAGAGAGAGAGCAATACAAGGTAGGGTGTTGTAGCAGCTATAGCAACGTAACAGAACAGAAAGAGCAATACAAGATGGGGTAATGTAGCAGCTATAGCAATGTAACAGAGGAGAGAGAGAGAGAGTAATACAATGTGGGGTAACGTAGCAGCTATAGCAATGTAACAGAGAGAAAGCGCAATACAAGGTGGGGTGTTGTAGCAGCTGTAGCAATGTAACAGAGAGAGCAATACAAGGTGGGGTGTTGTAGCAGCTCTAGCAATGTAGCAGAGAGAGCAATACAAGGTGGGGTAATGTAGCAGATGTAGCAACGCAGCAGAGAGAGAGCAATACAAGGTAGGGTGATGTAGCAGCTGTAGGAATGTAACAGAGAGAGCAATACAAGGTAGGGTGTTGTAGCAGCTGTAGGAATGTAACAGAGAGAGAGAGCAATACAAGGTAGGGTGACGTAGCAGCTGTAGGAATGTAACAGAGAGAGCAATACAAGGTGGGGCAATGTAGCAGCTGTAGCAATGTAACAGAGAGAGCAATACAAGGTAGGGTAATGTAGCAGCTGTAGGAATGTAACAGAGAGAGCAATACAAGGTGGGGCAATGTAGCAGCTATAGCAATGTAACAGAGAGAGAGAGCAATACAATGTGGGGCAATGTAGCAGCTATAGCAATGTAGCAGAGAGAGAGAGCAATACAATGTGGGGCAATGTAGCAGCTGTAGCAATGTAACAGAGAGAGAGCAATACAAGGTGGGGTGTTGTAGCAGCTATAACAATGTAACAGAGAGCGCAATATAAGGTAGGGTAATGTAGCAGCTGCAATACAAGGTGGGGCAATGTAGCAGACAGATAGAGAGAGAGAGTCTGAGTCCATGCTTCGGGTCCTAATTGTAAATATTGTACAGTAGTGTTACTTTGTAAATTACACGTGTGTGTATGTTATTTAATTGTTATTTATTGTCGTTGCAACTGCATTTTGAATATGAAATTTATGTTTGGAATAAACGATGAATCAATCAAATCAATCGCTCACTCACTCACTCACTCACTCACTCACTCACTCTATACACGTACCTCCATTCACTTGCACATGTAAAATCACGTGCTTAGGCACTTACACCTAAGGGTATGTGCAACTAGTCTAGCAGGAAATGTTTGCAAACGCATTCAAGTTATG
This sequence comes from Tubiluchus corallicola, assembly GCA_030141605.1. Lineage (NCBI taxonomy): Eukaryota > Metazoa > Priapulida > Priapulimorpha > Priapulimorphida > Tubiluchidae > Tubiluchus > Tubiluchus corallicola. The sequence goes on from JAQGDQ010000464.1 coordinate 65,435, forward strand.
TAATAACAACTACAAACCATGTAATAATTGTTTCTACTCACTCACGTAAACCCGTTTTGATCATGAGTGTAAATGACACAGGTCTTGTCACTAGACAGACTCGTGTAAGTGACACAGGTCTGTCATTAAACAACCCAGTGACAACTTAAATAATTCTGAAATTCTCAGAAAATGACGCGTTTTCGCGTTTGTGTTACTAGCGTTTTCTATGTTCTTATTCTCAGTCTAAGTTTTGTTCTCTTCTCTTATGATAACAATGTTCAGATAATAACGTCAGATGATCAGGTGTGTCGATTCATCGAATCTCAACAGTTTGTCACCAAGTCGGATTTGAAGTCTATATCTGATCAATTATTACCTGCAACAATGAACAGAAAAGACAGATGCACTACTGTGAGTATTAGCTTGAAAACAAGACAGTGCTCTGATGAGACTTGCCATGGTCATAATTCTAAAAGAGGAAGTTGAAATGCCCATAAATCTCAAAAATACTTTATTTTTTCAGAAGAAATCTTCTGAGACAATAAAGTATTTTTGAGATTTATGGGCATTTTTAACTTCTTCAACTGTGAGTATTACTTTAACGGGGAAGAAAAGGGAATTTTAACGAATCTCAAATACGTTGTATACAAAGTTATATTACTTAACTTTACGCGCACCTGTTTGAAAAATTCAAGAACTTGGAAAAGAAAATTCTTAATAATTCTAATTTTTTTCTCACCACCCTTAAAACAGCACTGCATCACCATCCCAGTGTGCACCAGTGAGTCACCAAAAAACATAATTTTAATCTCATAAACAATATGAAGTAATTTAATCTTTTTCTTAATTAGTTAAGAGTGTGCTACGAATGCTCTGATCATTTTTTCAAACTTTGCACCAATGTTATCTAAACTGGTTTCAAATGACTTACCGTTAAAATGGCTGCGTCTAAGGGTCATCGTGGGAATTTAAATTTACAGGTTTTACACAGCGTTATTGTTAACGCAAGCCCTGTGTGCAATACAACAGTATGTAAGTGATACAAAATTTCAAGACGATTTTTTAAGCTTTATTTTCTAAGGATATTTTCTCTCGCTTCAAGTGAAATAAAAAGAATTAAGTATGAAATTCTTAACCTCAACAACCATCTAAGTTTTGCATAACCGTACGTTGCTGTGTTATCAGTTTACGGTGAAAACTTATCAGCATCTGCATTGTTTCAAATGATTGGCCAACATATATAAACCTTTAACAATTCAGACCCCGAACAGATCAACAACTGACCAGACTTCTGAATACCAGATCTCAGATAGTCAGCCACAGACTTGACCTATGACATTCCTAGATCATGCCAGACCAGACCCTCATCTAGAGCAGAAAGAAACTGACCTACTCCAATATTTAGAGCAAACATAGACAGTAACAAAGCCTATTCATAAACCACGGCCAACCCTTCATTAGTTTGTTAGATAATGCATCATTTTGTTACATAATAATTGTTACATAATGATGAAATTTGTGATTTGTTACATAATACGGTATTGTTCCATAATGAGCTTTTTAGTACATAATGAAGATTAACTTGGTTTGTAAAGCGATGCATAATTGGTGTTGTTAAAACGTTATATCAAGCACAAGTAGATGTATATTCGTTCAACTACATATACTAGTTTTAACCACTGAGGTCGAATACTTTCACATAATAATTCATATTTAGAATTTCATATAAATTTGTTCTTAATTAAGTAATGAATAAATTAATCAGTTTTTCTATTGTACAGCTGAAATAGCTAAAGGTTTTTGTAGAATTATCTGAGCAAAACAACAGTTATACTTGCTGTTATCATAATCATTATATGCTTCCGTGATGTAAGATTTTTGTTAAAAATGCAAAGAAAGTTAATGCATCATTGCGTAGTTCGTTAGATCAATCATTTTGTCAATCAAACAGTAAGTCACCCGTTGATCAGTTAGTCAGTCAGTCAATAACTCAGGCAGACATCCAGTAAGTTAATCAGTCAGTACGAGTACATATGAACGTTAGGAAAGTGCACTGTCTGACGAAGGCGCATTTCACAGTGAGGAGGCGCTGCAAAATGCCTCATTTGGATTAAAATCTTTTTAACAGGGGGTTTACAATAAGTTCTTAATTTCAGTCTTAAATTTAACTACTCAATTATTTCTTTCTTATTTAACGAATAACAATTAGCACATTTCAGCAGAAAATTACAAGATTTAATCTCTCTTTTATCAGACTGACGATTTCATGTTTTATTAATGCAACATCGATGGCTATGTTCACGAAAAAGAAAAGCAACGCACAATATATTTATTTTATGTATGTATAGCTCAGATATTGAAGTTGTTAGTATAACTTTACTAAAAACAAACAGGTCTAACTTACATAGACTAACGTTATTAACTGTATTTTATATATGAGAAATACGGTAAGTTTAACTTAATTTAGACATGATTATACAGTATAAAACTCGCAAAGTTGCTGCAGCTAACTGGACGCGAGGTTTCGTTGTGAAATGAAGCTTCTTGCTGCGGGGATTTCGAAAAAAAATCGGAAATTTTCTAAATCTTTTCTGATTTTCTGACAACATTCCATGCGTCCTCACTGTGAAATGACCCTAAGGGCCTTAAAAGTCCTCTCTCTGTCTTGATCTAATGATATAATTATGACCTATTGACAAAGTATCAATGAGTAACAAGCTCAGTGACAGTAATTTTATGCGTTGAAGATATGTCTTTAACATAATACATCTTTTTTTCTGATTTATCGTTTGCTGCTAAATGTATGTTTTTGAAAACAAACAGAAATTTATCACAAATAATGTAAACAAAATTAATACTATAGCCTATCACTTATTGCATCACAGGGCCCAGGATGTGCCACTGTTGGGAACCTCTGCAATAAACGAAAGATATGCTACATAATCACAAATTAGACTTGATCATTTGGCATTCTGTCATTTTAAAACTTACAAACAGTGTTTGTCCTGATGCATAACGTTAAATTGCCTAGCGACATCTACAGTCAGTAATCAAATATAATTATTTATTTTATAATTCCATTATTATTTATTTAACATTATGTAACTCTACGAAAATGGTAACAGAATGGACTTAATGGTACAGCAATTTTGTATCGTATCGTCAGCTGCCTTGCCCTTATATTTGTACGTCTAAACTACATGGCTAAATAACATTCATGGCTTAAATACAAAATTTATCTGTATGTTCAGGCTGGAATTCCGTATCTAGAAAATTACAAGAATCCCTGTTTTTACGTGGAATTGCAGAATACAACAGGTAACGTAAGTATTAAATGCATGCAGACAAATGAGTAGTCATATTTAAAATATAATTAAGTTACGTTACTATAAAGCGAATTGACTGTTTGAAAAACTGTTTTGAAAAATAGAAATTTACAAAAATTTACAATGCTGTTGGAATTCATTGTCGTTTGATTGTTTAAAAACCCTGCTCAGAATATTAGTGTAAAATTTATAAAAATTATTGGGAATCTGAGTATTAGGTGAATAAAGTGATTATGAATGTAAGTGTAAGTAAGTAGAGCTGCAAAAACCTGAAAGTAGCAGTGTATTTAGGCAAACAGTATATACACTAGTGGTAGAATAGTGAAAATTACAAACTTCAAATAAGATTCATGTAAAACTAATTGTAACGCTAAAACCAATTAAGTTAAATGAGAGCAGCGCCTGTGCAGACCAGTACAGACCAAAATAATTTGAAAATGCCTTGATGAGCTGCGAATGAAGCCTATATAGCCAATTAGTGAACCTTGCTATTTTCTGACTGACTAAACTGGCTTCTCTTGAATCTCTTCTGTATTCTCAGCTCATTAAAGTATTTTTAACTTAGTCTAACTCTGTACACAGTTCTCAGTTTAGCTCAATTTGTTTTAGTTTATTTAGTTTGTTTCAGTTTATAAAATTTGTTTTAGTTGATTTAAATTCTTTTAGTTTATTTATTTTGTATTGTCTATTTAATTTGTTTTAGGCTAGTTAATTTGTTTTAGTTTATTTAATTTGTTTTAGTGTATTTAATTTGTTTTAATTCTATTTAATTTGGTTTACTCTATTTAATTTGTTTTAGTTTATTTAATTTGTTCTAGTTTATTTATTTTCTTTTACTTTATTTAATTTGTTTTAGTTTATTTAATTTGTTTTAGTTTATTTAATTTGTTTTAGTTTATTTATTTTCTTTTAGTTTATTTAATTTGTTTTAGTTTATTTAATTTGTTTTAGTTTATTTATTTTCTTTTAGTTTATTTATTTTCGTTTAGTTTATTTAATTTGTTTTACACCGATCTTGTTCAGATTTTGTCATTTTGCGCGATCACTAGTATGACGTTTAAATATGATGTTGCCTCCAGGTATTCGCTGTTTTAATTACCTACATTTATAATTAATTTTACTTTATTAAAGTGCAATCCACCTAATAATTTACTTACCTTAATAACTTTTTAAACAATCAATTCCTGCCGCATTTCAGCAGCCTAGCAATTTTTTGCATTTTTTTAAGCAGTGCTCTAAACAATCATTTCGTACTGACACATATAAATTCATTTAATTTTAAATCATCTTGTAATTTTGAGAATCTAACGAAGAGATTTGGCATTTCGAAAGGTTGTGTTTAACAAAAAATAAAAAATACAACACAATAAAAAACTAAAATGACGGAATCTCTGCAATTGTGATTGTTTCGATTCCAGTCATATTTAATTTAGAGTACAGACAAAAAATACAACAACTTATAACAAAAATTTCGCTATACACCTTTACGAGCTTAACATGCATGGTTACTCTTTAATCATTTAAAAGTTTGCAGAAAGATTGAAGATAGCGGCTAACTAGTTAAATTTAAGCCTACTTGCAATACAGTTTTGGTATACAATTTGTTTGTGCCATCGTATTATATTATTAACTTTTAATCATGTTAGGACACGCTCTGCGATGTCTGCCTCGTTTTCATGTCATTGGTTTTCAAAAATCGGGAACGACCACGATTTACTCAATGCTCTACAGACACCCTGATTTTGTCTCCAGCAACGTGAATAAAGAACTTCACTGGTGGGGAATTATTCGATTGACAAAAGGTAAACTAGCCTGTTATTATATTAACGAATTCTTTGTGTCAATAAATCCTCGGAACGACCGCTGTCTATATACGCATTCGTATACGTGCGTGCGTATTTGGGTGTCGGGGGCGTGTGTGCGTGCGTGTGTGCACTATTACATTACCAGGTGAACTAGAACAAAATCTACTACCAGAATAAAGTCAGGAACTTGCAATTATGATGCTTCTATCCCAGCAAATATTGCAATAATTATTCTGCGGAGACCTGGGCATCTGGAAACATCAAGCGCGTCGCAACCAAAAACCATTGTCATGTAACTCCAAAAACCATTGTCATGTAACTCCAAAAAGCATTGTCATGTAGCTCCAAAAACCATTGTCATGTAACTCCAAAAAGCATTGTCATGTAACTCCAAAAAGCATTGTCATGTAGCTCCAAAAACCATTGTCATGTAACTCCAAAAAGCATTGTCATGTAACTCCAAAAAGCATTGTCATGTAGCTCCAAAAACCATTGTCATGTAACTCCAAAAAGCATTGGCATGTAGCTCCAAAAAGCATTGGCATATAGCTCCAAAAAGCATTTATACCTTCGATGGTAATTAAGCCTCAATGGCCTATAAATAATTAGTACGAAATTTTTAAGCTTTATGTAAGTGGATGGTTTTCTTGTGTTTTAAGGTCAAAATTATATTTATTTACCTTTTTTAACTTTGACAGCGCGTAATAGATGCTGTAATCATTTTGATAATTTTGCAGGCTAATAAATATTCGTCAGTAGTCTTATTGGTGTTAAAAAGAAAGATTAATTGTATGGAGAAAAGATGGCTAACGACCATATGGTCAATTAAGTTAATCACCCTATTGACAAGTAATGATCACTAATTAAGTAGGCAGCCATTACTACTAAAATCTGTTGTTTTACAAGGACGAGTCTAGATTTTGTCAATTACATAGGCAAGTGTTTAACTAGTGAACAAAACTGACCTTTACAGTGACTGTTGTCCAAACCGATGAGGTCATTGTCAGTATTTGAGTAAATTAAGTTTGTAACAAACTTTAGAAACTAATTAACTAGCCTTTGCAGAAAGGTTACTATTTTTGTTGTGTTGCAGCAAAAGATTACTACGGGAGTATAAATGTTGAAAATAAGTTTGCATCACCGTATTTTCTTGAAAGGCTTCGTTTCTTCCTAGGTACGTCGTCTTTACGTTTATTTTTCTCAAATTTGAAGAAACACTCAAAGTATAACTTCATTAGGCAAGAACTAGCAAAACTTTAAGGGGTAAAGAACCGATTGAATAGACCAGTGGTTTCCATCCTTTTGTTGTTTCATTAATACATTCACGTGAAGGTCTCAATGTTTCTCAGTGACCAGTATTGCAATGCAATAGGTATCTAAGGAGATCCCACCTAAAATGAATAGCGACAAGCCTTCCGGTGCTACAGCATGGAACAACGGACATTTTCATTTTCCCGGAAAATCAAGCACTGGTATACCGCATTTAGAGCGGGAACACCTTGTTTCACTTTCAGGAACAAAATGATGACTTACTTACATACTTTTCATGAAAACAACATTTTTAAAAATAGTCTTTGTACTAGTCGCGACCCCAAGGTTGGGAACCCATGGGTTAGAGCAAAATTGTCTGGAGGATTTTCCTTTTTCTCCTGCCATGGCTATGAAAAACGGTGCTCAGATAAATGCCCACCGGACAGAAGCGGACCGGAAAAAAGCCCACCAGACAAAAGCCCACCATCATAAAAGTTGAAAAAGGACATACCGACATTTCCATCTGTATGATTTCTTCCTGTGCCGTTTTACCGTGTCATTGTGTCCTGTCTCACTTTACCTGTGCGATTTTTACCTATTTTTCCATTTGTATTTTTCATGTACCATTTTTGCCTATGACATTTTTACCGCGCACCTGATTGATTAGGTCTGATGGGGCCTCATAGCTGCAGCAATATTAAAACGCATTTCTCTAACCAGATACCTACCTATAGCTCACAAATCACAAATGACCACAGTAATTGTGTGCTTAAGTGTGTATCAGTTTATCATTGTTAAACCAGCGGGCCTTAAAAAGAGGCAGAGCTATAAACTCACGGAGTTGTCGACGAATCGCTAACAGCTTAGAGAACGTAAATCGTTTTCCTACTTGTCGTAGTGGTTTCACTAATGAGTTAAGATGTATTAATTAACATAAAGCACTAGATTGAATAGAAGGTATTTCAATCTTTTCATGCGAAGCACAGTCCCTTCAGCACAGATGTAAACAAACACAACTATGCCGAGTTAGTTTTGTAACGAGGTTTTACGTTTGTCGTTTTATAATTTTATCATCTATTGTATTTTCGTGCAATAATTTTATCATTTTGTTTATTTTTTGGGCTTCTTTCGTAATTCATCTTTATCATAAATTTCGAAAGGTTTAGCGTTATTTTATCTATTGGCCTTTGCCTTTTGTCTTTTTACCATGGCTTTTTTATGTTACTTATTTATCCTCGCTTTGTTTACTTTTGCCATCGTTATCTTTGTTTTTCCTTGTTTGATCTTATTTGTTTTATTTTTTATTGTTCCTCTTTTCGTTTTTACCTTTACTACTATTGTCTTTTTTCTTGTCTTCTCTTTGGATTAGATTACAATGTTTAATATTTTGCAACCTTTGCTTAACTGTTTGTGGTTTTATGTCATTTTTAGCCGATATTATTTGTCCCATATTCTGATGACGTTTGCACAGTATAGATACAACACTTTTTGTCAAATTAACTATTTCACACGTGCTGAATCTAATTTGCAGACCTAAACACTGGCAAAACAAGTTTAGACAAATATCTTCAGGCTTTTAGCAATGCCACTAAAGAAATCGACGAGGCTGTCGAAAACTCTGTTCACCACAAGATTACAGGTGAATCATTTCAAATGCATGACGTTTCTAGTCGTGGTGGTGAAGGGACTAATATAATGACAGAAAGACTATAAAGTTTATGATGTCAAGCATTAGATAAGTGTGATCTTTTTTGTACAATGAAAAGCCAGTTACTTGCCAACTACTGGTGAAGTAACTCGAGATAAGGATTGATTAGGCCACATGAAAAATCATACAGCACCTTTATTCATAATGCTGACGATGGAATTAGCTAGTATTTTTGTACAATTATTGTAAGCATCAGGGTGACGGTTAGCTATAATTGTAATGGTGATGGTGACGACGACAATAGCGTGCTTCTAATAAAATTCAAATATTTTTAACGGTATTTTTTTTAAATTTTAATAAAGAAATAGCCAGTATGAGTTATTATGAAGGACTAACTGTTGAACTGTTGAAAAAATTTAAATTAAATTTCAACTAGGGGATTTTTCGCCATCATCTGCCGATGGTACTGACCTGAAAGTAGCAGATGACATTTATTGGTTGACACCATCAGCAAAAATCATCGTTATTATGCGAAACCCAACCCAGAGGTAGGAGTATTATAACAAAACTGTACTAATCTGTGAAATAGAGAAACCTGCAGTCTAAACCTGCACCTAAAACTGCATTATTGTCGCTCTTCTCTGCTTTGCTCTCTTTGTGTCTGTTTTTACCTCTGCCTCTGAATTTTATTCATTTTCCCTCTCTCTCTCTCTCTCTCTCTCTCTCTCTCTCTCTGTCTGTCTCTCTCTCTCTCTCTTTCTCTCTCTCTCTCTCTCTCTCTCTCTCTCTCTCTCTCGGTGTATTGTACTTTGTGCATTCTTGCATTCTTCTAATTTTCTCTCACTCGTTCGTTCTTTCTTCATATATTTTTCTTTCTCTGCCCTACTCTCTCTTCCTCCCTCTCCCTCTGCTAGGTGATACAAATATATACATGTGATACTAGTTATTGAAATACGAGTGTTTAATTCTTCAGAGTGACTCTGTTACTGATTTAAGATACAGCCTTTTCTGTCATGTAAATGAAATTGATTGCAAACTTCAGGAACCTCGCGGGACATGAAAATTTTATGTATCTTATTAATGAACTTACAAATTGATTCAAAAACTCTAAGTTAGTGACTATTTTGAAAAAAGGAAAAATTCACATTTACAGAAAATCAAGTTTAATTTATCATGACGTAGCATTTTTAATTAATATTATTTCTGTAAATGTGTAAACAATGTGAACTGTTTAATCTTTACTGTTTTACTGTTTTAATGAGAGGACTATACTCCAGTATTTGGATACATTTGCGTAAACTATAAAGTGAACTTTTTCTGGACATGTTGTATGATGTATTGTAATTATTCTTCAATAAGTTTATTATAATTATGTAGCTGTAATTAAAGTCGGCCTTAACCTTTCATATAGTTTTGGGTTATTGGCCATGATTATTGTGACTACAGTCAGTTAAATATTAGACAGATTTAGTGAATAATGTTAGGTTTTTAGCAATTAAGTCTGACTGTTTTATTACTAAAAGTTTGGATAAGCAAGTTTGACGAAAAAAACCTGATCGTCTAAACGGCTCATAAGTTACATAATTATGGTGCAGCGATGAAAAATATTTGCGTGCCGTTATAATCTGGTGTCTCTTCCCGATTAATGTAGATCGTTAATAATAGTGCTATAGCAGCACACTTGACAGTCCGATTTCCTATCCAAACTTTTTGACAAATTAGTTTGACCGTGTAAACAGCGAAACTGACAAACTTTTTGTTTGACAAGTGTACCGTTTACACAATCTTAAACTGTCACACTAATACTGACAAACAAAAACTGTCAGTATAAAAACTGACGCGAGTTTAGACGACACCAAACTTACTCCGTCAAACTCTGGTCATAACTATTCAGCAAGGGGTGTCAGTCTTCCTGTCAAATTATAGCGCCAACACGCAAATGTGCTTTATTGCCTATTGAGCTAGCTTGTGCGATTGGAAAATTAAAAAAGAAAGAGTTAGAAATGTTTTGGTGAACACTTCGATGAATTCAACGGTAAAGTATCGCGACCACTCAACAGAATTCATGAGTGAAGCACGGACATAAGCACAAGTACTGTATACACCTACTGTACTGTCGCAAAATGTTATCCAATGAGAGCAATTTGTAAAACACGTGTACTTTAACGTCGTGCACATTGCACACCAATTTAAGCTTTACAATACTGTAGTTCCTTCTGAGACGAACTCAGACGACTCAACAACCAATAGCGTTGGGCCTCGTTACTTCATACCGATTGTTCATTTCGCGGGGGGCCGGGGAATTTTGTCGTTATTAATCCATCAAGTGGCAACAGATATTATACAACGAACAGCATTGTTGCATGTTGGCTGATATTGGAACCTACAGGGTAGAAACAGGGGTAATACAAAAGAGATTTTGAGTTTGCTGACAAAATAAACGAAAATTCTGATTTTGCTGTACAACCTGTACTGCCTTCTACCAATCAACTAAGCAATTTGCGACAGAACTGTAGTTGTTATACAGGTGTTGGTTAGTTAAACTGAACTTCTTGCAATAAATAGTCAAACATTTCAACGTTTAGATCTTTGAAATCAGGCTGTAACTGCCAATTTCAATTCCTCGTTATAGTTATTTTTTCGTCCAGACTTTTCTAACTCTTTCTTTTCTATTTTCTCCTTTTTTATTGTACAAGCTAGCCCAATATATACAACAAAGCACGTCTGCATACTGACGCCCCTTATTGAACAGTTCTTACTAGAGTTTGACGAAACAAAGTTTTATGTCGTCTAAACACGCGTCAGCTTTTAGACTGACAGTTTTTGTTTGTCAGTTTTAGTTTGACAGTTTAAAAACTGATCGTGTAAACGGTATGTGAAAGTTGGAATTATACATTATAATTAGGTGCTGCCATCTATGGGCTAATCCTGTTACATTCTACCAGCTGACTTACCCTCAGTATAATTGTGTGGTCCAGTGAATGCATACACACTAGTCCTCTCCCTATTTAAAAGTAATGGTTGTTGTGAAGCCTGTGCAAGTCTGCATAGGCCAAGTCCTATACCTATATATACTGACTATTTTTCGCTTTCTGGACACTCTCACTCTCAGTGTTCAGTGCAGCAGGTGTGCTACTCATGTTTCTGTGGTTTTAATAAACACTTTTCTGTTGTGTGCAGTGCAAATATGTATTATAGATTTTTTATTCCTATTCATACTTCTGTGCCTAAACTCAGTCATAACAAAGTGAGTGAAACTTCAAAAATGACTTTCACACGGTACATTATGTTGCGAACTATATAAGTGGAAGATAAACGAGTGAGTAGGTGTTGAGAAAACAACAGCGTAAACAGGTTTTTCGTAGAGCCATAAAAGTCGGATAGTGAATAAAAAGTTTATCCTGTTTGAATAAAAAGATCATATAAAGAGTAAACCGTTTTTATTTGGTTATTAATATTATTCTATGCTGTTGATGTTGTTGCTGATTATGGTAAGACAATTAAGAGTAATACATTGTAGTTTTAGTAGCTTCAATCGCTTAATTTACATTATAACTATCTACATGCAGATTGATGTCCTGGTACAACGAAGAAGCTCAAAATTTCATTTCTGCTGAAAGTAAACCGCTTACACCTGAACAAATTCACGAAGACGTTAAAAGAAAAATCTCCGTCTACCGCAATTGTTCTGAAAGGTTAAAATCAAATGATACCAACAGATATTCATGCGTCTTGAACGGAAACTTTAGGACAAAGTCTGCAAACGTAAGTGAACCATTTCATCAAATACCATCTCTCGGTGGAGACGCAATTGTCTAAATTTCTAAGCAAATTTAAGTGGCAATATTAGCTTATGTTAAAGGAAGACAGGATGATGTACCACATCATTTTCAAGTTCGATAAAAGTATACATATTAACACAACTAATACTGCAAAAGCGTTTGTGATAATTAAATAATAGATTAAAAACTTTACGCTGGGCGAGCCCAACTATTGATAACATCACAAACTAACATATTTTTCAACAGCAAAAATATTCCACGAGCGTGTTGCATGAGTTTAAAAAGCGAAAATTGAAGTACAGTGCTACTGCAAGATATTCAGTGTGTTGTACTAAAACTAGGGAAGTTTTAAGATAAGAATTCAAATTTTCCGCTGTGTTCACGCGTGATCTGTCGAACGTGTGCAGTTCGTCACAAACTAACACATTTGAACTGAGAGGTACATCACCTGTTTTTTGTGCAATGCGTTTCCGAATTGCATGCGCTAGTGCCAGTCTAACTAGCGAATATCGAAATGCATGTAACAGCGAACAACTAGTGGCACGGACGCGAAATTGTGTTTGTGTGGTAATAATTCTTTCACGTAAGCCATTTTTGAAGAAATATATAACTTTACTCTACAAGATCAATTATTTTGTACTAAACTACTAACAACATGCGCGTGATTTACTAAATCCGAATGATTTACTTTACTAAATACGAGATCGAGGCTTATTCTCACGACCCTGACTCGTGCATCATTCACTTAGTCACATCACTCTTCAATGAGACAGAGACGAGACAGTCTTGTAATATATTGTACAAAAGTCAGCAAACTGCTTGCCATTTTGGTAGTTTTGCTAGGTAAGAGTTGATAACTTCATCTTTGGTTAGTATTGTACAAGTATGAGTTGAAAATACCAGTTAAAAGCATACAAAGCGATGAGTTAATTCTGGGTCAGTTGCTGTGCAATGGATGGCAAATGAAACTATTTTTGCAGTTTCTAAGCACCAGGGAGCACCACGGGAATACATTCACATTCAGTAAAATATGAATACCAAATAGGCACTGGATAATAAAAAAAAATCCCGATGATATTTTGAGCAATTACAACAAATTAATCACTTAGAATGTCTCCATTCTCGATACTCGACATTCACCAGAAGGGATTTTTCACTTGATTATGTATTAATTCTTACTAAATGTGATAATGGTTTTCTAAAACCCTATCCATACTGGATTTTTTTCAGGATCCAACTTTATTTAAGGGTTGCTACGTGGCGTTTCTCCAGCGATACATGAGCGTGTTCCCTCCAGAGCAAATCTTGGTTCTACGGTTCGAAGATATGATAAAGGACGTAGGATCCACAGCACAACAAGTGTTCACATTCTTAGGAATAAAAGGTGAGCTACATGAATCATTTTGTTTGTATCATTTTCATTTCCTTTGCGTAGGAAAAATTCGCAATCTGGGAGTTATTAATGCAAATTGCAAAGAATATCAAAATTAATGTGAAGGGATAGTCACAATATCAGCTAAAACACCTTCGATCTTTTCTATGTAAGTGCGTAATATTTACATTGAAATTTGAACACAGCAGCTATTCGACGTAACTCGCAATAATAACATTATGTTTAATCATAGATATCTCTTTTTAATACAACCACTTCACTCTTTATTATCTGTTACGTTTTACTTACAGAATGTGCTTGTATGTGCTCGATTTATACGTATTTTTGGATTATTTTTCCATCTTATTCTAGGTCACCAAGTCGATGATGACATATGGCGCAATCAATCACAAAAGAAAATGGTAATACTGAATTCTACGAAACAACTGCTAGATGATTTCTATTCATCATTCAACAAAGATTTAGCCGAGTTGCTAGGCGACGAAAAATGGCTTTGGGAGGACTAAAAGCCAGCCGGATAGCATCTTTGCAAGTGGTAGCAGTTCAGTGGCGTCACACAGCGGCACGTGAATTAAACTGTTTGACAACAGAAATCATAGAGGAATTCAGCGAATGACATACAAACTTCAGATGAATCGAAATGCTTCATTCTTGCTGAATACCATAAAATATTATCATATTTTATTGTTAAATAAATCAATTTTTAATATAATTGATTATACTCATGCCATACAACTGTATTTGTAAATTTTCCACACAAATTTGGTAAAAGATTTGACAGAAATGTATTTTTAGATGTATGACTGATTTAGCAGATAAGAGTCAAGGGTTGATTTTCTTCAGTTTAAGTTTGAACATAACCAGGAGATGAATTGCTTTGGAGTTTTTAATTTCTGCAGTGTTATTCGAGCAGCCAATTCAACAGCATGGTCGCGCACAAAACCGGTTACTTATAGCGCCAGACTTAGTGGTTGTAGCTAAGGCTTCAATCAGTACAGCACGATAGAGGCAACCTAGTTATTTCAGCCAATATTAAACCTTTTTTGAGTCACTACTAATTTTATTCACTGTGAATCCATAGCTGCTTTTAATGAGCATTATTAGCCCAAATTGATCATACAGTACTGTGAACAAAGCATGACGAAATTAATTCAGCTAAGTACAACTGGTCCTACATTGTTGATTTAGGCCATTTCTTTCGGTGATTATTGCTACGATTATTATTATTATTATTTTGTTATTCGATGTACTGTATTCCCTCAGTTAAATTCATACTACCTAATAACTGATATTTATTATACGTAATATAAATAACGCGGAGAGCTTCTACGATTAACCAAACAAATAATGTTGCATAAGTAGAGGTAGCTGCTAGGTGACCTCTTGGTCTTTTGTTACCCCGTCTGAATTCTCATAGTAATGTAGTATTGTTCACAATTAAATATTGAATATTGTTATACTTTGTAAAAGAGACGAATAAATTGAATTGAATTCTTGCGCTTAGACTATATAAACCATCAGTGAAAAGATAAACAAATTTATCATGCAAAATTTCATTAAATAATACTTTCGTCGTAGTCTTCCACCTCCGTTATTACACAAATTCCATTTGGTGCTATATAGTTATGCCACAGCTGTGGGTCAGTATTGGCATCCTCGATTATTAACTTTCTGTGCAGACATATGTGGGCACGGTAGAGGTAAGATGTTGACTCAACATTATTTTGAACATAACCAATCTGCATACTAGCTGAGTCAATTGTGAAAATAACAAAATAATTATTACGATAGTGTTATGACCCGCCTGCCGATTTTAATTTAAGCGGCAGGTTGGCTTCTCACCTGTGTTCCGTACTTGCTTTTGACCTAGTTAGTTAGAGTTGTTATTGAGGTGGAAGTAATGTCGGCTGCTCAGGATGACAGCCCTGATGTTTTATTTTTGTTAATTTGTGTTTACTGGCAATAAAAATGAAGTAATGTCGCAAATGCATCTCCGTTTATTCACCATGTTTTGTGTAACCAATTCCAACTCATAACAATAGCAGTGATTCTGTACTGGTTGAACAAAAAATTTCCATGATTTCTGTGTACCTCAGTTAAAGCAGAATACTCCCCTCCCCCATTCAGTTAATTCAGTTAGTCCCTCATAAGAACTTTACGGTACTCAGATCTTCAGCTTGTACCGGAATTAGGATTTTCTTGTCATTGTTATTTGAATAAAATTAATATCGTTGTTTGCTGAAATTATTTTTTTAATTTTAGCCGTTTATTCTGGCTGAATTTCCCATTTGCTTTTTAAATTAATTCCGGTTTTAGCCACCATTGTGGCGTAAATATTGTTTAAAAATAAACCTTTGCATATTTTAACTTTTAAAGTGAGGATGGACAAGGTTACGACACCTTGTTTTTGACTAAAACCATTATCGCTGCAGCTGTCAAGCATAGAGTCAGGATCGCTACAGGCATGCTTGAGTGTAATAAAAGTTTCTAATATTGTTCACGGGAGGGAGCTGCAAGCTTATTAAGTAATTGAAAACAAAATCTACGTGAATCAAATTAACTTTCTTGCAGTGTTGGCGTTCTGCGTTATTTGCACTTTTGCGTATGAGCTGCTCTCAGTTTTAAACATGGCGGCACTGAAAGAGACTGTGAAATACCGTCTGTGTGCTTCTGACGAAAAAAGTCCAAGTAAAACTGTAATATATGTAAAGCTCACAGATTCAGCGTTAAGTGCGCTTGAGGAATGTAGTCAACTTAAGGTATTGTAGGTCTTTTCTATTAATATTATCCGATCAAGCCTGTAGGCCTATTTGTTCAGCTGTTCTAAAGACTTACCTAATTTCCTTTTGGAATTAATCAGCATTCTTTTCCTTGTTTAATAATTTATCTATTATTTTCCTGGACAAATGAAAACGTTTTGAATGCAATTTTACATGTTTATAGCTTATGATATCCAATCATATAGTTAAAGGAAAGAACAAGCCTTCTGGGAAGTGAGGGTTGTTTAAATGTTTTCGAAAATGTTAGAATAATTTAGTAATAAAAGTGTGATAAGCTTCTCGTATAATTCGTAAAATCACTTAAGTCGCGATCCTTTCGTGCTTGGGCACTCCCATTTTGAACGCTCATTGTTCCACCAATGACGTCATTAATCGGTTGAAGAAAAACAGCACATTGTCAATTTCCATCAAAAATATAATAAGTTTTTAGAAAAAAATCAGTTAGCTAGTTTTGTGATATTTTTGCATGAACAATAGGTGAGCTGCAGACATTTGAACTAGTTTAAGCAGCACGCACTTAACGGAAAGCCACGACGCGGTTATGAAAAGTCACGAAGTCTCCCAGTTGAAGAGAATGGTGGTAATCGCCATGCTAGAAAATCAACTTTATGCTTTACACACAATTTTTTTTGCAAATTTCTTTGTTATATTTTTCTAAATTTAGGTGATAGCAGTAAAATAAAGCTAACATGCTATGTGACTTGTGTCTTTTCCTTTCACAAAGTGATGGCAAAGATATGAATCGCCACTGCACTCGCATGTTTCATTATAAAGTAGTGTGCAAGAGTAATCTAACAAAAGACAAAAATATTCACTGTTAAGTGTGCTGATGTGCACAGAGCTCAATTCAGATTCGTGTTCTGGTCATGTAACAATACTTATCTCTTTAGGTTAACAAATGAAATAATGTGCCTATGTGTACAGCATTTGAATATGACAAAATTAGCATACAGTAAGTCCTCGCTTAAAGGGGGAATATCATGAAAATCAAGTTAAACTTATTTTATAGTTGCCTTCCCCGTGAATTTTTTTTTAGCAGTACGTTGTCTAATTAATGGGTAATTAACTTTTTTGTATCTCCCGGGAAATGCCATGGAGCCCGGTGAAAAAATTGAACTAGCACGGCTCTGCTGGTGACGTAGCAGAGTGCACTTGCAGCTTGTGATACTGTCGTACACAACTGGGCTAAAAATAAAGCTGTTATTACTACATTACAGCATTTGACCTTGGGTCGAATAGGTAATCAGCTGATAGAAATGATTGTTGTTGCACTCATTCACATGTTTTCATTAAATTCTGCAAAAGCGATATATTTTACTACCGTCGAAAGTTATATGTCCATTATAGTATATTCTAACTGAGGTAAACAATCATTGCGCAAAAGTAGACTGGCCTACAGCATACTGTGAAAATTCTTGTGGCATTAATTGAAAACATCGTCAGCAATACAAGCTGCAAAAGTGTGAGCCTTGGTAACCAAAGTTCTTTTCTTGTAAAACAAGTCTGATAAAGTGACTTCATTCTGCTAGAAGAATGAATGAATTTGCAAACACAGAGAAACTCACTGAACCATAATTATAATGCTAGTGTGACAATTTTTAGTGACAGTTTCATTTTATCAGCCTTGACAAGAACCCCATGGACACAGTGACTGTAACACTTTGGCTGCAGAATTATTGGTTAAACGTATATGAACATTTCTAACTTTGTCGTGTTTCAGTCAGCTTAATCAGTAAGACTTCTAATATCAACCAGAACTTTAACTGTTGTTCATTAGCTTTTGTTTTTACATGAGAACAACTTGTTGTGTTTATTTTTACACAGCAGTATTTTTAAAATATCAGGATTAAATAAAATTCTTGTGATCAATTAGACTGAAATAAAAATTAATGATAATAATACATTTATTATTAACATATTATTATCCACTTTTACAAAATAAAAAACTAACGATATAATGTGGTTCGATGAGAAAATGATTATTTATGGTGTTATTTCAAGCAAGGTTATTCTGACACGCACTCTATCACAAAGTTGAAAAAAGTATAATATGTAGTACAAAAAATTTTCTAGTATGACGCTCTTTGTGCTACACAAATTACCAAATACACTGTTGTCATTGCTTATAGTATAAGGATTAACAATTTACAGTTGTCAATTTACGATTTACAATGTTTTTTCTTTAGTTAACATTCAAAATTCAGGAAGACGCATCATAAATAAAATTTTAGCGCAAAAAACTGCATTACGTAATGTAATTGTGATATTTTTATTGAAATGGATACAAATCTCGAAATGACTAAACTGCTTCGATAAACTATGCACTTGAGCTTAAAATGAAACAAAAAAGACACTACAAAAAACTGCATCTGACTGAATCTCTCAGAAGTGTAAGCACAATATTTTTAACACAGGAGTTCATCATGTTCTAAACTCACGTTTCAAAGCAAACAGCTGAGAAATTATCACACAGGTTGTAGGAGTGAATCCAGGTTTTTTAGATTGTGCTTTCATTACTTCAATAATTTTCTGTTGCTCATTGGAAACTAAAAGTTTTTATATTTTGGCTTCGTATTCCGACACTTTCCATCTGACTGCTGCGTCCCGTCTAATCGCTGAATCAAAGTGTAACACATTCCACGACCGTTTTTCAATAAGAACAATCACGATGACCGAAACCGAGCAAATCGCGCATTCAATCCACTATAAACTAATCTTTACCGTGATACCATCACTAGGTATAAACTGCGTAAAAGTACTGTATGCTGACTCTGCTTGCTGATGTAAACAAATACTCAAACAGTGTTGTGAGTACTCGTTCTCCCCTTGGGCATTTTGCCAAGTTTCATCTGTAATACGACAAATTTTTGCCACCAGAGGCATGGGCGCAGTTCCTTGGTATAAAGTTTAAACTTGGGTGTCGCTTGATACAAACGGCCAGAATTTAGTACGGAATCAGGTCCATGCTCAATGGCGGCCTAGTCAATTTTATCCGAACTTTTGCCAAGGATTCTTAAACGTGAAATTTTCGTGAAGAATGGGGTACATATTTGTATTCTCAATATCATCGCGAGTTATTCAAGCTCAACTTAATGTTGGTGATGTTCCCCCTTTAACGACTCCCCGTTTTGGTGACTTTGCATTTTACCAACAATTTTGTTACTCTGCCCACAGTCTTTTTTATTTATCAACAACTTTTTTTTACTTAATTTGAAGCATTAAAACGGTACATATTGCATTATTCCATTCTAAAAACGCATTAGTATCCTAAGTAGTGCAATTATTATAATGTTTTTGCCTCTCGACTGATTCCGTACTAAATTCTGGCCGTTTGTATCAAGCGACACCCAAGTTTAAACTTTATACCAAGGAACTTTGTCTGTAATCTGTTGCTATTACAACCAGATTAGTACTACATGAAATTGTTTCCTGGTCGCTCTATGGAGAGTTTGGCTTTCACTATGTAGTGTTTAACACACAGTGTTTAAACGGGAGGAGAAATCACTAGCGAGTCTAGCTAGATACTGGTAAAAAACATGTGGTTTCAAGCAAACAGAAAGAAATTAATCAGTAGAAATATGTATAAAATGTTTAATTTATATGATTTACACAGCATTGTTGCATTGATTTTTGGTTCTGGAACGTATTTCAATTCGTTTACATTACTTCCCATTGAAGTTTTGGTTTCGTTTAACAACGTTTTGCTTAACATCGCATTTTGCTGGAATGCATTAGCGTTGTTAAGCATGGCCTTACTGTATATGAATAGTAAAACTATGCAAGGAAACAGATCATTTTGGTGCCTAACAAAATAATAGAATGGAGACGGGTCATGTAACATTCTATTTTCTTTATATGTATTTTTTGTACCATCTTATTGTTTCTTATTGAGCAGGTATGCTTACATATATATACACATAACTTTATTGTATAAATCACATTAACTGATTTAAAGACTTTATATATTTTAATTTTTTCTTCCTGTAAATACGTTTTTTGGTTTGCCCTGTTGTATTTCATTGTTGTTTCCGTGATTTTTGTTGTATTGATTTTTTTAGCTCATGTGCTTTTCTTATCCACTTACCATTTTTATAGGCAATGCAGAATTCCTATTACATTTCGTGGATTTTCTTCTTACAGATATGATAGTGAAAAAAATATGATAGTGTGTGTATTTGTGATCAGCTATTGCAATTATTACTTGCACCTGCAGGTAGCTTTTTTGTATGGTCCAAAATTTCATTATATATTGCCAGAATCGTAGCAGATTCCCAGCTAATATCCTGCAGTAACAAATCATACAATGAATTGAGATCTAAATTGAAGTTCTCAGGCTTGTTGATTTGTGGTTGAATTAATAAAGACTGAATTTCAGTTTCAGTGATGTTTTACAAAAACTGATCAGTATCACTACTGGTACATTTTCAGAGTGAGACCTAGTAGAACTTCCCGATTCTGTCTCTAAGGCTAAGCCATGTAGAATTTTGTTGATTTTTGTCTTTGTCAGTGAACCTCAGTCACCATTCTATTCATCAAGGCTTTTGAGACAATAGTTGGCCCTGTATTTTCTTTTAGGCTGCATTACCTGGCAACGTCATCATGTTCAATAAAAGTATACATTTTTGTTTTAAGTGTGAAACATGAAGAAATTTAATGGCAACTTGACAATCGGCTATTATTTCACTGTCTGTCACGAGTTGACAATAAGCGTAGAAACCAACAGTTTTTTCCTACATCTCTAAGTAATGAAAACACCGTGCCTGCGCCTAACACAATAATTAGGTAAATTCTCAAGCGCATTATGGCAGCGTCCGTGCTAGCGACAGACAAATGAAAAGGTCAGATTAGTGCCGGTATTTCTTTGTTTGTTTTTTAATATTCTGGTAAAATTTGTGTGATTCTAACTAAATTCTCACAAATGGACACTGGCAGAAATGCTTAGACTAATTCATTCAGGGATTTGCATAGAAATTGTGGCATTAATTAGAACAGCTGTTTTCTCATATCTTGCTTCTATCTTCAATGTATAAGAAGTACACATTGTCTAAAATTGACCTTGTCTAACTGATTTCTCACATTGTTTGTAGATGGCCATTATGGCTAAACACAACATTGTCTAAGAACAAATTGTTTTTAGACAATGCAAGACAGATGCAAGAAAATGTGACTATTTAATAATTTAATTTTACATTGAACGATATAAGGTTCTTCTTTTTTGCAATGCAACAGTCAGGCACAGATTTAATTTTGGTTGTGTTTCTAAGTGTATAACTTCAACTTAAGTCTTGCCTTAATTTCATCGACCTTTGAAGGTAGGCTACTGCTAGCATTAATAGAAATCGCAGCTAACAGCCCAAATCGAGCTGTTATCAGTACCGATCTTAACTCTGGTGTACCATTTAGAAATGAAATGGCCTAACGGATGCTATATTCCTAACAAAAAGAAATTGAAATAAGCCTTTTCACAGTTTTGTTGTGCGTATGCACAGTTGCTGTAGGTCAAAGGTTAGGTGTACCACAGCAACTCGTCTTAACTACAACCGTCATGTGACATATAAGTAAAGCAAAGCTATCTTCTGCCTCAGTTCAGTTGTTTTACGTGGACTTTACTTAATTATGCATTAGTTTGTGTAGAGTCATTTACTAGCAGGATCTGAGTTGGGAACAAGAAAAAATGAACTAGGTAAGGCTCTAACTACCTGCTAAAACCTTTACTATTACAATAGCATGGGCTGCGAGGCATTGTCAAGTGTACAGTAATGCGTTGTCTGGTAACTTGACCTTTGACCTTTTCACAATCATCATCAATTGCTGGAACTGTTTTAAAGGCTTATCCTGCCAAAAGTCTACAAACTATTAAGACTTGTAGGAGTACAGAAGTTTTTCCTAAAAGAACGGTGAAATGATAAAAATCATGCTTTATTGTATCATTTTTTTCATTGTATATTTGTTCAAGGCAAAATATTGTTTGATTCACAGCCCTTGTGTAGGCTACATAACTCAGTTTTTGATGCTGAATATATTTTTTGTCGAAATTGCCAGAGAGAGTTTTACTAAATAATTAGTGTGCTTGTTTTGTTGAACGAGTTTTTGCTGTGTCATTTTGGCTTAGATTTTTTATGTTTACGGGATGTGAGTAGACACTTGTAGCTCTACTTAATGAGAGTTGTACATATGTTACTTGGTACTAATTCTTCTCACACATGTATCTGATATGCAGTGAGAAATCTCAGGTGTACAAACGTTTTCTCTGATACATATTATGGGATACCAGATATTGTCTGTATTTCACAGCTGGTTGTTAGCATTATTTACAGGCCTAAGAAATCGTGAAACATGATTAAACTTTAGGTCTATAACCTATGTATTCTATTCTGTATTGCAATTTGTTCACTCAGCACCGCCTGCCTCGATTATTATTATTTATTGGTAATTGTGGCTCGACTGGTAAGCAAAAATTACAACAAAGTCCAATAACTTAAATTAGCCAAAGTAGTCCCTATATAAAGGGGACAACATATTGCAGCACATCATACGGTACAATAGTGTAAGTGTAAACACTAGTACTAGAGTTTACATACCTATGACATTAATAATTAACAAAAAGTACAAAATTATGACAAAAACACCACGAGTTTTGGTAGAAGTGGTTGTGAAGACGAGTTTTAAAAGTAGTGAAGTTTGGGGCACTTACGAGTTCAAATGGCAAAGAGTTCCATACATTTATTACTCGATATGCTAAACTGTACAAACGAACATTGAGTCGAACTTGTGGCTTTGTAAGGTCTAAATTATGTCCACGAAGCCTTGTATCATTAGACATCACAAAAAGATGTCTGTACTCATAATCAACAAGACCATGGAGCAACTGGTAAGTAAGAATCAAGTCAGCTCATTGACGTCTAATGTGGAGAGGCTGAAGAGACAACATAAAAAGACGTCTGTAGTCATAATCAACAAGGACATGAAGCAACTGGTAATCAAGATTCAAGTCAACTAGTTGGCTGAAGAGACCGCCAATGAGGCTGCTCATTATAACTAAACTGGGATAATCTGCGATTGACCTATATCTCTTTCCTCAGCTTAGCAGCCAGTCTGCCATACTGCTAGTTTCTCATAAATCTTGGTTGCTTTCCTCATAGAGGGATGATGTATATTATACATCTGAACGTGGATGAGGCACCTTTGCTGCTTCGGTAGCTCTTCTTAGAGTCGGGTTCCGGTCATGCCACAAGCATCTCCTTGAGTGGTCCCTACTTTTGAGTACTTTCTGGCGGGTGATGTGCCCAAGCATATTAGAGAGGTTTTCGTGCTGGGAAACTGCCACGTTACAAGTTACTTAATGGCCACTATCATTTGTCTGTTTATAGGTCCAGTAAACAGCATAGTCATTTCATCGTGGGTTTTGAAAATCGTGTTGGTTTTATGCTTGTTGATACAGCACTTCCTTACTCTTTTGGGTCTTTTTTATTGCTCAAAATTGTACTGTGAAGTAGTGAACAGCCCAGAAAGGACTTGGAATGTATTGACTATCTTTTTCTGACCATTTAATCTTATGTATTGAAAACGCGTTAAAAGAGAGGTCACACTTGACTGATTTATTTATAATATGTCTATGCCTGTTAAAACATCGTAAAACAAACGACGATGTATGGAATGTAAAATTACCTATAGCTAAAAATACAGAATACGTGGTTAGTACAATATAAACACAGAAATATAAAAGTTTGAAAAACTTGATTAATATGGTAAAACTACATAATTCTGGTAAAAAAATATTTACGTCTTACGTAATTGGTTACGTGTGTTCTTCGTAATTTTATCCTATTAAATTACTTATAAATGTTTAAATAAGTAGTATTATTGGGTAGCCGAAATTTTCCTGAATAGAACAGTACTTAATTTTTAATCATTTAGTTATGTCTGTAGCTCATCCAGTAGCAGAAAAGTCATAGGTCTTATAAGACCTATTTTGAATAGTGCGGTCCTGATGGCCTAGTATTATGCGTCGCAGCATCGGCCTTGTTACCGAAAATCCTTTGTTCGCACCCAGTCTGTGTTCCAGTTTTTCACATTTCCTGTCTTTCCAGCTTGATATCAGAATTTTATTAATTGTGGGTTTGTACCATAATTGTTTGAGGTGACTGTCCAGAGATGTTCCCTATTTGCTACAGATGTGCTTTATTTGCATTGTAAATTGCTCTGACCATTGGCCCGCCAGGAAGTTAAAGCAAAATGGACCAAATCTTAAACTGTAGGTCAAAACAATCTATCTTGAAAATATTGAAAGGAAACATGCTATCTTTGCTATTTTTTCAAAAGTGACTTACCTGAAAGAATGACAAACACAATTTCACACTCACGCCACTAGTTCTTTGCTGTTACGTGCATTTCACTAGTGGCTAGTTGGACGGGCACTAGCACCTGCATTTCGGAAGTGCATTGCACAAAAAACAGGTGCTGTACCTCTCATTTCAGATGTGTTAGTTTGTGACAAACTACACGCGTTCGACGGCTCATGCTTGAGCACAGTGGTAAATTTGAAATTTGAATTTTTATCTTAAAACTTGCCGAGTTTTAGTAAAACACATTGAATATCTTTCAGTCGCACTGTACTTCAATTTTCACTTTCGCAGACACATGCAACACGCTCATGGAATGTTTTTGCTGTTGAAAATTATGTTAGTTTGTGATGTCATCGATATTTGGGCTTGCCGCCATTAATTAAGTTTTTAATCTATTATTCAATTATCAGAAATGCTTTTACAGTATTAGTTGTGTTAAAATGTATACTTTTTATCGGTCATCTTTTAAGTTTCTGAGAGGTTAATTTTGTAGCCTGCCAGACTGTTTAAACTGCTCAATTTTGTAAGTGCTTACATAGATTCAATAGCTGGTTCTATTTCGTAACTAAATTTCTATTACTGCATTCAAATTTTCATCCATTATTCCAGCTCAAAAACTGTATTCTTCTGTCGAAAATGAAGCACATTTCTGAAACTTTTAATTTTCATTATTTTTATTTTTAGAACTTTGTCACACTGACTGCTCACATATTTCTCTCTCAGATCTATTTAGGTGAGACCGTTGACTCTTATGTCAACATTTAGTTTGTTGTGCCTGAAATCAGAGGCATATTAGCCAATTGGCCAACTAGGCTATAGTCTAGGGCGCCAAGGTTTGAGGGGCATCACATTTTAGAAAAAATTCTCATTCTTCTCGGAAAATGTGTACACTTTCATATTTATGTGAAGGGCACATTTTGTAACATGCCACAGGCAGTTACCGAGTTCTGCATTTACATAAGTGCCACATATAGGTGCAAGGTGTTACACAACAAGCAGTTGTGCAGCCTCCTTTAATTAATCACTGTGTGTGACGGCCCCATAAGTCTATAGTGCCTCACTCCAATACCAGCATCAGTTTGAGCTATATTTGCCCTTGCACCACTATTGTTATACTGTTATTGTTCGTAACTACCTCATAGTAGCCTACTGTTTATAGCTACCTCGTTTGAGCATAGATAGTAATAGGTATTTAGTTTGTTCTAGCTCTTCCCCCCTTAGAGTGGCAATCACTTATTCTATGAAGCACTTGCTCGACATTGACCTATTTTCTGATTGCCGTCACCTGTGTGGAAATAGACAGGCAGTATGGGCTATGCGACGTTCAGTTACATACACGTCAAAAGTGGTTGAAATGCTTTCACCTTTTAACTAGCCCAGACAAATGTAGAATGACTATCAGCAGCTTGATGCTTTGAACCTTTATTGTTCCAAATTACACTAATGAATGAAGCGCTAGGTGCAAGAACTAGTTGCAGTGTAATTGTTACGGAGGAACAGGGTACACCCGCTATGAGATGGTGATCAGTGGCCGTATTCGATGGACTGGTAGATAACCACACCTGGTGAGACCCTCGTAGTGGTGGAAGTCGGCCTCCGAGTTATTAGAGTCGTTGCTTGAGAGGATTTCCATACGAGTCAGCCATAAGTGACGCTTGGAGTTCCCAGGACCAATGCTGGGAGTACACTGGTGGTGAGTGACAGATACCAGTTGTCAAGAGCTCCTTTCTTGCTCTTTGTGGTGAACAGGACTTGTTGAGAAACCTGCCGACCAACAAGACATCTGTACATTATTTCCCCCATTACGTGGCGCCACTGTATGAGTATTTAGCTAGGGCACTAATATTAATGAGGTAGCTATACATTATGCACATTTTACGTGTTTGCATCGTATTACAACCTAGCTTAATATGTTAAAATTGTCATGTCAAAATATATCGTTAAACCTAAGTTTAACTCTTTTGCTATTTATGTATGAAGACGTAATCGATGCCTGATGACTAAAGGAGTAATACCGTGAGAACCCCCCGTAGCTATAAGCCCTTATCACACTCGGCTAGTAGTCAGGTCTCGGGTACTTCCTCACCCTAAGAACCGATCCCATTATGCCGTCACGCTGCAAATACATGTAATTTATTAATGACCACGTAGAAACTAGAAATTAATACACCACAAGTAATTGTTTGATCTGCTCATTACATAAACAACCTTAAATTCGCATTAGAGTTAGGCGGGACAAAACTCTCAGCCTAGTGCGTGGCAAAACGTTGATACGCCTGGCTGAAACCAGTACTCTGTCAGACTTTTTATTACATTTTAGTTCTTTGACGACTCCGAGGCTCGCTTTTCTGATTGCAAACAGTCGTGAATGTTTGTCTGACATGTTTATCAAACAAAGCTGTTTGCACTTTGAACATTCCTGTCAAAAACATTAATATTTTGCTATGCTTTTACCTATGCCAACTGCTGCATGTGTAGGTGATTAATCGCGTTTGTGTGTTTGCCTGCAAATGGTTGAAGCAATACTACCAAACTTGTAATAGGGATAGATCTAGATAAGACCTAGGAGCCCATTGCTTTTCCAGTCTAAAAGTTCAAATGTGAAGGTCAAACAATGTAAAATTCAATTTTAGCCCGTAGCAACTTCATGTGAGGACATCTCTGCACCTCTTTTGAATGCTCTGTAGTTGTATTACATTTTAAAGAACAGCAGAGGGGAATAGCTGAGTGGTCAGGTCACCTTGTGTTTAGTTTCCTGATGTTTAGCAATATTGGGTTTAATCAGTGAATGTATGTTTGATCAGTACTGGTGCAAGTATCTACCTCAGTGAAGGAATATAATGTAAGTGTCCAAAGGAAGTTAAAACGCTTCACCTAGCTAAGGGTCTCTTGTTA
Source organism: Tubiluchus corallicola (assembly GCA_030141605.1). Classification (NCBI taxonomy): domain Eukaryota; kingdom Metazoa; phylum Priapulida; class Priapulimorpha; order Priapulimorphida; family Tubiluchidae; genus Tubiluchus; species Tubiluchus corallicola. Next base: position 92,642 of record JAQGDQ010000464.1, read on the forward strand.
AATGAGTGCCCTTAGTAAGCTCCATGTTCCGGTCCTGCCATAATCCACTTACATTAAGTAGGCATTGCTGGATCTCAGTGGTGATCTGTATAAAAATAGGACTAATGAACGCAGTAATTAATTAATTACTAATGTACTATGTTTAATTTGTTTCAGCATTTGGAAGCCACACCACGGATAAGCTTCGGGAGAAGTGACGGAGTAAGTTCACTATTATTTCAACAACGTCTGAATGTTAGCTAGAATATCAAACCCATAACCTATTCTAAGAATCATTTTGTGTCTCCTATTCACCTAGCCCAATGGCTAATGGTCACATATAATTTAGTTATTTCATCTGGAATTACAATAATATATAATTGCACGAAAAAATGTCCTTTTAGATATGCTGTTTTGCAGTTTTTGGGCCTTTGACTTTAAATTTTTCAAATGTAAAAAGTTGTTTTTCCCTAAATTTGCTTACGTAGTTAACAAGGCATACGTGTATATGATGATGATGATGATGATGATGATGATTGCGTAAAAATAGTAATGATGATGACTGCGACTTTGATAAAAGAGAAAAGACTATTTCTTTAGTTTTTGCTTAGTTTTTTTTTTAATTACAGTAATTTCACTTCTCTGACATGGAGCATTGCTTCCACATTCATTGTATTTGTCCCAGTAAGTTCTAGTGAATGAAATGAGCAGCTGTTGTTCCTAGACTTTGAGATAATTGGTGCAAAAACTGTTTACATTGTTTTAACAACCTTTATTATATTTTCATTATATATGTTAGCGAAAAATCATATATTGTGTTCAGCCTTATTAAGTGAATGTGTTACTATCTTGCCGTGTCTAGTTGTTAATGTTTCATTGTAGATCTGTTAATGATTGTACTATCTATAAGATTTTACAAAGATGGTTTTGTTCAAAAGTTTCTATAGTGAGTGGCTCAAAATGGGTCACATCAACTTCTGCCTAGTATAGAGGCAGCATTCACGACCTATTTCAGATACTTGTTTTTGTACTCGCCTCAATGTTTGCTGCCACTTTTCTGATCCAAGGTAGTTTTTTTTTTAGTTGATTTCTGGTTAAGATTTGGGAGCACAAATTAGCAAACAATTTTATGATTGGTGTCTCTACATATACTTTAACGAGTTCTACAGTTTGATGTGTAATTTAACGAAAAGGCTGGGCACTTAGAAAAGCAGAATACTCAATTAAGACTGCAAAAGCTATGTTGCAGGCAAAACTGCTCAGCTAGGATTTACCAGCAAGTGTTAAACGATTGAGTTACCTTGTTTTTACTCGTACCAGTAGAGATGGTTTGTGGCTTGAAAGAAATCCTGCAGTTTGCGTCTAATGCAAAAAATTAGCAAAATTTCGTGTAGGTTGTCCTTGGCAGTTGACACGTACTTCGGTTTCTGTGGACCAAAGGGCTAAGATCAAGATTGATAGGCTCATTTGCTCAGTTCTTTGAACAGTACACAGCATTTACCAAGAATGAGTAAAGGCTTATCAATAACAATAACTATATCAATAACTTGTCAATAACATAAACTATATATAAATCTGCTACATTCTCGATATTAAGACTTAGCGAGCCTGTTAGTAAATTTTGTGTTAACAGAAACCTACTTGAAAATTTTATCAAATTTTTTTCTGGGCCAACATCCTAAGTTCGAATGCCAACCTGATCTGTTTGCTCTTCTTTCCGTTTACATGCCAAAATATGTGACTGAAATAAAACAAAACGTGGCAGGTAGATTGCTCGTGATGTGAAATAAAAGTGCTGCTTAAAGGAAAGGCCAAGTCGTCTCGAACGTTAGACTTTCTTCGGTGTTTGCGAAAAACGTTAGAAGGATTTAGTAATAAAACTGCAATAAGCGCCTCGTGTAATTAGTAAAATCACTTTAAATCATGATCATTTCGTGCTTGGGCGCTCCCATTTTCAATGCCAATTCTTCTTCGAATGGCGTCATTCATCTTGAAGAAAAGTAGCGCACTGTCAATCTTCGTCAAATGTATAAAAAGTTTTTTACAAAAAAATTAGATAGCTAATTTTGTAGTATTTCTGCGTGAACATTAGGTAAGCTGCAGACGTTTGAATTAGTTTAATTAAGCAGCGTGCTCTCGCCGAAAGCCGTGATGCGCTTACGAACCGTCTCGAAGTCTCTCAGTTATGTCATAATTTTCAAGTGAATAGGGGCAACCACCACGCCTGAAAATTTCTATTCAGAGGTAGTATATTTTAAATTTATGCTTTATAGACAGCTTGTGTAAATATCTTTGCTATATTTTTCCAAGTTTATACAGCAAAAGTTTAAGTGATAACAGCAAAATAAACCCGACATACTAACTGACTTGCTCTTTCCTTTAAAGAAAATCAGAAAGTCCAATGGTCAAAGTTAGAGAGATTTAAACTTTAACCTTCCCCTTAAGGCTTTGACTTAATTGCACTAATTACTGTAATATATGCAGTTCGGTGACTTTTGCTGACAATTGCTTCTTCCAACCAAAAGTAATCAAACAATGAAGTTTTAATGTTAAAAAAACTCGCTGATTTTTATCAGCATTTCCAGATCGTCACTTTCACAGTTTTAACATTACTGAAAATTGCGGAAATTTATCACTATAAATTTGAAAAATTTAGTTCATTATCCTGATTAGCCATCACACTAAAAATTACAGTAGTTGAGGTAAGGTTATTAAAATGTTACCAAAGGTTGAGGTAAGGTTATTAAAATGTTACCAAAGGTCTAATGAAAATAAATAAAAAGTCCCAAGTTTTGTTAGCTGCGCGATTATATGGAAACTTAACTCAACTACTGTAATTTTTAACATAATGGATAGTCAGCATCAAAAATTTAATTTTTCAAATTTGTGGTGACAATTTATACGTCAAACTTGAAGGTCAAGATTAAAGTTTGAAATCGGCTACTGCTTAGTTTCTAACGGTCACCTTTGGAGTTTCTGATCTTCTTTAAGTAGCACTTTTATTTCATCTATCTGCTACGTTTTGTTTTATTTCATTCACACATTCTTGGGATGCAAACGTAAAGAACAACAAACACATCAGTCTGGCATTCGAGTTTAAATTTTGACTCTGGTTGTTATAAAGCAATTATAGAATTTGGCAACGATGTCGGCACACGCACACACACACACACACACACACACACACACACACACACACACACACACACACACACACAGTTTTTCAATTGACGATTAGCTGACATTGTTCTTGCTTTTTATCATGCAAAAATATTTTGCACATCACTTAAAAACTACTAAAACTGTTAACTTGTAACTTATCCACTGCCGTAATTTATCTCCTTCATGACCATAAGTGTTCACTAACTGCTCTCACTAACCAGCGATTTTGTTATATTTATCATTTTTGTAGATTTCTACTCCTCACAGTGTGGACTTTCACCAAATTATATATGAATTTTATTTGCTTACGTTAGACAAATTAAAAAATTGATTTTTGATAAATAAAGTAAAAAAAGCTTTCAGTAACTGCAGTGTTTGCACTGTAACAAAGTATAATGTCACTGGTGCGAAATTGGCTAATGTAGAAAATTTCAACTATCAAGGCAACACTCTGATGTACTTTTGCCTCAAGTCTTCTCTATTTTTAAGAAGAAATTCCTGTTAAAAGATGAAACAACATTAATTTGTCCTTGGTTGATCGGTTTGTTTTTCCTGGAATAGCGGCAGAGCTCTGCCCAACTTGGGCTATAGCAACCAGGCAGTCAATAAATTTGTATGTAGGATCTCCGAAGTGTACACCAGACTAAGCTACTCAGTTAGCTAAGTTGGAGTACCTGAAAAGAACGTGTTTCTCTGAAATTTATCCAATTAAATCACTTATAAATGTTTAAGCAAATAGCTCGAATTATAGCCGATATTCTGCTGAATAGAACAGTACCCAAATTTGTTATCACTTAGTTATGTCTGTGCTCATACAGTAGCAGAAAAGTCATTGGTTTTATAAGACCTATTTTGGATGGGGCGGTCCTGAATGAGTTAATGTACTGTAATATCAGGCTGTGAAATTTCAACTTTGTAGTGTACTTGCTTCTAGTATTTTTGTAGTCTAAACTTCGTGCCAGCCCACATATGTTGTATTAAAACTTCAGCGTGGTATCAGTTGGTGTCTTTCGCGAGAAAGCATTATAAAGTTAGGTACGTTAATATGATTGTAGCGACACGGCAGAGGTACAGAATAATCATATCTATGAGAATGACACTGCATGAAACACATTAAAGTATTTATGTTTTAACGTGTAGATACTGTCAGTGACACTTGTGTACCCTTAGGCTATTCCTGCTACGTGCACCGATCTTTTACCAAGCGTTTCATAATCGCTTATTAGTCATTGTGTGAGCAGATTTGACTTTTCAATGCTACAGTATTAAAGATGTATCATTTCTGTAGACATTTCAATGTCTATGCACCACAGTTAGTGGAGCTATACAATACGAATTATACATAAAAGAATGGGGCGGAAGCGGCGAGGGAGGGGGAGAGCTGCAGGGCGGTGAATGGATGGCTGATGGAACAAATTTTCTACATCTTTTTGAACTGTGGAATCATGTAAAGCAGTCAATCCAAGCATTTAACATTGTCTGTACTATTGACTCACATTCTAACGGCTGACTAAATGAATTTCAGTTGAGTTTGCCTTTTAGTGGCTCTTCGTCAGTAACCCTATCTATTCAGCACTCTAATGTCTAAAATAATTTCAAGGTTACGTTATGAGTCACTGTTCAGTTTGCTGAATATTTTGAATATCAGTACTTCTGATGTGTTCTTGATATGACAAGGTTTTAGCACATGCTCTTTCCTTTATCAATGAGTATATTGTATAACCAGCAAAAATAATGTTATTTGTATTAATCCCCAAAAAGCACGATGTCGTTGAGACGCCTTAGAAGATGCGATATTATCACACTAGCGGATATCTAAATTTTCTTTCAATGTACATCAGGTGCATAGCACAGCCAGCGCAATTACAGGTATACTGGTAATACAATACTGTCCATAATTACGAGGGTACTCGTCTAATAAACACAAGACACACGGTGTAATTACACTTGCACATCGAGGTAATTATGGTGAAATTGGTTTAACTGGCTCCCACATATACAGGTTCGGCCTACAGTAGAAATTAATAATTGGTTCTACAGTAGAACTTAATTGCTTAGCGCAATTGTGTCCTTCAATCGCATTTTTTTCCTTGGTTGTGCCAAACCAGGCTAACACGCGTTGCGTTTACTTAAACTGAAATGCTAATATGAATTTGTTGAAGATCTTCGTGTCTTGTAATAATATCAGGCCAAGTTTTCCGTCTACCTCGGACAAGTACATCTTTATTTTGATTGGAGAATTTATTAATAACGCGATAAATGGTTCAGAGATACAGATAGTGATATGGCAGGTGAAAAATTATGCTGGTTTATTATCAATGACAATTTCACACAATTAGTTAGTGCCAAAACAAAACTATCTGGTATAACACATCTCAAAGTTTATTAGAATTTTAGGTGCTTCAGGATTTGTTATGACTTGTGAAACGTTATCGCCAATAAGTTCTTGCGATCATTGTTTGGTTCTAAGCATTTTAATACTAAAAATACCTGTCGCATACGCAAGAACTATTTACAATTAATTATAATCATGTTCTGTGTTATTATAATAATATAATAACCTTAATAATGCTATTCAAAATACTGACTGGATAAGTTTTTGGTTCTTTCTGATACAGACAGTTTGCAAATTGTTTAAGGAATACAATAATTTTTTCTTTAATTCTCTTCTTCAAATCCTCATTTTGTCTGTTGCAGACATTGAGGCGCTATCATTTATTTGAGTACTCCACCCACTCCTATCTGCAACTAACAGCAGTAAGTTCGTTTACTCTTAAAGCTAAATTTGGTTGAAACTGTTGAATATGCTTCTTTATCTTAGGTATCTAAATTGTTTTTGGTTTGCCAGGTGGTTTTTACAAAGTTTTAAGGCTTCCTTTAAGACGATTCTTACTGGTACTTCACTCGATAATCTGACGTGTCCTAACCATCTTAATCTACGGAGCTTGACTATTGAACTCCAAAAGTCTTTGGTTTTCTTTAGATTTGTGTGTAAGACAAAAATCTTCATTTTTAACTATGAATGAACATCTTATCTTTTTAAGTTTCCTTATTAGTTTATTTTGACTAGAGTCTTGTGTTAACAACTTAATTTCTTGCTACTCTTAATACATTCTTGTGATGCACTGCTTACTGCTTCTATTCTTAATTGCATCTTCAGCGTTAAAAGATTGCCCATATTTACACTTTTCCATGACTGCCATCTCTTGCTATACTATGATCTTCTGTTTTTGACTGATTTACTTGAAGATTTCTTTTTTCTATTTTACTCGAAAATCGCTTTTTAGTAGGTCAGTTTGAAATTTTGCTACACTAATCCAGCCTATGTCGTCTGCGTATTGTTGGTCAATCAGGAACAAGCAACAAGCATGGGATTCCAAAGCAGGACGGGTGTGGTCCACATTGTGTTGTGAAACATTATGTCAGATAATGGTATTGTAATAATGATCGTCATTTGGATCTTAAGTGCATTTGCCAGGTAGAGCGTGAAAGGTACTGAACTTAGGCAATCCCCCTGCGGGACATAAATATCGAACATTCTTCCTAGTGTGTTCCTATCTTTTACTCTAAGTTTAATATTCTTTGGTCGAATTGCAATAATGTGAATTTCGTCTGGTTGTAGGACGGCTTTAAGAGGAATTCTTAAAAAGCATTCCTCTCTCTAAGGTATTAGATGGTTTGCTAATGACAAACAATAGGAAGTGATTTGATAAGAACTAGATATAACTGGTTTTTCTGCTAATATTTTTACTGATATTATAAATTCAGTAGTGCTTTTGCCTTCCCCATATGCAACTTGACTTGGCGGAATGTTACAATTTAATCTGCTATGCACCTGATGCCATTCATATAGCCAAAATTTTCTATCTTAGTAAATTTGTTTATTGCAAAGAAGCTTTCTACATTACAATTAGACCTAAAAACAAAGCATGAATGAACAATAATTGTTGAACAGCATAATCATTTAAAGTTGGACTCTCCCAATTAAATAAATATTTTAATAGTCACGATGCAAGAACGTATTGAGAAACGTAGTGCGTAAATACTGAGTATAGTTTATACTGTGAAAGTACTAACCACATTCCTATCTATGCTTATCACCATTCATCCCATTTTTATAAAGTATTGTACTTTGTGAACCTTCTCACTTACTCACATAAATATCATTCTAGGAAATTAAGTGGCAAAATTTTGCATGAAATGAGCCACCCGGTGTAGCAGACAAACTTGGGTTTTACTGCTGAACAATGTAAAAAATATCAAAACATTTACTGCAAGGATGTGGGGTATGTGCCCTGCGAACACGCGCAATCTTTTTACTATTGTTATACTATCAATAGTTATTACATTTAGAATAAGTTGTAGCGATTGTGATATATGATTAGGCTGTTAACTAAAACTTCTAAAAGGGTAATAATATTGTTTCATTGTGAAAGAGTCGTGTTCTATTTTGAAAGTTTTTAGATGTTATTATCTGGTTATAATTTTGTAACTTATAGCATATAATTCTACAATACAATAATTGTAACAGAACTATATTAATATAGTTACTAAACTACGTAATAGTTTATCAACGAGAAATAGATGCTGCATGGTGGTTGAGAAGCAAAACTTGTGAAATCACCTTGAAAAGTTAGAAAAACTGCTTAGCTAACAAAAGATAGAATTATAGAAAAACAAAGAATAATAAAGATAAAGTAAAGATGGGGAAAGATGGAAATAGAAAGGAGTTCAGTAGAGACGTGATGCAAAAGTATGAAAATATGAACTGTAAAGTAACCAGTCGCTGGCTGTAATGTAACTATTGCACGGCAAAACCGAAAGAATGCACCATAAGTAGGATCTGAGTAGAAGAGATTTCATACATCTTTTAAAGCCATATAATGTTCAATGTGTTGTAATTATGATATGTTATTCCATAGATTTGGAGCGGTAAATTTTACAAAGTGTCTGGTAAGAAGCCTTTCACTGTATTACGCATAATGCAGTTATATTAACTAACATACTATGCGTGACGTAATTTCTGAACGTGAATTTGTACACATTAGGAGGGTTTATGCGGAACTACTGCACGTCATTATTCAAGCATTGGCCGCTGGTCAGCTTGGTATAACAATAGCGCCTGCTTAGAAGATGCGGCCGACATTCCGCCGTGGTATCGTCCTCTTATTATATAGGCCATCTCTTTTAGCTGATTAGTGGAAAGTGTAAGCCTGCGGCGCTTCGCTCAGTTTAATCATTTGAGCGCAGTAAAGAAAGTGTAACATTCGTTGTGCGTTAATCTTAACATGTCTTGTGTTTCTTCAACTCCTGCGATTAGCTTAGCTTAAAAACCGTACATTGAAATTGAGGCCACTGACTTGAAAGCTTTGCTTCTTCTGTTTTTCCGAGTTTACAGCATTGCGGTGCTGTAGGTACTGCAGATTTTTGCTTTCTGGGTTATTTCATTGCAACTTTCAATAAGATTCTTTAAAAAACTGTCATTTATTAGTATAATGTTTCCGTAGTGCTGTAATTCTTGCATTGTTCTATAAATCACTTTACAGTCACAATCACCGTAATAATATAATTGTATACTTAATGTAAATATAACGTAAAAAGGGAAAAACAACTATGAATAATAATACTGCAGCCAAGCACTTTTATTCCATGAAAAACGTGGCATTAAATAAAAATTTCGAAACTAATAATAGTGATGGTTGCTTAGATGACCTCTGGTCTTTCGCCACCCTGTCTAGTTTCATTTTCTGATCAATGACTAGGTAATGTATTTTATTATGTAAGACGAAGGGACTAATAAGTTTATTGAATTGAATTGAAAACCTTCATTACGACTGTATGTTGCAAGTCACGTGTTGTCCTTGCTACAGTTACATACAATCTTGTTCGTCTAGTGATGGCTTTTGAAAAAAAATGTGGGTATCTCTTGCAATGTCCACAATCTGCATAATTGTTCAGTGCTCTTTGATTTTCATCCCTAGGGACTCGGGAAGGAAGCCACCATATGTTCCTTTTTTCAGTTGTAAACAAGTAAGAAATTTCAAGCACAAAGCCCAAAATAGGGTCCGAGTAAAAAGTCACAGGAAAAAGGAAATCCTTACCCTAGTCTAACTCCTAACCCTAGCCAAATTTAATTGTGACTTTTTCTTCCGTGACTTTTTTCCTTTACCTTCCCTCCCTCCCTCCCTCCCTCACCCCTCGGTCACCGCAAAATGTTGACTCCATGGTCAGTGGGTCTGTTGATTGTAGTAAAATCATTAGTCTTTACTAACATATTCCTCTGTAGTTTAGTTAGCGTTTGTTATATGCGCAATTAACAGTAACGACTAGAAACTACCAATGTTAGTGAGTCGATGGCCATGAGACGTTTGCATCAAATTGATGAGAACAATCAGCAGGCAGAAAAATTTAGAGCTAGACCCATTTTTGATACAAGTATTGCTTTTAAAATACAGTATGTGACTTTTTGTACTATGCAGTGCCCTGTAGTATTGTACCCAGTGCAATGTTGTACACAAAATGAAAAAGTGCTAAATCAGAACATGTATTCAAACATAAATTTAAAAAAAATCAATTCTTGAGTCGTACGGGCCTAATTAATCAATTTCTGTAATTACAAATATCACATCTTTATATTTTATAGTCTATATTTTAATACAATTTTCTTTACAAAAATGGCTAACTTGGTTTAAATCATCGGTCCTGGAGCATCATCACTATTATCATCAATTCATTATCGTTGTCATCACCACCACTATTGTCATCAGCATTAATATCACCATCTTTTCATCATTATCATCATCGTCATTGTCGTCTTCTGGCATCCATTTACTTCGCTGCATTTAACGTATTTTTTGTTATTTATGTCGCTAATTAAGTCTTATCCATGTTGAGCGTAGCTTATAAGTCAATTTCTTCTGCTACGCTCATAGCACTGCAATGCATTGTTAATTTATATATATATATATATATATATATATAATAATCTTTATTTGCCATTAAAAACATTGATAATCACTGATAAAAACTTTACAGAGATAATCAATCAGTGTTACTTAATAAAAACTTACACTGCTGAAGGCAAATGCGTCAGTGCAATCTAAACTACTGTGCAGTAATGACGAATAAAATCAAACATATTTACAACCATATACAAAAAAAATATAAAAGAAAAAACTATGATTTAATTAATATGGCCGTGGGTATATGAATTCTGAATTAGTGTGTATGTTGTCGTACTGGTGTGATGGCATTTCATATCTGGTTAATATTAGTGATTTTAATTTTGTTTTAAATGCTGATAGGGACTTGATTTGTTTAACCTGTAATGGTAGAGAATTCCAAAGTAAAATTGCTTGTTTGATTACAGAGTTCGTTCCATAGTGGGTATTTGTCCTAATTTGTTTTAGATTGCTTGTTCTGGAATTAACGATAGGATTTGGTAAAAAGGTAAATCTGTTATTCTGGAATGGTTTGCTGATGTTGTTAATGTATTTAAATATAAAAAGCAGAGTAAAATATTCTTTGTGTGCTTCAATGATTGGGAATTTTAAAGTTTTTCTCAGGTTAGTTGTTGAAGCTTTGAATTTTTGTCTACCTGCCTTATGTTTATATGAGTACCCAGCTATCAATCTCAATGCATAGTTTTGAAGGAGATTTAATTTTAAGTAATTTTCTCTTTTGGTTTTTTGAAGTAGCGTACATCCATATAAGAAGTGTGGTAGAACTAAAGTTTTATATATTAGTGTTTTAGTTTCCTTTGTCAGTTGCCCTTTAACTTGTCGGAGATATGATGTGCTAGATGCTATTTTTGTGTATATGTTATTAAAGTGTTCATCCCATGAAAGATTATTGTCTACCTGTATGCCCAGGAATTTAACATTGTTAGTTTGTTTGATTACAGCATTATCTATTGTCAAAGTGGTTGATGATGCATCATTAGTATTTAATGAGGGTGACAGTATCATGAATTCTGTTTTGTCATTATTCATTTTAGCTTGTAATGACTAAATGCCATATTTATATTTTTTATATCTTCTTCTAAATAATTTTTTGCAGTTTGGACATTTTCATAGGCTATGTAGATTGTAGTGTCATCAGCGTATTGCGTTATTTGTGAGTGTTTTAATACACTGGATATGTTGTTTATATATAGGCAAAATAATAACGGACCTAGTAGTGTTCCTTGCGGTATACCTCTGTTTAACGTGGCCCAGTCAGAAAAGTTGGTTGTATCTAACTTTACTCGTTGTTGTCTATCTTTGTATAACTTGTAGTTTCTTGTATTGTGCTAAATGGATGAATAAATAAATCTAGTCTAACCCTATAAGTCTAATTATAGGCAATGACAGTTTTATTATTATATTGATGATCAGAATTATTCATTATCAATGAGTTTGTTCTACGCCATGCTAAGTTATGTGTTACAATGTGTTGTCGCTTATTCGTTTACTCGCGTCATGTGTTTTAGCCGTTTTTGGGCTGTAATGACATTTACTTTTCGAGAAATTATCATATGTTTTGTATTATTCATATAAAATTCTGGACGCTTTTGTCCGTTAACTAATAAATCAGCAAATAATGTGAAAGGTCTTAAGGGGAACCTTCAATAAAGTGGAAGTGAGCTAGGTGAATGTTAGTATTTTGTTCCTCTCAGTGTCAATGTTACAGTTAGTATTATGAGCTTAGTTTTCAGGTGTTGTGTAGACACTGCGCAGACAGACATTGAGCTTTAGAACTGACACATTAATCATGAACATTAAATAGTTCCATAAGTGAATGTCTATAAATTTTATATTAAAATGATCACTTATTCGTTTAGTGAACCCACAATTGTTAAGCTTCTGATGCCTGTTAACTATAATTATATTATCATAGTACTTCTTTTCATTAAGTTGTAAATTTGTTATTATTATTTCTTCGCAGCTATGAAAAGGGAGAGTAAACACGCAATACAATACGTCGAAGTATGATTGAAATAGGTCTCACATAATCTTCAAACAAATCCAGCAACTATAACACTTTTTCTCATACATAATTTCTTATAATTTTGCCTGCTCCACTTATGTTTTTACTTCCATATTATGCTTTTCACACTTCATATATATTCACTTTATTATAATTATTTTGCTCATTGTTTCACAGTTATTAAGTTTCATTATATTTTTTGAGCCATATTGTCTATTTAGTCACATACTCATATTTCACTACATATTTTGTTTACTCCATTTTTCTGCACTAGTTCTTGCGTTCCATAGTACTTTATCATTATGCTTATATTTTGTTTGATTTTATCATGCATATTTTGTTTCCTTCACTGATTTATTATTTATGTTTTTTTTCTTTAGGTTTGACTTTTTTCTAGTTTGCTTTTTGTTTTAATCAGTTAGTTAAATCATTTACATATTTTATTAATCATCATTTCATATTGTTCATTTGATTTTAATGCTTCTTTGTTGCATAGCTTATTTGGTTATTTCATTTTCTAGTTTAAAATTTATTCCTCCATAAATCTATGTTAACAGCAGCACTACAAATTTTTTCAAGCTACACTAACCTGAGAAGGGTAGCTGACTTGATGACCAATCGGTCTTTCGCTACCCTTTCTCCTGCACCCCCCTAACTCTTTCCTTTATGCTTAATTTACCCTTTTTGTTTAATAACTATAACTAAATAGTCTACTGTATTCTGGTGTAAATGAGGGGATAAATAAAAATGTCTATATCTTCTGAAACAAACTTGGTCTAAAGAATGGAAATATGAAAAAAAAACAGGACTGAGGCTGAACCAGGACTGTTCATGTACAAAATTCAGTGCCATGCCTTCAGGATTAGGTAGTATGGAGGGTTGGTGTGTTGTGGTGTGGTGTGATATTGCTGCTGTGGATAACGTGGTGTGATATGGTGTGGTGCATGTGGTATGGCTTGTCATTGTGGATTTGTGCGCAAAATTTTTTGCGGGGCCTTTGCTATATAATATTTGTAAACCAAATCTTGCACTTGCAGGGTCACTTGATATTCTTAACTCACTCAGCTATATTGTTAAGGTTTTATGTTGTCTTTTGTGACCTGATGACACTGAGCTTCTAACCAGTTCAAATCCAAGCTTATATTGGATTTTTTCGCGTTTTTCTCTCATTTTCACATTTGGTTTCGTGAAATTCGCGATTTGCTACATTCCATCATTGAATAATTAGGCGTAGAGTTTCTATTGAATAATGAACAATAGATGTAGTCACTAGTGATGCTGACTACCGCCAGTTTATGCATCTGTTTTTGTCGCTTAAACTATGATTTCTGTAAACATTGTTTTTTTCCAATTGCACGGAAATACTAGTAATTGTTCGTGTTTCTGTGTTTAGTCGATCTCCATTCCAGTACTGAATGCAAATGGAGAAGCAAACAAAGTCGAAACTCGTAGCTTCCAATTCACTCTATCTAGTCTACAAGGCGATGGGCTTGAATGTGTACAATATACGGATTCCAAGTAAGTGTAGTGGATCCCATTCACACCACCAGAGAAAAAACGAAAAACATTTGGAAGTCCTTCAGACCCAAATGATTGTAACCTCATTTCTGAGAACCAGATTGTAAATTTTGGCATTTCATCACTTTTTATTCATTATCCGTTCAGTTATGGCATTTTATTGTCAGTTATTAAACTTTTATTCTTATAGCAATTGACAGTAGTTTCATCTGTATCTGTACTTTTACTCCTGAGATATAGTAGAAATTGATTGGTTATTGATTACAGATCGATTGTTGATCATGGCTTTTCAACAAGAGAATGTTTGCAACTTACACTTAAAACCGGTGTCTACTAAACTAGTTTCACTAGTGTCAATGGATATGACATAAATAAATATAAGCACCGGCTTATACATATAACATTAACTAATTACTGTATCACATTTTTTCTGTATTTTTATATTATAATCTCATTCTTGTCTTTCTCAGTTGTCTGACTTCGCTGGGGTTTACACAAAAGAGGATGATTATCCATGCAACTGACGATGTATATCTTCAGACAAAAACCAAGATGGCTCTCGCAGAAGAGGAGAGCAAAAAAATCTGGTAAATAAGAAGAAAATTCGAATTTTATTTCAACTAAATTTCATTGAGATGTGATTGAATATCCATATTTTGTTTTGGTAACTCTAGGGTTGTTAACTATAACGAGACGTATGTTAAAAAAATTAACCGATTATCGTATTGATTTTATAAAATTCCTTCAATTTTCTGTTTATTTAAAGTAATTACGCAAAAAAGTAGGTAAAAAGACCTATTTATGATTAGCAGCTTGTTGGACGGCGAATCACTTTCTTGTATTTTCGCCTCGCAATAAGGGCTATCTTCATTCTGAATCATAATGACAAAGTATGGTGACTTTGGTACTGATGTGTGGATATAAAATACGCTACTGTATTTTTAGTGTCACTTTCTTGATCATGTGCAGCTCACATAGATAAATATTTTTATCATCAGTAATTTATTTAATTGGCGCAGCTTACTTAATTATAAATCATTGTGACAAATGAGCTTGTACTTCATAACTAGCAGCCATTCAAGCTGCACTGAAGTGCATAATAATCTATTCTCTTATATTAATATTCTTGGTATATATATAAGATTCGAGGCTACAGCTCGGACGACGGCACCATTTGCGGCGATCTATGCATCAAACGAAAGGTCCCGATCTAGTGTCATGCCATTGATGGTTTATTTTTCGAATCGGGCCCACCACGAGGAACGGGGACGAAAAACCTCCAAAAATGGCCATTTTTCGGCCGTTTTTTGCAAAAGTTATACGGCTGAGATGTAGAGAACGGGAATGGGCCGAGGGTGGTGCTGGGTATGGATAGATAGCCCGTTCAGCGGTTCAGCGGTGGGTGTCATAGGCCTGTTTAGAATTCCCGAGAGGGCCACGGCGTCCCACAACGGGCGTTTTCCCGGACCCAACTCGCGATTTTTTCGAAATTTTGATCAAACAGCCTGCGGAAAAAACGTTCTAGCGGCGCCTGGTGGGACTCTCGGAAGGAGATATATAGCTCTTTAGAAAGAGGAAGGACAGGGCTACACGATGATGTGGGCTATATTTTAGGGCAGGTCCACCGAGAGGAGTATCAACGAGTTAATTACATGTTCTATTTTCGACAATTTTCGCCTTAGAAAACTGCTGACGCAAAGGCATTGTTGTGACGTCATCCACTATTGCTTATAGCTTTAATTCAGCAAAAAGCTGGCTGCTACAGGCTATGCGTTAGGTAAGTAGGCAGGATGTTACGGGCTTTGCGTTATATATGAGGACTAGGTAGGGTGTTCGCGTATTATTGATTACACGTGTATTTATACGCAAAATCTTTTGCGGGGCCTTTGCTAGTTAATTTAATTATTAATGATACTCCTTCAGTTGGCTAAATTGTCTAACTTTGTGTCGGTTTTATTGATTGAAATAATTTATCCTATCGTATCGTCTAAAAAGTAGTTTATCGTTATCGTGTCTCCAAATTTGACATCCCTAGCTAACTGGGCGACAGCTATGTTTTAGACTTTAACTGGTTTATTCTTTACAAGTCTTTCCTCAAATATGTCACATGTAGAATAGATGGACCAAGCTTTATTCGCTTTTGTCAGTTATTGTGATGTAAAGTACCCTGGTTTGTCGAAATGAGACACTGCCATATTTGGCAGAACCATGCTGCACCAGGCTTAATTGGGCACGGAGTTTACCAAGTCATGCCATTGTTGAATCGAGTGCAGTTTACAATTTTTGGCACAGAGTTTACCAAGTCATGCCATTGTTGAATCGAGTCCAGTTTACAATTTTTGGCACATAATTTACCAAGCCAAGCCATTGTTGAATCGAGTCCAGTTTACAGTTTTTGGCACATAGTTTACCAACCCATGCCATTGTTGAGTCGACTCCAGTTTACAGTTTTTGGCACATAGTTTATCAAGTCGTGCCATTGTTGAATCGAGTCCAGTTTACAGTTTTTGGCACATAATTTACCAAGCCAAGCCATTGTTGAATCGAGTCCAGTTTACAGTTTTTCGCACATAATTTACCAACCCATGCCATTGTTGAATCAAGTCCAGTTTAAAGTTTCTGGCACATAGTTTACCAAGTCGTGCCATTGTTGAATCAAGTCCAGTGTAAAGTTTCTGGCACATAGTTTACCAAGTCGTGCCATTGTTGAATCAAGTCCAGTGTAAAGTTTCTGGCACATAGTTTACCAACCCATGCCATTGTTGAATCAAGTCCAGTTTAAAGTTTCTGGCACATAGTTTACCAAGTCGTGCCATTGTTGAATCGAGTCCAGTTTAAAGTTTCTGGCACATAGTTTACCAAGTCGTGCCATTGTTGAATCGAGTCCAGTATAAACTTCCAGCTAACTTATGTGTTTATTGAAATAGTTAATAACTTTTTTCATGATAAAAACTGAGTTGAGTTGCCCTCAGACGAGTCGCTTGGTTTCCAATCACTTCGCCAGTTTCTGGCTGCCTCTTTTATAAGTATGTCCTTGTTTGGGCCAAGTACAACAGCAAGCTTGCGCCAACTCCAAACGTCCAGGTATTTTCCAACAACCAAAGTTTGCCGACTACTCGCACCTGCCTGGCTGGAAACAAGCCTTGTATGTATCGCGATAACAATAATTGCTGCTACCAAACACTAAAGCAAGTTGGTGTGTGTGTGTGAGAACTTTATTTTGTAAATACAAATCCATGGATTGTACTAGACATCTTTTAAGCAGTTACTTTTTGTTTGTAGTACTAAAGTCATAAAACCTGGTACACCCTACGGACACAAGGGAAGGCCGAGAAAATCTCGCGCTGTGATACCACCTCCAAAGTCTCAAGATACAGGTGGCAGCCATCTTGTGAATAGTAGTGCAATATCTTATAAACACACCCCAAACTCATCGCCAAATAGTTTTGCCTCTATGAATGGTCATCAGGGTACGCATAGTGGTAACACTTTGCAAAAAACTGTGAATCACAATTTGGAAGTGTTGGTCCGACCGTATAAGTAAGTATGTTTATTGACTCATGGTAATAGTTTTAATTTCCTATTGAATTAATGAAGACAGATGAATGCCACTGACGTTTAACGACACAAAAGATATCTCTCTACGAATGAGTCATTTTTCACTGGAATTAAACCTCTAAGGAAATAATAATACATCAAATACCAATAAGCCTTTTCACAGTTTTGTTGTGTGCTCACGCAGTTGCTGTAGGTCAAAAGTTAATAATACATCAAATTGCAATAAGCCTCTTCACAGTTTTGTTATGTGCTCACGCAGTTGCTGTAGGTCAAAGGTTAAGGTACCACAGCAATGCACATTAACCTTAAGTGTCGTGTGACATGTGAGTAAAGCAAAGCCGTCTGCCACATCAGCTCAGTTACTTCAATTGTTTTACGTGGTCTTTATTTGATTATGTATTAGTCTGTGCATAGAGTGATTTACTAGCAGGACTTTGCTTGAGAACAAGAAAAAATGAACTAGGTAAGATTCTAGCTAACTGTTAAAACTGTTACTACATGTATTACAATACTGGGCTGTGAGGTGTTGTCAAGTGTACACAAATGCGTTGTCTGGTGTTACACTTTACGTGCGAAATTTTCACGATCATCATCAATTGCTGGAACTGTGAAAAGGCTTTTTGCTTTGTGACTAATACACATTTCTGCTTTGCATTCATTTAAGCCAGTTTAGAATGTCAAGGAATTAAGTTTTACATGTATTTAGAAAAAGTAATCTGTTTCTAAACCATTATTATTATAAAGATTATTAGTTTTCTAGTTATACTGATGTAATTCTCATTGAAAAGAAATGTCAATGTTTGCTAACCATTAAACTGTGAATTGCACGAAAATCGTAAAACATACAGTAAACAAGTTAGACTTGTCAACCAGATCAGCCTTTTTATTGGTGCCCGATTTTATAAACACGTAAAATATTTGGACTATTTGAAAGACTAAACATGGATGTGTGCATGCCTAGGGCCTTCTTCTACGAGTGAAAATAACCTTTGACATTTTTAACAGGGAAAGAGTGCTGCATTTATTAGCGGTACGATCTTATAAAAAGCCGGAACTATTAGCAAGGCTTATGAAAGGTATGTGTATTATGGTAACTTAGTTTACAGAAAACAGTAATACTTCAAATCCTATTCCACTGTGACTGCTCTATGGTCTGAAATGTCCATTTAATTATCAATAATAATTAACAAAGTAGTTAAATTTGTTTAAAATGCCTGGGCTATGCGAGTAGTTCTAGTAATAACATCATGTGAGAAAGATTCTATAATGGCAGAAACTTGCCATGAGCGTTTTCTGCATGTGCTCATGAAAACGAAAATTGAAATGCGATGCTGCTGTGTAACTTTTAAATGCAAAAACTGCAATTTTTAGATTCATTATTTCACGAGGCCGCCCTTGCCTCCTAAGATATTTCCAAGTTCTGAGTTTCACGCGCTGTTGCCATCTAAGTAACAGGATTCCCACTGTCAGGGAAAATCCTTGAAGATACAGGCAATCCTGGAAAGTCAGGGGAAAAGATAATTTGGTAAAAAGTCAGGGAAAATGATGAAAATGGGGCAAAAAGTCAGGGGAATTTGAAAGGGTTGCAAAGATAATCACCATGAACTGACATTTTTCCAAAAATCTTTTTTCGATGATTCGCGTTCCAATAAAATTATGCTATGGCAGGCTTCCAGTTTCAAGTTCTGTTCCAAAAATAATGATTGGATTGAGAAAGTTCATTTAATGTGATTAGTGTGATTTCGTTAGCACTACTGCAACTGTGCCGACACATTATATATCAGTATATGTATGAATGTCCATACACAAAAATGTTTGAATATGTACACCCTTGTACAAATTAATTGCGACAAACCTGAAAACTAGGTTATTTGGACTACATACTGTCATATATCGTTTTTGTTCACATTCTATCAATTTTTAGTGCATGATATGACCATCACCGTTCTTTATGACCTGTTTTACCCTGTTTGGGCATCAAATCCACCAGCTGCTGGCACTTATCTATGATTTCGGGGTCTCTATAACATATACGGATTATAGCCTCTATAAGCTTTATTTTGGTCGTACAGTCCTCATTGCAAAGTCGAAGTTTGGTTATAGACCTCAAATTCTCAATGAGGTTGAGGTCGGGGGAGTTTCCCGGCCAATCCAGTACCGTAATTTTCATTTTCTTCATGTATTCCATCACATTTTTGCCTTATGACATGGCGCAGAGGGCTGTTGAAATATTCCAGATCCACCTGGAAAAGTGTTCGCAAGATCCGTGATGATACTCTGAAAACCTGTATGTATTTCTCTGAATTCGTCATTCCTTCAATGGACAGCAATAACCCAACGCCATAATTAGTGAAACTACCCCAAAACATCTTCCTTTGGGGATGTTTTACAGATTGATCGATATGGCACTCACGGATGGGTCCTCCAATGAATTGACAGACATGCTGACTATGTTGTCCTTGAACTAGAAAATGGCTTTTGTCACTAAAAAGAACTTTCCTCCAATCAGTAACAGTCCAGTTCCAGCTGTTTTGCCCATTCCAGTCTTTTCTTTTTCATGACAGACGTTAAAAGTTGCTTTTTAAGTGGCCTTCTAGCGATTCGTCCACATTCTGTCAATCTACGGCGTATTGTACTTGAGCTAACGTCCACTCCAGATGACGACAAATCCTTCCGAAGCGCATCACTCGTCTTTCTTGGATCTTTTTTACTCTCTCGCAGCAGCCTGGCAACGTCTTTTGCAGAAGTCTTCCTCTTATGACCACACTTTCCCTTCCTCTTGGGCAATAAGGTGCCATTTGCTTGGACCTGCTTCAAAAGGCGTGTAACAGTGCAGTGGTTTAAAGCCACAGTTCTGGCTATTTCGCGCTGATCTTTCGACGTGTGCTCGTGTAAAGTCAGAATTTTAGTCCGCTTGCGTGGAGTGATATCCATTTTGGCGTTTCTAGCACAGAGGATGAAAAACAAGTGGCAAACAGTACACTCATTCCATTCGAATGACGCAATAATGAAGCTCAGTAAAACAATCAAAATTAAAATACAGTTTTACTATGATTTTCGCACGGAAAAACGTTACCATTCAGCCAAAGACAAGTCTATGTCTATAAATGCATTTTTGGGTTAAAATCAGGTTTGATGCACAAGGATGTATGCTGTTAATGCAATTTTTCCTTATCTTGGTTATGGAAAATCAATAATTGGTCAGGGAAAAGTCTGGAAAATTTATTTCTACATTCTGTGGGAACCTTAACATGTAAAGCATGCAGAAGAATCTATTGATATTACTCTGCCACACCAATAATAGTTTAACGCAGTTATGGATTAATTAAACAATATTTTCATTTTTTCACTTTAGATCATTTTATCCTAGGTTTTAAATTGGTTTCTGATTTCCTTTAAAGTATAAGACTGGTGAATTTCATCAGAAACTTGTCTTGAAGTTTCATATCCCCTTTATGTAATCTTACTGCAAGTAGCATAATTTAAAACTATATGTTTAGAAGTATTTTGTTAAGTTAGACTAGTGGTGTTTTTACTATTGGGCAAACTATGCATTTGCCTATCGCACCAAATTTTGGGTAGGTGCCAAATTCTGAAAATAATTCTTTAATTTTTAATTTTAATATAAATAACAGAATAGTGTACGTGTAACTCCTTAAATGCGCAACACTAATTCGAAAGAAACGAACGTTTTGCCTTATTTTCCTATCGAAATGTATAATTCATGGATGCCAACAAGAGTCTTCCCGTACCAAAACACTTTCTATTTAGGCCTTTTCTGCTTTTCTAAGATTACGTAAGATTTTTAAGATTTCTGACATTATGTCATTCAGACATTACTGACGCATTACCTTGCTTTTGCAATGACCCTTCCGTTAATAAAAAAACTAATGATTCTTCTGCACACTTTACATGTTAAGGTTCCCACAGAATCTTAATATTATTATTATTATTATTATTATTATTATTATTAAAAATACTTACAATAGCATTTATCTTATCAGCACAAGCTGTAGATAGGTAATTGATTACACTTAATTGGTATACTATAATACATGCATAAGCCTATTGTACAAGGACCATAATACAAAAAAAGTTCAATACATTGGGAGCATGGTGGGGACCATGGGGGGAAGTGGGTTGACCGTTGGGCAGCTCTAAAGTACTTTTGCCTAGGGTGGTAAACTACCTCGAGCCGGCCCTTAATGGGTAATGGCACTTATTTTACATCTGGTGGTATAAATTACTGTAGTTTAATATGTTTGCTATTCATGTGTCTGTTTAAGTAACATTTTAACAAGAACATTTTTCAACAAACAAATATGTGAACAAACACTTCATACAAACACATTGTTTAAATATTCAACTTGCTCTGTGTTATTTGTTACCTGTGCAAACGTTTTATTACTATGTATTCATTCTTCAGTACATGTTTAGAGTAATGACACTTCTAGTTGTCCAAACTGAAGTTTGTATTCCTTCCAACTTTCTACATTGCCAGAATACGAAATACGATTTTTAAAATTAGCTTTCAGTAAGAGTAAATTGCCCTGTACTAAAGCTGCATTGGATTACAAGATAAATTTAGTTTTTGAAAACAAAGCTGTTGAAATTTTATCAGTGATTTTGAAATGCTAGTTAATTATCCGGCTTTCCTGAATAATTCATGTGACATGAAAAAATGAGATATAAAGTTTGAACTGGACTGTAGAGTATAGCAAACATTGTTCAGAGCATGTTTGAATGTGTCACAAATGATATAACTAAAAAACTTCCTGCTTTAGTGATCAAATTTTGAGAGAAATATTTACATCTAATGAAAATATTCAAGTCACATGTTATTAGTAGTTACGCTTTATACAACATTTTTACCATTTTCAAAACTGTAAAAATGAACATGTTTCATGCAACTCTGTTTTTTGAACAATTCAATTTTTCATGTGTTTGTCTGTTTAGCTATTATATATAATTACTATCTATTCTATCTTTCTTATAGAATCAGTTTTATTCAGTAATGCTAACACAGTTTTTTTTGCTATCCTGTTGTTAGATGGAATAAAGGAGAAAGATAAGAACTCACTACATACAATATTATCAGAAATAGCTGTGATGAAGGATAATGTTTATTCCTTGGCGAGGTATGCGTACACTGACGTGGATTGTGATTGGCCTTTTTACACTGATACCGACAAGCAACTGCTTAAACGGTGAGTACTGCACTTATTTAAAATCAGCACTGCTTTATGTTTTCATTAAAAACAATACCTTGATTTGCACGTATCAATCATCTTAATGCATGATCTTGATTTTAAAACCCTGTCAGACTTAACTTTAAATGAAAAGACATTAACAAACTGTAATTCACAAAGCTTTAGCTTCAACCAATTCGTTCTGTAACTCGGTGTGTTATCTATATCAATTAAGCGTTATATCGGGTGGCATAAAAAACATGTTGAAGTTTTGCACATGACATTACAAGAAGAAAATCTTGAAATCGCTTGAAAATTACCACAATGATTTTACAAACGCTTATGTATAAGCACCAAAAACATCTTGTTATTCTCTTACGTTTTTCCAAAGATGCAGAAATCTTGAAATGATAAGTCAAAAAAATAATTGCCGCAAAAAATTTTGTGTCACTATTGTTAAAATTTACAGTACGTGTTCATCATTTGCACTGCAAACTAGACGAAGGTGTTTCTTACAATAGCTGAACAACTTATTACTTTTTATGGAGTATTGCGTCCCAGCGCTCAAGGGCCAATTATATGGCTTAGCATTTTCACTCCTCTGCCTAACTTCTGAGATAATCTTGTCATATAAATATAAACTAGTGCATTTCATATAATTCTTATTATGAAGTAGCATATGGTTCCCCTCCATTGGTGTGAAATCAAGGGTACATTAAGAGTTTTAAAAACTGCATGTAGTTATGTGAAGTGAAGAAGCCCATCTTTAGGTAAATTACACGTCCTTATTGTAATGGTTTTGATGATTGATCACTAATTTATATCGGGTGGCACAGAAAAAATGTGCAGAAGTTTAGACTACAATAACATTAGAAGCAAGTGTCCTACAAAGTTGAAATTGTATTGCGTGGTACTAAATTTCATTAACTTTTGGTTGCGAAAGTTACAGGTTTGCAGTTTTGGTAGTTTTCAAGTTACGACTGGAAAACTTTCTCTCATGTTAAAAATTTAAATGCCTGAACGATATCAGCTGCTACACTGAAATCTATAAAGAATATCACACTAATAATGTGGATGTTTTGTCTTTATATGGAAACAAAGAGTCTAAACTAATGCCAGAACTAACTGAATAGTTAACCATTTTTAGTACGTGTGTTGTCAACAGGATTAATTCAGTGCCTTGTAATCATTCGTATTACATTGCATATAACGCTGCATTGAAAAAAACAAAGTTTATAGGACCATAGGAAACAGAAATAAGAGAAAATTAGATCAGTTCGTGCCATATTATACCTATATAGAATTAAGAAAATAGTTCTGCTTGTTATTACACGTACTTGTTTTAGGAAAAATTTGTAGAACGATGCAAGTGACAGCAATTGTACGAATATCGCATGAACTGTGCACGAATAGCACATAAATCAATTTAAGCCATTCTAATAATGTTTACATTTACAAATTGTCTAATAATATCATAGCCTTACATCATTGAAAATGTTGCACTTTAGCTTCATTCATTTTGAGGCAAGTTGCAGTTGCAAAATGAAGCTAGCAAAAGGTGAGAAGACCATTTTGCCTGTTATAAGTGTTTTCAGAAAGTAGAAATTTTGCTGTGTTTATGCTGTCTGAGTAAATAGGCTAAATATTTTGTGAACACTTAATATGGCTGAAAAAATATTAGTATTAGCATGATTATGCACATTTCACACTTAACACAATAGTCACGTAACGTGCTAGCATCATCACAATACTTGAGGGTACTGGTTAGCATTTTGCCCACCAACAAATCACTTCATAAGGTAAAGATTTTGCAATAAAGAAAACTTTCCCTGAGAACATATCTGTTCAAAGTGCAGTTCATTGAAGTTAATTCGATGTTACTGTATTTTATGAACATGTCAACTCTATATTGATATTAGTCTGAGTTAAACAATTTGATACATAAATTTATTTTATGACTTTTACTTTAAGTAATATGTTTCTGCGAATAATTTAAATGCCCGCTAATAGGGGTATTTGAAATGTGTTTTTTGTTTCAGTCGTTGTCTTTACGCTATATTGTACGACAATTCTAAATTACACACTATAAAAGTTAATTTAGTAATGATAATAATAAATATGATAATTTTAATAATAATAATAATGATGATGATAATAATAATAATAACATATCATAGGCCAATACTTGGACTGAAATTTTAGTCATGCAAAATATAAATACACGTAGATAAGCATAGTTAATATTATCTATTGTGTCTATTCTTAGACGGTGGCCATCAAGTACTGTGAATGGTGAATGCTCTCCAACCACCACTGAGAAAAAATCACCGAACTCTTCCATCTCAGAGGTAATTTATGTCAATATACAGGACAAAATATTGTAGGTGTGGTACTTGCCGTGGCAGTTAGTTTGTTTGAGTGAATGAGTTGTCTGTCATTAAGATTCTACTTACAGCAGATTTTTCTTGATTTACCCCGGTATTTATTATTTATTTGTGCCTTTTTGTTTTTTTGATAACTCGCACACGCATGTGTGTGTGAGTGTGAGTGTGAGTGTGTGTGTGTGTGTGCGTGTGCGTGTGCGTGTGTGTGTGTATGAAAGTCTGTACTACTGTAACAGAGAGGTCAGCTACTGATAAAAATGTCTCCTTGAGTCTATTAGTAAAATCTTTTCAGTTAGGAATTTGTTTGAAAACAATGATTATGTAATATATGGCTGAACAATATTTTATAGTGTATAAAAGACAAGCTTGACTTGTACTACGTTATTTTAACTACATATTGGATTCACATGCAAAACGACATTCATTATTTTAGAAGATGACCAAAGTGCCATACGCATAGCATGCAGATGCGGATGTGTTTTGGGTGGTGGGGAATCGATAAAATCGGTTTATATTGTTTTGAATCCACCCGTTTATGCGACCTGCGTTATGCGTTATTCTTTGTCTGCAGCTATTCCTACTGATTTTTTTCCGCAGGTGGAAAACGCATCCGCATGCTGGGTAAACGTCACTTAACCTAACTTTCAGCCACTGATTTTTAATTACCTTTGAGATAAACAGGCAAAGTTCATATTTTCCCTGCACTGTATTCTTGTAGAAATATTGCCAACAGTTGATTGTAAAGTGTACAGAATGACTTGATTTAACGTAAGTTAATCTGTCTGCAAAATCAATAATCAAGCACTGAAAAAGCACATTGTTGATGCCTTGTAAGGTTGTAGTAGAAACAGATATTTTAACAGCATGCCCACTAGGTTTAACCAATTAAATTACAGCATATTTTTATATGCTTAGGTGGGGCACACCTCCTGCTATTACTTAGCTATTTTGAATAAACATCTTGCATTCTGTTTCATCACCTTCATTTCACCCACTGCATTATGTTTAATGATTGCCATTGCCTCTGTATATATAATAATGTTAGAGTGTGTTACGATAAGGAACCTTCTCATTTTTTATGCACTTTACAGAAACGTTCTATGATTACCAGTCCACAAATGTCTAAGAAGAAACGGATATCCTTGTACAATACGTCTCCATCAAGTAATCATCACGCTGCGGATTTGCCTTCTAGAAATGTATGCTGTGTTGCAATAAATAAGGCTACAGTCTCACTTCTTTATACTGCCCACTTTGGGACTGCAAAAAATTTGTCATTATAATGAGGTGCATTAATACATACATGTCTATGCAAATATAGATGTTTTGTTTTGCTAAATACTGCACGTTAAGCAAGGTTGGCATTATAAAGGTGGCGCTATAATGAAGTTTGACTGTAGATAATTGTTCAAGCAAAAAGAGAATTACACATTTTTGCTATTACAATAATTCTAATTTGTAGTTTAATCATTTAAGAGTACGAAGTTACGTACCTGTATGGAAACCAGAAAAGTATGTAAGAGCGAAAAGCTGTACTTTTCAGTTTTATAAAAGTTTTATGGTGGCCTATAAGAAGTTGTAACACAGTTTCAAAGACTATTGAGTCAATGTTTGATAATAAAATTGAAAATAAATTTGCAGCACATACATCCTGTGGAAATCTCAAGTTTATCAAAATAAAAACATGCCGAGCTTTTGTTTATTTTCTTATAAACATCAGATCCAGATACTAATAGGCTATAAATGCGTATGGTAATGAAAAACAAGGAATAGCAGAAATACACAAATATAGTAGCTAAATATATTCATCAAAGATTAGTTAATACCAAGGGAAATTTTGCACTTTTCATTTAAGCAAATATCTGCAAAGAGACTGTAAGTGGACTTGATTATTTATGGGATTTTAAATCATGAATCAGCAAAACTTTCATAGACGTTCAGATCCGCAACAGGTCGAACAAAATTTATAATGGTGTGGATACAATGCCATGTTATGTTTGATGTTTTTGTTAAAATAAATTATATGCAAGTAAAACCTGCAAACAGTACTTTCGTGAAACTGAATTTACTAGTTTATGTCGACACGGTTATTATGTTTTTACAGGAATTGTCCTGTTTGCTTATACGTTTTATTTACTTTTTTATGAAATAGATAAAGAATGGAAAAGCTACGCCAACAAACAAACATGTTTCTCCAGACAGTCAAGGTCAGGAAAATATTCACAACGGTTTATCTGACGATCATGCTTCTGAATCTGGTTCAGTTCCACATTATAAACTGTAAGTCAACTTGTGACATACATACAGTTAGGCTTGCAACTGTATGAGTGAAACATAATGGATAAGGCAGCGTGCTTTCTGTTCATGCTGTAGAGATTGGCAAAGTTCAATGCAGTGCTTTGTCGATTCGACATGTCAACGATCATTTATTTAAAGGGCAAATTCTTTATGTGGACTATGATTTTTAGGCTATCTTCAGGTCTTCCCTAAAAAGAGCAATCCAGAGAAATAAAAATTTAGTACTGATCTGCACTTTACAAAGATGTAGTAGTTTTTAATAGTATGCCAGATTACTGAAAGGCTTAATTTCACTAAAGTATGTTTGCCACCATTTGAGTTCAGTGCTAGTCACATGCTGGACTAACACTCTCCTTACATTACGTGATGACCCGAGCCATTGGTCACTTTTTTGAAAGGTCATATCTGTGAAATTTTTCATGTGTAAACTCTACACATTGCAGCCAATACACGCCTATAACTACACCGGAACAGAGAGCACAGTACAAGGCCGATTTCAACGCCGAGTATGATGAATACCGTGCGGTTCATGCTTCCCTGGACAAGGTGTCGAAAAAGTTTGCTCAGTTAGAAGACAAGCTAAAAGAAACCCGCAAAGGCAGTCCTGAATACATTGTAAGTACCGTGGTAATGTACTACTGGTGTTTTAATTGTCAAGAGAGAATTGAGAGAATTGTTTACTTATAATCATTTGCGATTTTGGCTTCACTGTAAATCTGACTTCAATTATTGGAATATGACTTCAATTATTGGAATATGCGGCAATCCTGTTTTCTTTCACACTCTGTAAATGTATTCTCACAACGAAAATATGTCACAGTTTCTGCCTCTTAATACACTAGGTAAGTACAGTAGGTGCCACTTAACAGACTCACTTTGAGATAGAAGTGTTTCGACCCAATTAACTGACTGCTTCAGTTAGCCGACTGATGTAGTCTATTACTACTCTAGAAGTATGAGTCATCACTCGTCACTTCAATATGCATCGAAAAGGCTTTAAATGTATTTTAGAAATTAATTAATGTCTAAATTATTGGGTGCAATTAGTTAAGAATACTAATTTATATAAGTGATTTAATAAAAAAGGAAATGAAAGAGTAGCACAAATCTGATTATTACCGCTAAAAATTACAAAAATTCATGCAAGGTCAGTTGCTTTATTTCTTCACAAAGAAACTGGTTTACGAAATTCTCATAGTGATAAAAATGTTGAAAATCTGTTGCTGTTATACTGCACATGTTCACGCGAAACACCTAGTCACCTAGTGCTTGAGCTGCAGTTGGTGATGACCTTGTTTCCCTGTGAAAAGCAGTAGGTACTTCAAAATCAAACTACTAGACAAGTGATTGAATGTTTTGCTTCCTGAAACAAAAAAGTTAACTGTAGTGGATAAGCGGGTGACAGATTCAAAGCAAAAACCGCTACACTAACATATGAATGCATATTATAAATGTACTGTACCTGCTTACAAACAAAGCTGTACCTAAAAGGACTGTTTCTGCATATATTGTAGTAAGCAAAATCGATGTAAAGATGACACAAAAGCAGTAAAAGCTCTTTGGGCACTCACGGGTATCTTATTTTAAGTACGTGAAGGAAAAATATTGAGTCAATTATGCAGAGTTATTTGAGTCAGTTACTGACAGTTTTTATATACATTTGAATATGAGCGGCCAATCACTACGCCTTTTCAAATTTCCTGCAATTGATGATGATTGTGAAAAAGTCAAAGGTTAAGTGTACCAGACATTGCATTTGTGTACACTTGACAATGCCTCGCAGCCCATGCTATTGTAATAGTAACCATTTTAACAGTTAGCTAGAATCTTACCTAGTTCATTTTCTCTTGTTCCTAAGCAAGATCTTGCTAGTAAATCACTCTATGCATAGACTAACACATAATTAAGTAAGTCTAAGCTTAAAATGACTGAAGTTATTGCATTGTTGCAGCATATGTCTTTGCTTTATCCACACATCACGTGACATTGCTATGTTGGTATACTTAACCTTTGACCTACATAACTGTGCAGGCATGCAATAAAACTGTGAAAAGGCTTGTTAAACGACTGATTCTATTAATCGTGAGTCTAATAAACGGCATCTACTGTACAAGAATTCTAGGCCTGTCTTCATTATAGAAAACGTTTCTTTGACGTTACTGCTGCATTTTATTCAGTATGCATTGTGGGTTCTGAAATGTGTAAAAAATTTCGTAAAACAGTTTTGTTTGCTTGTGCCTTCCTTTATAGAAAGTTAAAAATAACACCGACAGAAACTTGTGGTTTTAATACTCAAGTGCAATTGTAGTTTTATAACTATTGTGCTGACCAAGTGAGTGTCCAGGCATCTGACCATCCTTCCAAAACAAACATTGGATAATGCACTTATTTATTCATTTAGTTATTTACCGTGAAGCGAAATGTGTGTCTAATTAAACATGATTAAAATACCAGTGTTTTGCAAACGAAATTGACATCGCTATCTATGCTAACTATTAAGCCAGCTTTGTTCAATTTAAATTATTGACTGACTTGTGTGTCTGTTTTTGTACCTGTCAGTCTGTTCTCCATGTAATTCTGTAGGTTTGTATTTTCGTTCAGCAAATTAGGCGTATACAAATTGTATTATCAACGTTGTAAAGGTAGTCTGTATTAGTATTGTGTGCCACTCAGCTTTGTTTCATTTTAAATGTGTGCTTGCAAACGAAAACCACTCGTAAGCCTGCATAGTTTATTTGAAACTACGTTACGATGCTTCAAAGTAGAATGCGCCAGAAATTGGGTCATATGTAATTTTTTTGGTTTTTTACAAAATCGAAACGCTAAATATATTAGACTTATATTTTAGCATCAATTCATTAGAAAATGTTCAAAAAAGCTAAAAATTTAATTTTATAACACCTTACTCTTTTCTCTGGCTAAAATCTGGTATTGCAAAGGTGAAAAACTCAATTTGCTTCAGGGGTTTTTTCTGTTGCCTAGCCCAGATCTTCGTCAGGGAGAGCCATCTAAATATTTAAATATAACTTCAGCGTGTTCTTGCAAAGTCCGCAGCAACCAACATTTGTGCGTTTGCTAAGTATTTTGTAGAAACGCGACAGAAAACAATGGCAAACTTTAACAGCGAGTTTCTCAAGATTATGTTTTTCAGTATGTAACCTGCATATTAACTTCAACACGGATTATCTCAGCTTAGAAATAACACAGAATGACGAACTTGGTACCAAAATGATCCTAGTGAACTGGAGATTCAGGATATCTGAATAACTAGAGAAGCTTAATTGCCGACTTATGGATAATTTTGTTATGCAAGAACACAAATTAATGCTGTGTGCGTTTGTGCAACATTATCAGTCAACCTTTTATTTATGTAACTCTATATCTATGACATGTCTTAATATATTCAAATTTTATTTACATGTAGAACAACTCCTTGCAAATACAGGGACACCTTCTTGTAT
Source organism: Tubiluchus corallicola (assembly GCA_030141605.1). Taxonomy (NCBI): domain Eukaryota; kingdom Metazoa; phylum Priapulida; class Priapulimorpha; order Priapulimorphida; family Tubiluchidae; genus Tubiluchus; species Tubiluchus corallicola. The sequence continues at coordinate 123,158 of JAQGDQ010000464.1, forward strand.
ATGTTTGTTTTTTTAAGTAAAGAACAATAATGATGATGATAATAATAATAATAGTTGTTTACTAATTTTACAGAAAACTCAAAAGGAGATTCTAAGTGAGTACAAGGCAAATAAAAATGACTGGTATTTAGAACGCAAGAAACGCTGGCAGTACTTGCATCACAAGCTAGCTTACATCAAACAACTGGTTATAGAATATGACCGTAACCAAATGGCTGTGGATTTATAGCACTAGGAGAAACGCGGCATCCCGAACAAACGCCATGAAACCGTCCCAGCTGTTGAGAAGCCATGTTGAAACAAGGTTGAAGAGAGAGTTGTTTTTAGTGTAAAATAAAGAAAAATAGCCTTTTCTTAAGGCTTACCGTACATGTCTTGCCTGGCTTTCAAAATATTATTGTGTGCCATTTTAAGTTGAGTCATAATGGTTACACCTGCCTTGAATTCTGACTTGTTTTATGGTGCTTGTTCTAATGCTGTGGTAATTAGACCTCGGACATTTACCTTGGCCCACTCATTGGTCTTTCCCGCTGTGTGTTTGCTCACGCCATGCGTACAGCAAAATGTTGCATTTGAGAAATGAGAAGTATGGGAAACCTACATTGAGTGGTGTAGATAACCGAAGGGAGTGAATTGACCGTATTGCCCATTTGCAAATCTATTCTTGTTTTTTGTTTCCATGCAAATCAGTACAGTGATTTGATTTAATATTGAAACATGATTTTCTGATAATTTGTATATACTTTGCGTTCTGCTAGATGTTTCCATTCCACATTGCAGAGGCGTATTTTTCAAAATAATTATTTTAAACTTGACCTTCCCTTGTTGGTGCACTTTTTTTGTTCGTTTTGAGCAACATGTTTTAGAAGCATTACATTTCCAAAAATCTTGAAGATACTATTATGTCTTACCTATTTTTCTGGGATAAGGTGCAACTTCTGTTGTACCTGCTCAAATTTTCTTGTATGTGAAAAAATATTCATATGGCATTGAATCAGAGGACAATTTAAATGTTTCACTTGCATATTTCTCATTTTTTGAAAAATCAAACTGATCCCGGCAAACTCGAATCGAGTAATTCGAGTTGGTTTATCACTTCATGATAAACTGTGATGTGTAAGATTTTCCACGGGGTGTGCATTTCGGACAATACAGTCATTCCACTCTCTTGGTTGAATATATTTCTTTATGCAAACTATTTTATTAGTTACTCTTGGTTGTAGGACGCAATATTTATTGCCACATTGCAGTTGGTTATTATGTAAATTTAGTTTATGCACTTTTCTAATCAAAATACTGACACAACCTGGTTGGTAGAATAGTGAGTGTATGCGTAATTGTGAGTGTTACATGCGTGTCATGCAGATGCGCAATTTATATTCCACTTACTATAAGCTCCAGCAAGGGAGTCCGCTGCAACTTTTCCCGGGGGGGGGGGGCAAAGGGATATGCTCCTACTATCACAATAATTGCTTGAATTATCGCGTCCCGTACGATGAACAGGCTGCGGAGAAATTGTGCAGTACTTCCAGAACGCTCCTTTCAAGTGTAAAGAATAAGTGAGCCATGGTGAATATTTGGTTGACCACACGTGACGAAACTGCATCTTTTGCATCCCTTTGCATCTTTTTTCAAATCGTGATTTGCTACAGGTGTGTAACACTCCACAAGAAGGCTGTGCTTTATGTCACCTGTTAATTTTTAAGCAGAGAATGGAAATTTCCGACACTCCTTCGGGAATTAATTATAACGTTGCAGCTTTCAAATCTCTTCGCCCTGAGTTAGAAGGCGTTATCCAGGGGGTGGTAAATGACCTGTTTGCACCGCGCAGCGGACACCCACGGGCTCCAGGTCTCTCTTGCCAAAACATACGCAATGTTGGATAGGCCAGTGATTTAATTGTTAGGTCAACTATTGATTGTATGTTTCTTTGCTGCAAAATGTACATCTGTTTATGTATCGGATCAAATCTATCCCTCTTCCAATGCCTGAAATTGTTATGATCTAGTCACTGTAGGTATTGTCATTTTATGGAATTATCTGATTTTTACTTGAGTCTTTTCGGACAAGTGATTTCTGTGATAGCCACTCAACTCGTTTCACTTATGCTCGCTCTGCTTCCACATTCTTGTGGGATAGCCACTCATCTCATTTCATTTATGCTCGCTCTGCTTCCACAGTCTTGTGGGATAGCCACTCAACTCATTTCACTTATGCTTGCTCTGCTTCCACAGTCTTGTGGGATAGCCACTCAACTCATTTCATTTATGCTCGCTCTGCTTCCACAGTCTTGTGGGATAGCCACTCAACTCATTTCATTTATGCTCGCTCTGCTTCCACAATCTTGTGGGATAGCCACTCAACTCGTTTCACTTATGCTTGCTCTGCTTCCACAGTCTTGTGGGATAGCCACTGAACTCATTTCATTTATGCTCGCTCTGCTTCCGCAGTCTTGTGGGATAGCCACTGAACTCATTTCATTTATGCTCGCTCTGCTTCCGCAGTCTTGTGGGATAGCCACTCAACTCATTTCATTTATGCTCGCTCTGCTTCCACAGTCTTGTGGGATAGCCACTCAACTCATTTCATTTATGCTCGCTCTGCTTCCACAGTCTTGTGGGATAGCCACTCAACTCATTTCATTTATGCTTGCTCTGCTTCCACAGTCTTGTGGGATAGCCACTGAACTCATTTCATTTATGCTCGCTCTGCTTCCGCAGTCTTGTGGGATAGCCACTCAACTCGTTTCACTTATGCTTGCTCTGCTTCCGCAGTCTTGTGGGATAGCCACTCAACTCGTTTCACTTATGCTTGCTCTGCTTCTACGTTCTTGTGGGATAGCCACTCAACTCATTTCATTTATGCTCGCTCTGCTTCCACAGTCTTGTGGGATAGCCACTCAACTCGTTTCACTTATGCTCGCTCTGCTTCTACGTTCTTGTGGGATAGCCACTGAACTCATTTCATTTATGTTTGCTCTGCTGCCACGTTCTTGTGGGATAGCCTTTAGTCACTCGCATCTCATTATTTGAATTGCAATTTTTTTTCAATATCGAAACACAGTTTCTTTATTGTATATTTTCATGAATCCTAAACATACTGTAGCACTCATTAGTTGCTTTTAACACTGCATGCAGACTAGTTACTTTTGTAGAATTGTTACTCCTCACTCCTGGCACATTAACAAGTAACTTAGTTAGCTTGTTTTGCTAAATTAGTTTACCAAAATTTGTTGTTACAGTACTTATGTTGCAAATATGTTGTAAAAAATAGCGTGAAACTTGTATGGATGGATTTGTATTTTGTTTGCAAACTCGAATAAGCAAGAAAAATTATGAACAACTGTTAAATGATTTCGAGTGCTAACTATGGGCCTGTTTAATTTCACAAAAATGGATATATTACTGAGCATGTGTGGTAGCTAGTGTGCACTGGCATTAAGGAATTTGATAATATCTTATAGAAGTAGAATTTTTCTAATTTTGCAACCTTTTTTTGAAGTTAAAAATTGAAGAACTGCAATACAGGGATTTTTTGTTTGTACTGTAGTTCCCTGATGATTGCAGCTGGTGCTAATTGTTTTAAAGAATGAACCGCTGCTGATAAGTTATAGTCACTTTTGCAGTTGGTTGGTTCAGGCTTGTACTTTTTGCAAATTCCTGTAATGTAATCTACTGTATTTGCTGACATTCTCCCTATGTGCATGTATAGTCGACATTTTGGGCTAAAATAAACACTTATGTAACAAGAGTGGCATACAGCATATGCCTGCAATTCTGGACATTTACTGAGATCAACATTACCATTGTAAATCTCATTTTGCAAAGAAAGCTGTCAGTGTGCTTTTGTGATAATCATTCGAGCCCAGTCTGTGATCATAGTAAATACTAGTAATAGAGTTTTAATCTTAGACTTACCTATTTTTGTACGTTGTGAGAGATGCATTCACTACTGACTTGGTTTCTGTAAAATTAGTGTTCATTCATTAGACAATATTCTAACACGTTTAGTTGCATGCTATAATGTCTGTATTATATTTGTGCCTTATGCAGTGCCATTATGGAATACTAATTCTTCTACAGATTTTTCTTTTAAAAGTCTGGAACAAGGTAATTTACTTGGAATTTACCTGCCACATAAGTTTTTTATTTTAAAACGAAAAATCAATACAGTTTACAACAAATTGTCATTCACAGTTAACAGAAGCTATGTAAAGAGCTAATGCAATATCTAAAAGAAAGGTGTGACTGTCACCTGGCTTTTACCTGTTACATAGTTCAAATTCTCAAAGTTAGTTGTCAATTTTTCCTGTTTACAATTAAATTAATAAATACTGATGAAGAACGTTCTCTTTTGGTTCCGAATAAATTTGAGGAAAACTGACACAAGGAAAAGCCCGTTTACAGTCTCTGAACTTTTCTCAGAATTAGTTTGCTTACCAGGATGTTCACCATTGTGGGCATAGAATTTATTTAGTAAAATTGAGTAAAATTTTGTAAAATCATTTGAGGCCGTTATGGAAATATGCTCTTATTTAAATAGCAGGAAAGCACCCCCTTATTTATAAACAGACTTTCACTAACAAGCCTGGTATTGGTTGTATAAAGTTACTCTAGGTAGAAAATACCATGCTGTGTTTTACATGTAATTGCAACTACATTGGATAGCCAGCAGTGTTACCACATATAACTTGGAGGCAATGTTTTTAGAATTACTTCAGTACTTTTATTTAGATACAATTGTATTATCATTCTAACTGTCACCAAGAAACGTCACGTGTCATTTTATTACACTTAGAAAATCAATTAGTTTTGACCTAAAACCTGTATTATCAATACCTTCTTTATTGATAATGCAAAATATCTTGTAGTAGCCATTATCATAACAGATGTGCGTATTTAGAAAACAATTTGTGAACTAGTATTTCCGCATTTTTTCTATATTAATGATGACAAAGTTAGCCTCTGATTACAGGGTAGTTAAATTATGACAATTGCCCCTGGATTACGATTTGTGATAAAATTTGTTTACATTTATATTGATGTTACACACGCGAAGTTTATAGGTATATAATGCAACGAAGGTACATTAATACTAAATCATTAATATTGTTTATAAAATCTTAATTGATAATTAATTGGTGAGTGAAATCGTGCAATTAAGTTGCGGACATTGTGTTTTTCATTCATAATTAACTCAGTAATTAATTTTGACCTATTACGCTTATTTTGTTTTAAAGTGTGCCTGAGTTATGTTAGATTGCAATAAGAAAAAACCACACAAACAAATTTATGAATAAAGCAATATCAAAGTGCATTTAGTTACTTCTGCTGTTTTATTTCATTTTAACTTTTCATATGCAGTTTTTTTCGTTGTTTACTATGAATTTCTCGTTGTAGGATGAGGAAACTAATCATTGTTTATTAAAGAAAACATAATTACGTACATAAATATATTACTTACAACTGCGTAAAGTTACTGACAATTATTTATCAAGGGAACAATTAATATGTGAACAATTAATGCGAAACTGCTTGCAGCTGAGCTGACTGATACATCCAAAAACCCATCTTCCTCATTGCTCGCTGTTAACTGATTTTGTGATATATTTGTAAAAGCAGTATGATTAAAAATTTAATTTAGTCTTAGTACAAGACTTAGTAGATTATTTGATTTGCTTCTGCAATACAATGTGTGTGTGCGCGCGCGCTCGCGTGCAAGTGCGTGTGTGTAAATAATTATATGTCTATAATAATACTTTGTTAGCCACAAAATGGATTACAATAAAATCACAATCCTCAGTGTTAAGCATAATTAAGAATTATTAAAATCTGCTAAAGGCAAACTATAAACTACTGTGCATAAAAGTAAAACTAGAAAGAACTAGAAATGCACATTTACTTGCGTAGATACAATAGGTGCATGATACAATGTATAGGAGCAATGTAAGTAAAGTACATAATAAACGTAAGACAAAGTTTACATTAATTTATTACAATATACTTATAATACGTGATACAATACATGGGCATAATATAACAAGTAAAATACATAATAACAAAGACAAAATTTACATAATAAACACATTACATTCAACAATAATACACAACAGAAATTACGTCTAGATTACCGTTTTAATTTACGAATGAATTTTGAATTTATAATTAAGGAAACATTTCTTAGTTATTGGGGACGTCAACATACAAAATTTATTAAATAAGTTAACATCATTTACATGAGTTGGTTTTTGAAATCTACTTAGTTGGTATTTTTTTAGTTTTTTCTTGAATATAGTCAGTGATTTTGACTATTTAATGGCAGATGGGAGCAGATTTATTAGCATTTGCCTACCGAATTACCAAATTTATTGTTTGTTTGAATTTGCTTTAGGTTATGAGTACGACTATTCTGATTAGTAGCTGACAAGAAAGGGAGTTTGTTATTTTTGAAGGGAATTTTGAGACTATTGATATGCCTAAGAATGCCAAAGTAAGATAATCTCGTTGAGATTCTGGGGATTTTCATTAAAGTTGTTAACTCTATTTTTGTGGGCGCTTTATAAGAGTAGCCAGAAATCAGTGTTAGTGCGTAGTTTTGCAGTGTGTTTAATTTTGAAAAATATTCTGTTGACGTTTTGTAGTAGCATGCAACCACATAAAAAGTGCAGCATTACTAATGTTTAATAAATAAGAATTTTTGTGTTTTGTCAATTGTCGTCTAACTTGGCGTGGATAAGATATACTGGCTGCCATCTTTTTATTGATTTGATTAAAATGTTCATGCTAATTTAATTTATTATCTGCTGTTATGCCTAAGAATTTGACAGTGTCTACTTGTTCTATAATATTTTTACCTACTTTTAACGAAATATCTGTTAATGGATTAGTAAAGAGTGAGAAAACCATGAATTCAGTTTTTGCACTATTCATTTTGCACTAAACATTCAGAAGTGATGTTTTCTATATCTTGTTGTAGTTTATGTTTAGCTGTTATTGAATTTTTGTGTGCTGCATAGATAGTTGTATCGTCTGCATATTGTGTTATACCAGAATTCTGCAAAACAGTGCAATTTTATTCACATAAAGGCAGAACAACAGAGGTCCTAGTACTGTTTCTTGTGGTATGCCTCTTATTAGTGTATTCTACGTTGAATATAGTTTTATTTAGTTTTACCCTTTGTTTTCTGTATTGAAAATATTTTTGTATTAGCTTGAGAGACGTGTATCAAAGCCTAAGTGACGCAAGTTTCTGATTATTAGGTCGTGATTAACAGAATCAAATACTTTTCTAAGATCTAAAAAAGTAGCCATGACATACTCATTATTGTCTCAGTTCTATCGCCAATTTTCCGAGGCGTTAATAGTTGCGTCTATATAGTAGAATGTTTTCTGAAGCCTAACTGACTATTTGCAAGAAGTTTATTGTATTCAACATAATTATTTATTTGTTTGCACATTATTCTTTCAAAAACTTTGCATAGTCCATGTATTACTGAAACAGGTCTGCAGTTTTTTGGGTTGTATTTCTTATCATTTTTACATGTACTAAAATTCGTATGCAAGGTGTGGTCTTACAATACTACTAACACAATCTTTGAGAATTTTTGTTGGGATATCAATAACCACTGTTTTTCTATTTTGCAAATGTTTTCATTTTTATGAATACTGTGGTTATTTAGGTTTCGCTTTAGTGCGAGGCACTTTACCGAGAATGTTACATTTAGAGAAGCAGATAGACTGTAGCATAAAGAGGGTCTTATCTTAACTAAAAATAACTACGTTTAAAACCTATTTATTTGACAAAAACATTTATATAAAAGTTTTTATTGACTAAAGTTTTCAAGCGGCCTTACTAGTATAAAACCATGACTAACGTATACAAGCAGTTGCTGTGTTGACTGTGTGTACGTATCCAGGCACATTTTTAACCATTCAGTTTTCTGCGATTTTTCACATTACGTTTTTTTAGATATTTATTGAAAAACAAGAGCACTAAACTAACTATCGTTTTCTACAAATACAACAACTGTACTAATACATCGTAACATTGATATTTACTATACTATAAAAAGAAGTGATAGACCTATTGGTGATTGTAAAATCTTAAACCAACTACAAACTAGATTTTAACATATAATAACAGTGAATTGATACTTTGTATGATACGATTATTACAAGTGAGATTAATGCCAACCAATTTAACAATGAAATTAAAATACGATAATATACTAAGAAAGAACTGGCATGGGCGAGCAAAATCTTTAATTAACTATTGGGTATAAATTGTTTAGATGTCATGTGCTGCCACCTTTTAGGCCTTGAATAAAGTCTATATATAAATTTGTTAGCCTGTTCATATGCAGAATGCAGTAGGACAGTAGCTTGTTACACTATTTGGATGCTAGGCTGTCAGTTTTCTCATTTTAGCCTAGTTTGATGATTCCCCAAATGCTGTGACCCCTTTTCTGCAGTTCATGTTTCATGCTTGTAAGATTTAATTGCCAGAGCTGGCCAATACACGCAAGTTTTGTATGTTATTATTTCATGTAATTCCATGCTATTACATGTAAAATTTTGTAACATTTGCGTCACTACATTGTAATTTAGAAATAAGTAATTCCCACCAAAATGATTACATAGTTTGCTAAATTAGTTATTTTATAATGATATTGTAATCACATCTGTACGGGCAAAAGTCCGTTAATTTATTTTCTTAGAATAAGTAACTGTTAGCAAGCCAAAGCGGAATTTGAGGTTTGATTTTTGAGCATTCCGTCAGTTACACCAACAGCAAATTAGATTTTAACACAATTTTAGATTATATGATACTTAAAACGTTATCTTAATAATACATGATTACAAACAAAACCAGCAACAATCACATTAACAAGAAATTATGAACAGTAGCAGAGTACTTCAACTTTCGCTTTCGTAAACACGCGCAACACGTTCGTGGTCTACCTTGGCTACTCAGTTATGATGTCATCACTAGCTTGGCTCGCCCACTCTTAATGAAGTTTTAAGCCAATTATTTATTTGTCAGAAATACTTTGGCATTACCTTTCAAACCAAAAAATTACATCATGCGCAGAACCTTTGCTTCTCCTGTAAGTCTAATACTATTGACTAGACAGTTTATAAAAGCCACCAACATTTAATCAACGCCTGCGTCAGGCTATAAAAGCCACCGACATTTAGTCAACACTGCATCAGGTGGCCAGATTGTTTCGCACCTTACCATTTGTTCAATCTTTGCTTCAGTGCTCCCAGCTACGTGAACTTTCCATTACAAAAAACTGCATTTTATTATGATGAATGCAAAAGCAGCAGGTTTTGTGTTTTGCCTATTTTATTTTGCCGTTTTAGCAGCTAATGGTAAGTTTTCTTATTGCATAAATTCTTAGGTGTCAATTTATAATTATTACTGCGGTGGCTGAACTTCGGCTTGTTTTACGTTCAAACTTTCACTCACTTAAGGACACAGATATGCGGTCTGTATATTATTTCAACATCGCTTTAAAGTAAAACACCCCTATAAATCAAAATATAACGACATTACCTGCATAAATTTCACAAATCCTACCTTTTGATTGGCTCAAATTTAAATACTTACCGATTTCACCTGTGCAAAGTCTACAAACATAAGTGCCATGTTCTGTTTCCTTGAGTTCAGTTTTTGCTGGAGTTTGAGCACCAAACTGGACTTATCTCCCAACCGTTTTGGTGTCAATGTGAGGGAGTGGTGAACCCTCAAGTGTAGATTCATTTTTACGTTTTATGCTTAGGCAGCTATTTCTTCTTTTCGGTTACAAAGATTCTTTTAAACATTAACATTTTAATTTTACAAAATTACTAAGTTAGTCAAGATTTTGGTGGGGTCTCATGCCGCTCTTTCAATGCTGGTAAATGTGTCCTAGACGTTTGATTTACTAATCTCATTTTAGGATGTGGTTTTCTAACCGAGGCCTCTCGGCCACCGATAACCCTTGATCGAACCGTTCAGGGGTTATTGCAACCACTCTGTCGGCGAGAGCCCGATGGCAGAACAATATTTTACAAATATCAACAAATAATCCGAATACCCATATTATACACGTATATATAACATACAGTGTCGTCCAGAAAAAACGTCCCCATTATTAACTCGTTACACTTCATCCTGGTACGCGCGTTTGCAAAAGAGACCCTCATCACCGTGATGCACGACTTCTCCTCTTTTCAAAGAGTTATAAATTTCCCTCAAAGATGCATGCAATTGGTTTTTCTGGCTGACCCTGTAATATTACTGGTGAGCAAATAAGCGGATGGTATCTTCTAGTGTTGATCTACGTAAAATAAAACTACATACAAACGCATATCACTTTAACAACATATTTAGGTAGAAATGCAACAATACATATTATTATAGCAAGGTAGATGTATCTTCACCGGTTCTATCCTGCTGTGATTGAGTGGTGGAAATCGGTGAAAACAATCATGCTGTACACGTGCTTAGTCAACACGAGAAGTGGCAGTACCGTTACTTGCCATTTCCTTGTGAACGGTAATACAAGATCAGATCAGACCATGTAGGTAATAACCATATCAATAGAACTAAGGCGCACCTCGCTATTATTTGCTTCTTTTTGTCAGCTGCCAATGTTATCTCATTAACAGCTTACGCTTTATTAAAGGAAAACTGGACCCAATGTTAATCCATAGCTCAAAATCGTCTAACCTACAAAATATTGAAATAAAAATCTAATTTTTTCAATAATGACCTGAAAGAATTATTTCTACGGAAGTTTAATTTCAAGTTCGCGCGGTAGTTTTTCGGGGCTGTAAGCTAATATCTAGTTATCAGAGACATTTTAGAATTTCTGTAGATGTTACAATATTTTGCCCTCTTCAAAATGAGATAACATTGAAAATAAAACAATCATCCTATTTTCCTTTAAAACAGAAAACATCAAAACAGTCAATTTATGCGCATTGTGTAGATTTAAGTTTGCATTCCAAGTACGTACTGTGATTTATTTCAATTTATATCATAAATTTTTCATTTTAGCTTTAGACGGTGGACATCAGGTAAAGCAGACAGATATTCTTTCTCACTCAGAAAGGCCTCAAAGAAGAACATCAGACAGAAACGTGAATGAATTGATGAGTTCCTACGCATACCTCATGCCCCGACCAGCTTTACTAAAACAGAGACTGAAGGTTAGTACAAAACCATTCTTAGTAAGAAAACCTTACGCCACTAATCATCAAATTAATAAACTGGTAAGTGAAAGATACACCAGGCGAAGATAATAACAAGAAAATCTTGAAACAAGTAATTACATAGTTTTTTCATTACTTTTAGGTGTCATAGTAGAAATTGCAGCAGCAGCAACAACAGCAACGACACATGATAATGAAGAAAGAGGCGAGACTGCTGCTGCTGTTCATTGCTTCTTGTTGTTGTCGTTGTTGTCGATCTTGCATTGTTGTCGTTGTGGCTGCTACTCCTGTCGTTGTTGTTGTAATCGTCGTCGTCATCGTCATCGTTAATTTTATTAACACTATTCTTTGTTGTTTGATGTGCTTACAGTGTTCCAGGTCACTTCTTCATTTGACAAAAGACAAACATGGCGTTCATTCACGCCAATTTCTGTTTTTCTGCTATTTCAATTTCTACTGCATTAATCTATTGTACATTAACATATATACTCCTTTTAAAGTTGTAACGACAAAAAATCCCTTCCATTATATGTTTTCTGGCTGACTAAATGCTTCAGGCAGCAGAGCTTTCTGTCACAAACACTGAGTCCACTGATCATAATTCCTATAATATACCTGACTTGATCTGCTATGACAGTGACGCCAATAATTTGTTCGTCATTCATCAAAACTCAAGAAAATGTCGTCTTATTTTCTTATCAGTTATGTATTACAAATCTGAACTGTCAATTTTTGATTATTTTGCAGTTTTTTAATTCTCACTTTCATTCTCAGTTAGAAAACATGGCTTCTTATTTTCTGGACCACGCGACTGACGTTGCATCATCAACAGATACAACCGAAAAAGGCGTGGCGGACAACATTGCAATTTCCGAAGATGAATGGGGGGTGGTTAGGAAACCAGAATTCCTGAGTAACGATGAAGGTAGCCATCCACAGTCGGTGTGCCCATCCAAAAGTGACTGGATACAGTTACTCAATTCAACAGACATGAATGGTAATGATGTCATGGTACTACAGCCTCCAAATATTCGCCGCCAGCAATGGTTTTATGCCACGAGGTGTTTGGATGAAGCTGAGGGAGAGCCATGTTTAGGAGTTGACCACACAAGGTAAGCAATGTGCCATAAAATACGGTTAGCCTTCTCTAGCTCCAGCAGTGGATTGTTATCAATTTATCACAATGTAACAATCTGTGCTAGCAGTCGTTACTAATAAAATGAAAATAACTAGTGAGATTATTAAGTGGAATCACTATTTTTGTCCCTACTTACAGTTGAGACATGCATTAAATATTGGGTTAGGGCCACAGTCTTCTAGACCACGATGTAGTGGTACCACGCCCTCATGCACGCCCACTACATGCTCACTTACGTCTTACGAAACTAATCTACTTCAAGAGGATATTTATCACGCCCGCGTGGGATTCACACCTCTAACTGATGATTCTAATTTTTGTCTTCTCTGTTCTGACGTCAGCTTTGGTGATCACGATTGATGACGATAACGCTAAAGTGCTTCTCGGAGAATCGGCTGTCTTTAACAATACTCAAAGATATATAAAATGAACAAAATGAACTTCTTTATTTGTGAAAGGCCATTGTCCGTCCTTGTATGAAAAAATATATTCATGGCACAGGTAAAAATGGTACAGGCAAAATGACACATAATGTTATAATGTTATTTCGTTGTAAATTATCTCTACAATAAAGCTAGAATGCGCTGAGCAGGAAAAGCGAAAAATCCTGACACATGTTCGACTGATTTTTTTGATAGAAAAAATGTATGTAAAAGAAAGATAAACAAGCAAACATACAAAATATACCTATGTAAGTACTATATAGACCACCAAGACCTTGCAAAATATTTGGTTCTTCAAATAGAATTTTAGTTAGTAATGCACGAACATTCCACATTGTGTTTGTCTACATTGATTTAACCATTTGCAAATGGTAATAGACTGACAAATGTACAGATCTACATACTATCTCAGCTTATATACCTATAATCATGTGTAAGCAAAGGTTATAGACAGCGTTACACAGTTTTCCAAGCGAAAATTTCTCTACATGAAATTTGTAACTAACTTGAAGCTGTTTGTCCTGGTTGAGATTATGAAAAAAAATTACCCTATCTTGTAGCCAACTCCTCCTCTTTCCAAATAGCTATAACACTCCCTCTGAGACCTCCACAGATATCATTTGTACGTTGTGTTTTGTCAAGTTTTGTGGCGAATAAATTCCCATTTTGGCAGTTTTCGCCTTTTTCTCTCTCCAGGAGTTTGCGTCGAAAACCTTTCTTGTTCCCGTCCCTCTTCTTCACAAAGTTTCGTGGAAAGTAGTTTTTCGCGTAATTGTCTTACAGCTATTTAATAAAAAAACCAAGCAAACAAACAGCGTTGAAGCATAACTCCCTTGGTAGAGGTAAAAATGACAAAATTAATTACCACCCACTGTAACCCTAACCCCAAACTCGCATTTTAACAGTGTGCAAGCTTTTTCCATTTTTCATTTGTCCCCTTTTTTCTTGCGCATTTTACCGTACCATTTTTCCTGTCATTTTTCCTGTGCCTTTTTTACCGTGCACTCTTCATATGAATTCATAAGTAACTCTCAAAGTCTCTTACTTGTTACAGGTATATGTCTAGATGTGAGACAGATACAGGCTTTGTGATGGCCTACGTAAAACAATATACCTCCAAACCCGACAAGAGATATATAAAGGTAGATACAGCTTGCAACTGTGGCATCTCTACACTGTCAATGGATACGTTCTTCACTTTTTAAAAAGATAAATAAATTGGGCATGAATGTCTACATATCAGGATGCGTTGTTTACTGATGAAAGCCTAGAATGATGTTTTTGCCTGCTTGTTTATACGTGTGTTTGCATGGAGAATACTGGAAATTGCTGTACATTTCGTTTATCTCTCCATTGTAGGAAGTAGTTATTGTTATTAATCAGGATGGATTTACTGGATTAGGAGTATACGAGTTTTGTATGAAAACGTGCCAGATTTTCTACGGCTGATTGTACGGACAATGGAATAAAATGTGTAATCGTAATATTAAAATCATTTGTGCTCACTTCTTATTGTGGCTAAATGAGATATTAAACCAAAACATGCTAATATCAATAATATGCACACATTTCCTGACAAAAAATGCACTTAAAAAATAAAATTTCACATTTGAACAAAAAAACCTAAATCGTCTCTAAACTTATTACACAATGAACTAGTCTAAGAACTTAGATTCAACTGCATATTAATTTAGATGTGATCATGTGTACCTGTCCTTATTGGCCTTTGAAACCAGTAAGCGCTGATACCTTGAAGAACAAGTCACAAGTTTGACAACTCCTAACTCTAGAGTTATAAACTAGCAATGAACTCCTACTGAAAAGACACACAAAAGGGATAAGTGCTCTTATATGCTATTTACAACCTATAGTAAAATTTATATGTTATGTTTATGAGCTGAGTCGATGTTTATGAGCCGAGTCGTATAGTGGTAGTACTTGTTGGTGGATTATTGAGGAGGCCGCAGCCGTTTATTGACGTGAGGTGGTGACAAAGCTATAAGACCTGGATTGATGAGCGACTAACACATTTATTTCACAATAATATATTACATGGTAAAGTACATATCATAGCTCTGCCGAACCGCCCAAGATCTGTTCCTGCTTCCTCGAGATTCCCCCGTGATCTGATCTCCCATTCCACTTGGCTTCCTTCAGCTTTTTGGACTCACAGCGCATGCGTTATAATTGTTGCTAGTCTGACAATTCAGACGGGCAATGTCCATATATGGAACTCAGTCACATGACAGCCGCACCTAAAATCATGGCTTCATTTCTACATATCTCTCATATCCCCTTCATAGAGTCGTTTCATTTCTGAACTGCTAATACTAATCATACAATTATCATCTTCTCTTTACTCCTCTCTTCCTAGAAGGAAGTTAGTTCCCTCGGGGCTGGCAGATTAGATAATTTTAATATTATATCATCTGTCTAAAATACATGACCAATATGTGATTTAAGATATCTGATTTTTAAAATATGTGAGTAAAATATCCAGTTAAAATATCTAAGTAAAATATCTGATTTTAAAATATCTAATTAAAATATCTAGGCAATCCGAATGTCCTTGTGAGTATGGAGGCACGAGGCTTGCTCGTCCTTATACTAAACTATACATTTACAACATTGATAACAGTAATATGGACATGTGAGGTATACCGGTTAAATCTAGTATAGCAAGCAATTTTCCTTATCATGTTATCATCCTTAGTAAGTATAACTAGGCTAATGAGATATACAAATATTATTAAACACACAGTTGATACATGCGTGTAACATTTATCAAAGTTTCTAATATATATATGCAAACTATATAAGTAAGCGCACAATATACGAGTGGATAGGTCCAATCATGCAGTATACTATCCTAATCGATTTTCTTTATCGTATCAACTATGCTATTGAGATATATAGTTATAGGAGTAATTATATGAGTTCAACTGATATCATTTAAAATACCATTCCGAATACAAGTCAAGTCAGGATATAAATCATAAATTTACGTAAATCAAGGCAAAATAGATATATATATATATATGTCATCAGCTATAAGTCATCAGCTTGTAAATCATAAATTTACGTAGATCAAGGCAAAATAGATATATATATATGTCATCAGCTATAAGTCATCAGCTGACAACCTGAATCATCAATCATTATCAAACGATATCAATGACAACCTGAGTCGTCACCTGAGTCGTCAATCACCGTCATAAAATATAAGTGACGATCTGAATCATTAGTCACCGTCATAAAATATAAGTGACAATCTGCAGGTCATCAATCGCGGTCATCAAAAGTATAAGTGACAACCTGCATCAATAAATCATCCGTCATCCATCACAGTCATAAAAGTATAAATGACAATCTGACATCGATGAATCATCAATCATTATACAATATAAATACACACGTCGTGCAAAATCAACCTTATACTATCCAACATATCATTTCAAAATACAGGAACACAACATTATTGGACGCATTTCAAAATATAGGTATACAACGTTATTCATCATTTCATAATATACATACACAATCATTCATTTGACATCCTATATAAGTACACACGGTTGTTCAATATTTCATCATTTCATCCATAATATAAGTACACAGTGTCATTCAATATCTTTCATTTGACATCGCATATAAATACACACGGTTATTCAATATTATTCCTTTAGCATCATATTATTCATTGAACACACAATGTTATTCATTTATTCATTGAATCTCCATGTTAAAATTGTATCAAAATGATCAAAATGTTGAACGTTATTCTTAAAGTTCAAAATATAAGTATACAGTAATGTTGTTCATTTTTCATAAAGTTCAAAATATAAGTATACAGTAATGTTATTCATTTTTCATTCATTCTCTTCCTCTGTCTGAAAACAAGTGTTTTGATCCAAGTTGAGCTGAACAGACTTCAGTCGTGTCGCAAAAGCGATTACTGCTTGATATAAAGCCTGGAAGTTGCTTAAAGCCCCCATTTGCGAGGTGAATCTAGAAGGCCAGTGAAGTGCTATTTCACAATTAAATCGTTCTATCCACCGAGAGTGAAAATGAGCCACTCGGTCTGGACGTTGTAAATTAAGGCAAGTTGAGTCATAGAGTAAGATGTTTGTTAAGATTTCCAACTCGTCTTGCGTTGGTCTAACTAGCATAATCGCCTGTGCAGTTCTATAAAGTTGTTGTGTAAACTCATCGAAATCACTGAGTTGATGTTGCGGCACTAATTCTTGGGCAAGCGACACGAAATTAATAAGTGTATTTAGCCAAATTAGAATTATACTTGGAGCGCCAGATTTTAGTAGAATTTTCTGGTCTTCGACAGGTAATGTTTGTAATTCGGGTTGTTGGCATGCCTTCTGAATTGTGATTCTTACGGCGACAGGTAGAAGTTGGTTTGCCATCCGGTTAATAGATTTGACCCGATAATTAAGTTTAGCTTTGAGACGATTCTGACGAGATTTAGATGACCTCCCAAAACGAGGTGAAGTTGGCTGTAAACCAACGGCTATACATTTGTTAAATCTACAAAGTTGACAATGACGTCTGGTGTCTGGGGTAATACGACAATTTCCAACACAGCCACGTTTAGAACATACATTTTTAACGTGCTGCTTTCTGTAAAAAAAATAGCGGCACGCGTTACACGTTAATTTGCCATAGTGTTTAATGAAAGCTGCTGCAGAACAGACTAGGCAGCTTTGTATAACCGTGTCTGACATGGCTAAACAATTACACAACGTTTTAAACGTCTTTATAATGTAGCGAAGGCCGAATTTCTTGCACCATCAACATATGTTAGTCTAAAGGTTTCTTTTAAATTATATCGTCGACACAAATATGTGGTTCTCCCATTAAGTGTTTAAAATAGTTCTGACAGCGCATAAAGTCCTGACAATTTATAAAGTCCTGACAATTTATAGTAGGTACAGTTGCTTGATTCACATTTTGCGAAACACGATGTTTAATCATCCTCATTGTTAAATATCGATCAAAGTACGGTTTAAAGTTAATTACACTCAACGGATATCTTCTAAAATATTTCGTATGTAGTAATTCTAAGATAATAAACTGAGCTCCTTTATAATTTACGAGGTAGTAGGTTTTCCTGAAAGGTGGTTTTTGATATGTGTAAGTTGCTAATACTCGAATATTTAGTTTCATATTTAGTTTCATTGCACTGGTAAATGAAACGTAGAACGAAGTTATTTTTAATGCTGTTCACCGGAACAAAGTTTTCTTTGATGCTGTTCACCATATATCAACTAGGGCTCTGGTTTACACAATTTCACAAAATAGTTGTTCTGTAGTTTACGTAGACTAGTTCTAGAGCGATTAGCAAACATTAGCAAAGACAGCTGCAAAGTTTGTGTACTACTATGATCACTGGCTTGGCTTGGCTGCGTCGCTCGGTGTGTACGATGGATTTCCGTGCTGACTTCCGGCGGTCGATAGCTGTCTTGTTGAGATGAAGCCGGCTGGCTTCTTGCACGTGCTAGGCAGGGTTTTAAGGTTAAGGTAAAAAAGGAAAGAATGATATATGGAAAATAGGTTAAGGTATCCAATCATACTCATTATACAATTACTCATATATTATTCAAGGCAACATTTCAATTCTTCATCCCTTTTATTGTTTTCCCAGCAGTTCACATTTTCTTTCCCAGACTGCAAACAGTATTCCCGTTATTATTATGCAGAATACAAGTAGTGTCAAAAGTACGACTGTAATATACGCGCGACGTGATATAACTTCGTCGGTAGGGGGGTTAGATCGTAGCGTATTCATGCTGCAAAATGAAACATATCTATACATCACAAATTAGCGTTGAATCAAACTTTATATAAATTATATG
>JAQGDQ010000464.1:142461-166333 GCA_030141605.1 Tubiluchus corallicola
GTGTCATAGGCGGAGTATTGGGTTTGTTAGAATGGGTACCGCGGGGTGGTTTAGCCTTGGTAGAAGTTGGTTTGGTGTTTATAAGACGGGGGCAACATGCTGTCTTAATTTTCGTACGACAAGTCACATAAATTATAATAAAGATTATAATAAGTGCTATAAATAAGTATGTTGTCAATGATGCACCCTTATGATTGGAAAAGTCAACCGGTTTGGTTTTGAATAATTCATCAGTGTGGTCCAAAAACTTCTGTCGTTTTAATAAGAGATTTTGACTACCTTTAAGAGAAAAGTCAAGTGGTTCATCCTCTGTCATTCGTGACGGCAGAGCTTGCAGTGTTTGAAGTGTTCCTATCGTAAAATTACTTCCTAATAAATCAACGTTCCAAGTACTTAAATTAAGTGCCGTATCTAAGATTGTTTGGATGTCCGTTTGAGTTAAAGTAAGGTCTGAATGATTCTTAAAATATATTGGTAAATTTGCATATTTAGAAGATAGGCCACACCCTGATTCTAACTGCAGGATCATCGGGTTCTTGATGGTGAGGGGGGTGCCAATCTTATGAGCCTGGCGGGGTACGTAACAAGATTTTATGGCTTGAATTTCAAAACTCGGGCTAATATAATAAGTATTCTCAGTTAGAGGTATAATAACTGGTCCAAGTTTATTAATAATTCTTGCTCGTTGATCACAAAATAAATCTATTTTAATAGTGTCCTTGAAAAACAATGCCGCTGTACATGATTCTATTCTATCTGCAGGAAAAATTGGCGTTGGTGCTAACTTACAGATACGTTTTGGGCTTTGAATACAAGCAAAGGCTTCATCTTTGGCTGGGAAAAAATATAGTGACTGCTCAATATTCGTAGCAATATACTGATGATCAATTTGGTTATATAGATAAACAGGTTTATTAATATTGGTTGATGTCCGACGGACTGGGATCGATATTGCTTCAAAAATTTGATAGATGTGATTGACATGATATAAATCTAATGTTGTTAGGATAGCAAACCCTCCGGGAATTTGAATAGGTAATGCCGACATTGTTTCGTAATAATAGAATAATTGATTATTTATATCGGCTGGAAATATTAGGCTCTGTGGTAGCTGGTCCTCAATTTGTTTAAGAGACTTTTGAAGGTGTATAGGGGTTATTAAAGTTGGGGGTAATTTATTAAGAATTAGTTGATGTAAACCTTGGGATAACGAATTCAATTCTTGATCAATGATTTCTAAGCTATAGATAAAGTGATCAAACAGCAAATTTGTTTGCAAGAATGTAAACAATTTATGTTGAGTTTTAGTCAAGTCATCAGTAAACTGTTTTGACAGTTTGTTAATGTAATGTCGAGTTTGAACTGATGCGTTCACTAAGTCATAAATTAACTCTGTATTTCTAGCAGAGCGAATTAGCGAGCTATTGATAAGGGCTAGGTTATTTTCTAAAATATCTTGCGTGTTTTGTTGCGTATTAAAGATACTCGTAATCTGATCTTGAAGATTTCGAAGATCTTCTTCACTCGCGGTTCCGATTAAAAATTTGAATGCCTTTCCTAGATTCGGAAAAATGCTTCGTTTGACGACGTGAGATTCATGGGCAGACGAGGCTATTAAATTCTTAATGGAATTTAAACGAAATTGTTGATTTCTGATTCTATTTTTAATAGCAGTTTTAAAGGCTTTAATCACTGTGACAGGTTTTTTAATTAATCTTAATTGTTGAATTTCGGAAAGCGTTCTAGTGAGAAATTCTTGAATGTGGTCCAACTGTATCGGCGCAATAAGTAGCCATCTTGCATTAGAAACTGGAGTATTTAATTTCTGTTTAAATATAACCCCTGGGCCTGTTTTAAAGGGAGCTGGATTTGGGAATGATTGTAAGGAATTAGAATGTACAGATTTAAGAATATTGCCAATATTAGGATTTTGTATAAAAGGTTTGTAGTACTGGTCCTGGAAAAAAAATTCAAAAGGAATATTATTCAGGTTGTCCTATACAGATCATTTCTATGACTCTAAATTAGTAAGGTTAGAATAAATTTAAGATAAACTTACGTATTTCCTGAAAGTTCCATACTCTTTTTTTTTTCACAAAAATTCAAATTATGAGATGGTGAGATTAACATGTATTCACAGCAAAAATTATTAAGATTAATGTGTATTCAAGGCAAAATTATCTTAACGTCTATTCAGAGTCCCTTACTATAAGAAAAATCTGGATGAATGGATTTAGTAGGTAACGGACAGTTATTTTAAAGGTGTATCCCTGGCGCATGTGCGCATGCGTAAATAAGTGTGGCTCAATTAACAATCTCGACTTATTTGGTGAGTCTTGAAATCCGATCAGCGTTGATCAAAGGGGGGCGAGTGAAGCACGTGTCCACTTGCAATAATTTTGGCCTGGACAGCTAATAGTAAAAACAATTCATCTTTCTTCTTAAAGCCAGTTAATGTCCGTGGGAAAAGATTTTGCAGTCCCCTTTCTCAGGATAAGTTGTAGATCAGAATGGTCGTTAAGCTTCGGTTTTGCGTCTAGGGTTTTCACTATTAGTACTTTTATCGCTTAGTAATGAGCATTGGGGCCCAAACGGAGTCAAATTCTATACGCAGTATACGAAAGTTCCCAGGCCTCTCACATAAAAGAGACTTGCAGTTGTTGGTCAGTCCCTCTTCGTAATTTCTGTTCGTGTGGTCAAGGCGTCTTAATCAGTTGTGCAAAGTATTCAGTTTTTTTTCTAGTTTCACCAGTTTTACTAGTTTCAAAATAATAATAAAAATGGAATGTGAAGTACCGAGAGATGCCTACTTATTGGCAGTAGAGCTCGAAATTACGAGCGGGAACTTTTACGATGTTTTGGATGAACGGGCACAGTTGCATGACCAACTTAGTCGTGCTCTAAAAATGACGTACTTGCCTGGCACATGCGAGCTTTTCTGCGGCAAGTCCATCATTGATGGAGTAAGTAATGGTTTTTTTTTTGTTTTGTTTTTTTTTTTTGAGGTAAGGACTATTATGTTAAAATCACTAGATTGCTAATTCTGCAGTTAAAAGAAAATTTGTCTCGAGGACTTTTAATAAAGATTTATATTCCTTTTACAGGAAGAACTAGTGGTGCTAAAACTGAGCAGTATTCATGGGATGCCAGTTATGGCAAATTTACTGACCAAATACGCGCCCGGCCGGGTCCGCTTTATCAACCGAGAGAATTTTTGTATCTGCACCGCGGCACATAACATAATAACAATATGGGACCTGGCACGGGTGATGAGAGTATATAAACGCAACTGGGAGGAGGGAACGGAAGAAAGGTGGTTAGCGGTGAAGTGCTAAGAAAAGTGGAAAATTAAAAAAAAATTTAAAAAAAATCCTAAAATTTGAAAAGAAAAAAAAATATTTATCCTTTATGTGGACATATCATATATATATAGAAGTGTGACTATGCATTATGGATCAAGGCGGATCGCAAGGAAGGTATGTTTGTATTTAGCATCATAAGTCATTATACAATAATCGAATATTCGCTGATTAGAGTCTACAAGGAAAATACCTTTTTTTTTCTACTGCATGAAGAATTACTAATTTGGTGATAATACTCTGCGTTGATGAGTCCGCGCGTTCGGTTTTAACAGACACTTGTCTAGACTATATATAATCTTTTATCATTGTCTAGTGATGCGCGTAATTTGCCGTAATTAACTAGGGGTGAGTTGAATTATAGCTAAACGTGAGATGGATTATATTTTCTGACAGTTAGTTGGTTTTAACTTTCTCGTAAATGGTCGTTAGAATTTAAAATGTATAAGTTATAAATGGTCATTTTTATCCGTTTTGAAATGATTGTAGTAATTAAAACTCTAGACTAAAACGTTTGATCAATACATTTATTCAAGTCGGTTATCTGAATTAGAAATTCCGAGTTTAATCTAGCTATAATCTTAGTTTAATATGTTGGTTATTCGTTCTAGTACTTCAATGGGGCTTGTTGAATAGAAATTCTTTTTATAGAGTAATACAGCGTAAATGTTCGTTGCTGTGTTAAGTATTTATTTAATTACACTTAGTGATATACCGTAAGATATCCTCCTAATGTCGATAAAACAATATCTAAATACTCTTTTTGAAATATTCTTTAAAATCGTTACAGCAATACACAATTATTCTGTCAATCATTAGAACGTTGTGCAAATATTCTTGAATCATTTAAGCAATATCCCTCTCTGGAACTTGTGTAGTTGTTAAGTAAATTTATACGCTACATTATCTGAAGGGAAGCGCATTAAATAAAAGTCTCTGAGTGTCTTTAGGCGTGGTAAGCCCCAGTGTAAGTTTATGTGACGTTTAGAAGCATAACATTGGGCGTCATTCACGGGGGGCCATTTTATGGGCTAAGACTTTTAGCGCTCATATGGTTCGTTGCCGTGTATGTACCCAGCATGTATCAGTAGGAATGAAACACGATCTTTATATGGCTTCTAGGAGAGAAGTATTCTTAAAGCTTGGGAATCCTGGGTCGTAAATTACGAAAGTGAAAGTCATGAATGAAACACGACGCCTGCGTGGCTCAGCGCGGTTTCTTAGTGAAACTTCTTAAGAGTCCGCGTGTCATAAATTAAGAAAATGAAAGTCTGATCGCCTTCTATGTAAAGTCATGAGTGAGGGGGGGGGACGGCTTCATGTTAATGTTCGTAATGTACTTACCGATATATATTCTTGTGGTGTTAAGTCGTGTCCGGGCTTGAACTGGTACTAAATGTTTTGAACTCATACTAAATGTTTTAATAAAATAGTTGCATGAACAGCCTCGATATGCATAAGCATGCCGTATGTGACATTTAAACGTCACACACGGGAAATGCTCTCCCGGGAATCGAAAAATGTTCATACTCTAAACACTTTCGTTATACATAAAACTTGTACTTACCTTATACATAAAGAAACATGATTGATGACGTTCTCGTCCTTAAAATGGTACTATTCTATTTTATAACACTAAGGTATTACCTTATAATATAAAAATGCTTTGATTGTAACAGTAATATTAAACGTTAAAGTATGACCTTATAATACATGGTAACTTTAACTGTAACATTAATATTATTTTAGTTATTGTTTGCAAAATTTTCGGCGTAATGTTTTAAAGATGCCTGGTTTTTGCAACTTAATTAAATTAATTCTGGCACGCTTACCAGGCGTGTCGGCGTCTGATGAGCGTTTTATAGAACGGTTTGCGAGGGGGGGAATTAAGTTGTCTACTGGCATTGCATAATCTGTTTCGGTTTGAATTAAATTCTCCTCTTCCATCGGATCTATACGTTCTAAAGTTGGCAAAGAATGAAGTGTAGAATTTGACGAACTGGGTGAAATGTTAGGTTGAGGTTGGGGTTCATTTTCATAGAAATCCAAGTTCGGGGGCGGGGTTGCGATGGGGGTTTGGTCAGGTTGGATCTCATTTATTAGGTTATTTGAATCAGTGTCTGAAAGAGTTTCCGGGACGTAATGTAATGTGGATTTTCGTTTTGAAGTTCGCTTGGAATGCGACGACGTTCCTGTTGGTAGCAGCCATTGAT
Source organism: Tubiluchus corallicola (assembly GCA_030141605.1). NCBI lineage: Eukaryota > Metazoa > Priapulida > Priapulimorpha > Priapulimorphida > Tubiluchidae > Tubiluchus > Tubiluchus corallicola. The sequence continues at coordinate 148,034 of JAQGDQ010000464.1, forward strand.
TTCCTTGCAAATTTGCCTTTCGTAACCGGTTTGGGTGCACTATTTTAAACTTGCCTGTGTTATTATGGACAATTCTAAGACGGGATTCATCAATTTTATTAACTATTACATAATATGGGGCCCACGGTCGACATAGTTTATGTGATTCAGCAGGGTCTAAATTACCTTTACGTAAGAAAACTGGATCACCAATTTTGAAAAGAGGTATATGCGTATTTTTATCATAGCGTTTTTTGTGGGCTAGACGATTTTTATGCATCAGTTGTCGGGTTTGCAGAAAGGCTTCATGCAAACGATTTAGATCCAGTCTAATTGGATCAGATCCGTAATATTTAGATCTAAGTTGAAGGATATTATCGAGTGGCAAATCGCAGTGGCGATTATATATTAAAAAAAATGGACTGTACCCCGTTATTGAATTTGGAGTTGTTCTAAGGGCGAATAATACATGCGGCAGATATTTAATCCAATCTGTGGACTTTTGTTGACAAACATATGCTAATTGTTGGATAATAGTGCGATTAGCGCGTTCAACTTGGCCTTGTGAATTCGAGTGGTACGGTGTTCCTAATACTTGAACAACCCTGAATTCTTTTAGTAAAGCTTTTAATAAAGCATTATTGAATTCTGTTCCCTGATCACTGAAAAAGGTTTTACTTGCTCCGTGACGAGAGAAATATTCTGTAAGGATGACATTAGCAACTGAGTTAGCTGATTTATCAATTAAAGGAAAGGCCTCTATCCAGCTACTTAATTGATCTATTAAAACTAGTAAATATTTATAACCAGATTCTGTCTGGGGTAAAATTAAGATATCCAAATATACATTTTCAAAGGGTTTACTGGCTAATTCTGTGATACCTAAAGGTTTACGATGCGGTCTCATACGCCGTGTTTGACAGTTCAAACACTGATCTACATGTTTCTTAATTTGTACAAACATGCCGGGCCAGTAATATCGTTTCTTCAGACGCTCATATGTTCTTTTTACTGAAGAATGTCCAGCAAATTCGTCATGAAAGCCTCTAATTAAAATACTTGTTAATTTCGCTGGAATGGCTAACCGTAAATTTTCCTGTTCTAAATTAATGGAGTCATTTTCAACTTTATACAATAATCCCTGCTCATCAATGTAGAAATTTTCTGCATGTTTTGTTTGAATATCAGTTTCTGTAGGTGAGGTTAAGGCATGAATAATTGGTGCTAATTTAGGATCTGATAATTGCCATTGCTGTACTGTCGTTAGATCTAAAGGTAATCCATCGAATTCGTCCAGGTCATGTTCAGTTTCACCTTGTTCTAATTGAGTGGCTGGGTTGTCCGATGAGGAGGTTTCTTGTGCTGGTAATGGAATTTGAGTTGGAGCGTTTTCATTGCCAGCTGATTCGACCGTTGGTCTGTTTAACAATGGGTCTTCACCTGTCCAAATATTTTCTTCTAAAATGTTACCCTCTATAGGTAGTACCTTTTTAATTATTGTCTGATCTGAGTAGTTTTCTAATTCAGTTTGACCTGACATTTGTTGGCTGATTTGGGCAATCATCTCTGTACTTTTAATACCTTTACTGCGCTCTGAAGTAGATTTCTGATCTACTAAGTATTTATATTTCTCTGCTAATCTTTCAGGCGAATTATATTGTAGAAACTGTTGTTGAAAATCCCTAAAGGATATTGGGAGCGTTCCTATAAAATCTGGACATGCAGGTAGTCGACTTAACGCGTCTGCAACTGTGTTTTCTGAACCTTTTTGGTAATAAATATTAATATTATACTGTAATAGCTCAACTACCCATCGAGACAGTAATTGATTCATTAATTTAGCACCTGTAAACAAATAAATTAACGGTGCATGGTCCGTATAAACATCGATTTTTGGCGCGTTATATAGATATGTTTTAAATTTTCTAAAGCTAGCTACGATGGCGTATGCTTCCTTTTGAAATGTAGGCCATAATCTTTGTGAGCTGTTTAGTGTTTCCGACATGTACGCGATCACTCCGATATTTCCAGCTGCATCTTCTTGCGAAAGAACAGCGCCTATGCCAAAGTTCGAACTATCGGTATGGAGAATATAACCTGTATTAGTCTCCGGATATTTCAAGATTGGTGCTTCAGTTAAAACTGTTTTCAGTTTGTCAAAAGCCTCTTGTTGTAAATGTGTCCATTTAAACGAATTTTCTTTCCTTAATAACATTAATAATGGTTCAGCTATTATCGCAAAATTTTTGACGAATTTGCGATAATAAGTGGCTAGACCTAAAAAAGTTCTTAGCTTTTTAATATCTGTAGGTGGTGAAACATTCTTAATAGCTAACACCTTTGCCGGATCTGTGGCAATGCCTTGTTCAGACAAAACGTGGCCTAAATATTTAATAGATTTTTGTAAGAAAAAACATTTCCTGGGTCGGCATTTTAAATTTGCTTTCCGTAATCTCAAAAATAAATCTTCTAAATCGGAAAAATGGGTTTCAATATCCGGACTGCAACAGACAAGGTCGTCTAGATAAGCAATTAAGCGTCTCCTACCCGTGGGTGTTATTAAGTCACGTGAAAGGCGGTCTACTAATCTGGAAAATGTAGCTGGTGCATTCTTCAAACCAAAGGGCATTTTTGTAAATTGGAATAAGCCATACGGGCTGACAAAGCTTGTAAAAGGTTGACTGTCGGGTTCAACTGGTATCTGAAAATATGCATTTGTCATATCTAGAGAGGAGAATATACTAGCACCTTTTAATTCTTTAAATAATGTTTCGACGTTCGGTTGTGGGTAGGGGTCAGGGAGTGTACGTGCATTGATTTGTCTCAAATCTACACATAATCTCTTCCCTCCATCTTTTTTTGGAACTAACAGAATGGGACTTGCATAACTAGAATTCTCAGCTGGGACTATGACTTTTGCCTTTAACATAGTGTCTATAGCCTGTTTAACCACTGATTCCAAATTTATAGGTATAGGGTACGGTTTAGCGTGATAAGGTGTATAATCTGTCATTCTTATTTTAAATTCAATTTCCGACGTACCGGGGCGTCTATGGGATCTTCAGCAAAACAATCTGCATATTTAAGAAGCAATTTAGTGAGTCTTTCCTTAAGTACGGGATCTGTAATGTTATCTAATTTTAATTCTTTTAGTAAGCTTTCCGATGACATCATACGAACGAATTGTTGTTTAATATGCTTTTGTAGCCGTTTCCGTCTTCGTTTATTTGAAGTAGGTTTAGCTTCTATATTTTCATCAATGGAATGTATTATATTTGGAGTATTATACAAGATGGCTTCAGTCTTGTAAGGTGTCTGTTGTAATCTGTAATCTTGTGGTGGTCCGTATTTCGTCACATGGTCCAGTGTCTGAACGTGAAGTCTACGAACATATTTTGGCAAGGAATTTCCCTTATCCGTTGTATTTATTTTAGGGAAAATTTCATTCTGAAGTTGCGAAGCTATTTGTTGTATCGAGTTCATAACTTCCGTGCATTTAGCAATATTTGAAACTTGATACATAACTGTTGGGTCTTGTTCAACTGCAAGACTTAAAATGTCATTCCGAGATACGATTACATCCTTTTCACCGTCATTGTATAAGGGTACATAAACTTGTTTCTTATACATATTCACAATACTGGGAACTATGTCACATGTGGTTTCTTTATAAATAGGTAATACGTTCGCTTTAAGGAGTTCTAAAGTATGAACGCATTCATCATTCTTATGAAAATTTCCTGTGATATACGCCTTGCCAAGTGCACAAGATTTTGGGGGAATTAATAAAGCAGTGGCGGCTTTGACCAAAAAGATGCGTTTTTCGCTCGGGGGAGCTAATTTAAGTACCTCTTGATTTATGACTAAAATTCCGTTGGCAATATCTATTGCTGCTTGGGTGTTTTTGAAAAAGTTATAACCTAAAATTACAGGTTTTGAAAGTTGATCTACGATATAAAACAAATTTTCCAATTTCTGTTTTCCTATGGTAACAGTTAAAATGCATTTACCTAATATTTTTAACGTGCTTTTTGAAGCAGTATTTAAAACAAAATTATCTTCAGGGGACGTAAGGGTTTTTTGTACTTCTGTTGGGAGTTTATGGAAAGTGGTGCTATCTAAAACACTAACTTCTGCTCCTGTATCTAAGATAGCTGTACAAGGATAATCATGAACTTTAATATTACAAAATGGAGCCGTCGTTTCTATGGATGCAATAGAAATATATTTTGTTTCTGAAACAGTTTGTTGAAATTTAGACTTGTCGGGTGCATTAAAAGAAGAATTGGAATAATTCGGTCTAGGATCATGCGACCACTCTGACGACCGATAATTTTCATGAATGGTCGCTTTTAGTTTGCCGTTCTCCTATTAAAATTGCCGGATTGTTTTTCCCTATTAAACCTAGGAATAAATGGTCTATTATTCTGAAATCTGAAATTCGGGGCGTTTTCTCTAGGCATCCATGACGCGCGTTGATTGAAGTTGTTATTTCTATTCGTAGCGCGCGGTTGAAACCTGAAACCTGTGTTCGGTCGTTCGTTGTAGAACTGTCTATTATTAAAGTTATTAAAATTACGTTGAAATGGAGCGTTAGGTCGATTGGTTGTCCGAAATTGTCGGTTATTATTATTATTAAAACCCGTTGGTACAAATTGACGTCCTTTACCGAATCTTGCTGGTTGATTTTGTGTTGGTTTTGCCAAAGTAGCGACAGTTTTATTAAGAGAACATACCGATTCTTGTACGTTGCTTAAAACTTGTCCCTGTTTAAGTAATGAATCTGCAAACAGCTGCAATGTATGGGGAGTCATGTCTGAGGGGTCTTCATGAAGTTCTTGTGAAATTAGATCAACTTCCATAGGTTCTGAATTATCTGGAAAACACGATCTAAGATATTGGCACATCTCCACGGGGGCTCCCCTGTTAGCGGCTTCTGTGATTGCCAAAGTTAGAGTTCGGGGAGGCTCTCTAAGTAAGTATTGACGTGCCTGGTCCCCTCGTATACCCAGTGTAAATAATTGTACCAAAAATGATTGAAAGGCTGGGTCTACTATTTCATCTTCTGACGTTTTTGCTATTCTTGCTAATTTGAGTATCCTGTCGCCAAAAGCCTGTATGGTCTCCCCCTTCTGTTGCCTAGCTCGAGTTAATCCAATGAAAGCCTTATTAATTTCTAGTCGGTCCGCGTATAGGTCTCTTAGGGCGTTTCGTAATTCCTGTGCTGTTCTCGTCTCGAGATTTGGGTATTTACTCACAAAGTTTGCGGCTGCCCCTGTAATAGTGCCCAAAATTAAATGCTTGTAGGCGGTGTCCCTTGATGTCAATAATGTAGGAGTTAAGTTTAGAGACTGCTCTATATTATCAATCCAATCTCTATATTTGAGAGTGCCGGGTTCTCCTGAAAATTTCGGTAAGTGTTGAATTTGGTGGATTAATGTTTGTTGTACTTTAGTGTCTTTTAGATGAGTGCCCAATTCACATAAAAATTGGGTCTGATCACTAGCCCGTTTCAAATCACCTATTCTTTCTCCTTGTTTTAAAATCTGAGCAGCTTGGGTTTGTAAGATTTTATCACTATTCTCGCATCTTTGACTCAACTCATGAAATTGATTTGCTAAAGCATTATAGGTATCAATAGACACATGCTGAGCTTCAGGTGCTGGAGATTTAGTCGCCATTGAGAAAGTTTAATAGAGATTAAATTTAAGAAATCTATTTGCGCTGCGCAATTTACAGTGCATTATAGGATTAATCTTTACAACCCTCCAATATCTTGATATTCAAGTTAGAGTTACAACCCTCCAAAATGTTTGATATACAAGTTAGAGTTTATCTACAACCCTCCTTGACTTTAAAATACAAGCAACCGTTATCTCTTACACTCACTGACACAACCAGGAAAGGTACATAAGTAAAATATTAGGGTGGAGAAAGAACGTGCATGTACTCACGACAAAGTTGTAGACGTCAAGATGTGTGGCAGATCAATTACGTCAATAAACAGCTTTATTCATGTTTGCTTGGATCAGCGCGGTTGTGGACGCAATGAAGCCAGGTTACTAGAATCTCTCTCCGTGTAGAAAAATCGGAACTGGTCACAAGTACCAGTAAAATTTATAGGTTATGTTTATGAGCTGAGTCGTATAGTGGTAGTACTTGTTGGTGGATTATTGAGGAGGCCGCAGCCGTTTATTGACGTGAGGTGGTGACAAAGCTATAAGACCTGGATTGATGAGCGACTAACACATTTATTTCACAATAATATATTACATGGTAAAGTACATATCATAGCTCTGCCGAACCGCCCAAGATCTGTTCCTGCTTCCTCGAGATTCCCCCGTGATCTGATCTCCCATTCCACTTGGCTTCCTTCAGCTTTTTGGACTCACAGCGCATGCGTTATAATTGTTGCTGTCCATATATGGAATTCAGTCACATGACAGCCGCACCTAAAATCATGGCTTCATTTCTACATATCTCTCATATCCCCTTCATAGAGTCGTTTCATTTCTGAACTGCTAATACTAATCATACAATTATCATCTTCTCTTTACGTATAGTGGTAGTACTTGTTGGTGGATTATTGAGGAGGCCGCAGCCGTTTATTGACGTGAGGTGGTGACAAAGCTATAAGACCTGGATTGATGAGCGACTAACACATTTATTTCACAATAATATATTACATGGTAAAGTACATATCATAGCTCTGCCGAACCGCCCAAGATCTGTTCCTGCTTCCTCGAGATTCCCCCGTGATCTGATCTCCCATTCCACTTGGCTTCCTTCAGCTTTTTGGACTCACAGCGCATGCGTTATAATTGTTGCTGTCCATATATGGAATTCAGTCACATGACAGCCGCACCTAAAATCATGGCTTCATTTCTACATATCTCTCATATCCCCTTCATAGAGTCGTTTCATTTCTGAACTGCTAATACTAATCATACAATTATCATCTTCTCTTTACTCCTCTCTTCCTAGAAGGAAGTTAGTTCCCTCGGGGCTGGCAGATTAGATAATTTTAATATTATATCATCTGTCTAAAATACATGACCAATATGTGATTTAAGATATCTGATTTTTTAAATATGTGAGTAAAATATCCAGTTAAAATATCTAAGTAAAATATCTGATTTTAAAATATCTAATTAAAATATCTAGGCAATCCGAATGTCCTTGTGAGTATGGAGGCACGAGGCTTGCTCGTCCTTATACTAAACTATACATTTACAACATTGATAACAGTAATATGGACAGGTGAGGTATACCGGTTAAATCTAGTATAGCAAGCAATTTTCCTTATCATGTTATCATCCTTAGTAAGTATAACTAGGCTAATGAGATATACAAATATTATTAAACACACAGTTGATACATACGTGTAACATTTATCAGAGTTTCTAATATATATATGCAAACTATATAAGTAAGCGCACAATATACGAGTGTATAGGTCCAATCATGCAGTATACTATCCTAATCGATTTTCTTTATCGTATCAACTATGCTATTGAGATATATATTTATAGGAGTAATTATATGAGTTCAACTGATATCATTTAAAATACCATTCCGAATACAAGTCAAGTCAGGATATAAATCATAAATTTACGTAAATCAAGGCAAAATAGATATATATATATATGTCATCAGCTATAAGTCATCAGCTTATAAATCATAAATTTACGTAGATCAAGGCAAAATAGATATATATATATGTCATCAGCTATAAGTCATCAGCTGACAACCTGAATCATCAATCATTATACAATATAAATACACACGTCGTGCAAAATCAACATTATACTATCCAACATTTCATTTCGAAATACAGGAACACAACATTATTGGACGCATTTCAAAATATAAGTATACAACGTTATTCATCATTTCATAATATACATACACAATCATTCATCTGACATCCTATATAAGTACACACGGTTGTTCAATATTTCATCATTTCATCCATAATATAAGTACACAGTGTCATTCAATATCTTTCATTTGACATCATATATAAATACACACGGTTATTCAATATTATTCCTTTAGCATCATATTATTCATTGAACACACAATGTTATTCATTTATTCATTGAATCTCCATGTTAAAATTGTATCAAAATGATCAAAATGTTGAACATTATTCTTATAAGTATACAGTAATGTTATTCATTTTTCATAAAGTTCAAAATATAAGTATACAGTAATGTTATTCATTTTTCATTCATTCTCTTCCTCTGTCTGAAAACAAGTGTTTTGATCCAAATTGAGCTGAACAGACTAGGCAGCTTTGTTCTTGCACCATCAACATATGTTAGTCTAAGTGTTTCTTTTAAATTATATCGTCGACACAAATGTGTGGTTCTCCCATTAAGTGTTTAAAATAGTTCTGACAGCGCATAAAGTCCTGACAATTTATAAAGTCCTGACAATTTATAGTAGGTACAGTTGCTTGATTCACATTTTGCGAAACACGATGTTTAATCATCCTCATTGTTAAATATCGATCAAAGTACGGTTTAAAGTTAATTACACTCAACGGATATCTTCTAAAATATTTCGTATGCAGTAATTCTAAGATAATAAACTGAGCTCCTTCATAATTTACGAGGCAGTAGGTTTTCCTGAAAGGTGGTTTTTGATATGTGTAAGTTGCTAATACTCGAATATTTAGTTTCATATTTAGTTTCATTGCACTGATAAATGAAACGTAGAACGAAGTTATTTTTAATGCTGTTCACCGGAACAAAGTTTTCTTTGATGCTGTTCACCATATATCAACTAGGGCTCTGGTTTACACAATTTCAAAAAAATAGTTGTTCTGTAGTTTACGTAGACTAGTTCTAGAACGATTAGCAAACATTAGCAAAGACAGCTGCAAAGTTTGTTTACTACTATGATCACTGGCTTGGCTTGGCTGCGTCACTCGGTGTGTACGATGGATTTCCGTGCTGACTTCCGGCGGTCGATAGCTGTCTTGTTGAGATGAAGCCGGCTGGCTTCTTGCACGTGCTAGGCAGGGTTTTAAGGTTAAGGTAAAAAAGGAAAGAATGATATATGGAAAATAGGTTAAGGTATCCAATCATACTCATTATACAATTACTCATATATTATTCAAGGCAACATTTCAATTCTTCATCCCTTTTATTGTTTTCCCAGCAGTTCACATTTTCTTTCCCAGACTGCAAACAGTATTCCCGTTATTATTATGCAGAATACAAGTAGTGTCAAAAGTACGACTGTAATATACGCGCGACGTGATATAACTTCGTCGGTAGGGGGGTTAGACCGTAGCGTATTCATGCTGCAAAATGAAATATATCTATACATCACAAATTAGTGTTGAATCAAACATTGTATAAATTATATGGGAGCGAATTTATGAAAGAACTCGTTTTCCAATAAAGGGCGTTTCACAAGAACAAGAAGATCTGGTGGAAACGAAAATTCTGTCTGTGTCTGTTTAGTACAAACAGTGGGTGACAGTTTAGTTGTAGTAAAAACAATTTTTTCGCTGGGTTGACAAGTCAAGTCAGTCTGTGTGTCTTTGGAAGCAGCTGTTAACGAGTCTGGGATTGGTGGAAGTGGTGATTTTAAAAAGTGATATATTTCCTGGGGAGATAACGGAGTGTCTGGTGCGAGGGAAAAGGTTAAAGGCATAATTTGTTCAGTATCCTCATAGGTGGAGTTGGATTGGGGCGTTTGGGGTGTCTCAGGTGTTGAAAGGTTACGAATCAAGTTATAATTGACTTCGTAGGTTTCGTTAAGTTCTTGTAGAAATTTATCTATGCTGTCATCTATTTTCGAAAGGTGATCTTCGGCCTCGTGGGTAAAACTATAGAATAAAAGAAATAAACGAAGTTTTACTGTTCTTGAATGGAATGTAAAGACGGATATACGAAATCAACAGAATCGTTATTTGGGTTATAACGAACAATTGGTTCCCGTGGTTCGGGTTTTTTGATAAATTCCTTGGGAGGCTGGTATTGAGGAAGTCTATTACGGGTCATTGGGTTAGGGTGAAGTGTCATAGGCGGAGTATTGGGTTTGTTAGAATGGATACCGCGGGGTGGTTTAGCCTTGGTAGAAGTTGGTTTGGTGTTTATAAGACGGGGGCAACATGCTGTCTTAATTTTCGTACGACAAGTCACATAAATTATAATAAAGATTATAATAAGTGCTATAAATAAGTATGTTGTCAATGATGCACCCTTATGATTGGAAAAGTCAACCGGTTTGGTTTTGAATAATTCATCAGTGTGGTCCAAAAACTTCTGTCGTTTTAATAAGAGATTTTGACTACCTTTAATAGAAAAGTCAAGTGGTTCATCCTCTGTCATTCGTGACGGCAGAGCTTGCAGTGTTTGAAGTGTTCCTATCGTAAAATTACTTCCTAATAAATCAACGTTCCAAGTGCTTAAATTAAGTGCCGTATCTAAGATTGTTTGGATGTCCGTTTGAGTTAAAGTAAGGTCTGAATGATTCTTAAAATATATTGGTAGATTTGCATATTTAGAAGATAGGCCACACCCTGATTCTAACTGCAGGATCATCGGGTTCTTGATGGTGAGGGGGGTGCCAATCTTATGAGCCTGGCGGGGTACGTAACAAGATTTTATGGCTTGAATTTCAAAACTCGGGCTAATATAATAAGTATTCTCAGTTAGAGGTATAATAACTGGTCCAAGTTTATTAATAATTCTTGCTCGTTGATCACAAAATAAATCTATTTTAATAGTGTCCTTGAAAAACAATGCCGCTGTACATGATTCTATTCTATCTGCAGGAAAAATTGGCGTTGGTGCTAACTTACAGATACGTTTTGGGCTTTGAATACAAGCAAAGGCTTCATCTTTGGCTGGGAAAAAATATAGTGACTGCTCAATATTCGTAGCAATATACTGATGATCAATTTGGTTATATAGATAAACAGGTTTATTAATATTAGTTGATGTCCGACGGACTGGGATCGATATTGCTTCAAAAATTTGATAGATGTGATTGACATGATATAAATCTAATGTTGTTAGGATAGCAAACCCTCCGGGAATTTGAATAGGTAATGCCGACATTGTTTCGTAATAATAGAATAATTGATTATTTATATCGGCTGGAAATATTAGGCTCTGTGGTAGCTGGTCCTCAATTTGTTTAAGAGACTTTTGAAGGTGTATAGGGGTTATTAAAGTTGGGGGTAATTTATTAAGAATTAGTTGATGTAAACCTTGGGATAACGAATTCAATTCTTGATCAATGATTTCTAAGCTATAGATAAAGTGATCAAACAGCAAATTTGTTTGCAAGAATGTAAACAATTTATGTTGAGTTTTAGTCAAGTCATCGGTAAACTGTTTTGACAGTTTGTTAATGTAATGTCGAGTTTGAACTGATGCGTTCACTAAGTCATAAATTAACTCTGTATTTCTAGCAGAGCGAATTAGCGAGCTATTGATAAGGGCTAGGTTATTTTCTAAAATATCTTGCGTGTTTTGTTGCGTATTAAAGATACTCGTAATCTGATCTTGAAGATTTCGAAGATCTTCTTCACTCGCGGTTCCGATTAAAAATTTGAATGCCTTTCCTAGATTCGGAAAAATGCTTCGTTTGACGACGTGAGATTCATGGGCAGACGAGGCTATTAAATTCTTAATGGAATTTAAACGAAATTGTTGATTTCTGATTCTATTTTTAATAGCAGTTTTAAAGGCTTTAATCACTGTGACAGGTTTTTTAATTAATCTTAATTGTTGAATTTCGGAAAGCGTTCTGGTGAGAAATTCTTGAATGTGGTCCAACTGTATCGGCGCAATAAGTAGCCATCTTGCATTAGAAACTGGAGTATTTAATTTCTGTTTAAATATAACCCCTGGGCCTGTTTTAAAGGGAGCTGGATTTGGGAATGATTGTAAGGAATTAGAGATGTACAGATTTAAGAATATTGCCAATATTAGGATTTTGTATAAAAGGTTTGTAGTACTGGTCCTGGAAAAAAAATTCAAAAGGAATATTATTCAGGTTGTCCTATACAGATCGTTTCTATGACTCTAAATTAGTAAGGTTAGAATAAATTTAAGATAAACTTACGTATCAATGCACGTACACTCCCTGACCCCTACCCACAACCGAACGTCGAAACATTATTTAAAGAATTAAAAGGTGCTAGTATATTCTCCTCTCTAGATATGACAAATGCATATTTTCAGATACCAGTTGAACCCGACAGTCAACCTTTTACAAGCTTTGTCAGCCCGTATAGCTTATTCCAATTTACAAAAATGCCTTTTGGTTTGAAGAATGCACCAGCTACATTTTCCAGATTAGTAGACCGCCTTTCACGTGACTTAATAACACCCACGGGTAGGAGACGCTTAATTGCTTATCTAGACGACCTTGTCTGTTGCAGTCCGGATATTGAAACCCTTTTTTCCGATTTAGAAGATTTATTTTTGAGATTACGGAAGGCAAATTTAAAATGCCGACCCAGGAAATGTTTTTTCTTACAAAAATCTATTAAATATTTAGGCCACGTTTTGTCTGAACAAGGCATTGCCACAGATCCGGCAAAGGTGTTAGCTATTAAGAATGTTTCACCACCCACAGATATTAAAAAGCTAAGAACTTTTTTAGGTCTAGCCACTTATTATCGCAAATTCGTCAAAAATTTTGCGATAATAGCTGAACCATTATTAATGTTATTAAGGAAAGAAAATTCGTTTAAATGGACACATTTACAACAAGAGGCTTTTGACAAACTGAAAACAGTTTTAACTGAAGCACCAATCTTGAAATATCCGGAGACTAATACAGGTTATATTCTCCATACCGATAGTTCGAACTTTGGCATAGGCGCTGTTCTTTCGCAAGAAGATGCAGCTGGAAATATCGGAGTGATCGCGTACATGTCGGAAACACTAAACAGCTCACAAAGATTATGGCCTACATTTCAAAAGGAAGCATACGCCATCGTAGCTAGCTTTAGAAAATTTAAAACATATCTATATAACGCGCCAAAAATCGATGTTTATACGGATCATGCACCGTTAATTTATTTGTTTACAGGTGCTAAATTAATGAATCAATTACTGTCTCGATGGGTAGTTGAGCTATTACAGTATAATATTAATATTTATTACCAAAAAGGTTCAGAAAACACAGTTGCAGACGCGTTAAGTCGACTACCTGCATGTCCAGATTTTATAGGAACGCTCCCAATATCCTTTAGGGATTTTCAACAACAGTTTCTACAATATAATTCGCCTGAAAGATTAGCAGAGAAATATAAATACTTAGTAGATCAGAAATCTACTTCAGAGCGCAGTAAAGGTATTAAAACTACAGAGATGATTGCCCAAATCAGCCAACAAATGTCAGGTCAAACTGAATTAGAAAACTACTCAGATCAGACAATAATTAAAAAGGTACTACCTATAGAGGGTAACATTTTAGAAGAAAATATTTGGACAGGTGAAGACCCATTGTTAAACAGACCAACGGTCGAATCAGCTGGCAATGAAAACGCTCCAACTCAAATTCCATTACCAGCACAAGAAACCTCCTCATCGGACCACCCAGCCACTCAATTAGAACAAGGTGAAACTGAACATGACCTGGACGAATTCGATGCATTACCTTTAGATCTAACGACAGTACAGCAATGGCAATTATCAGATCCTAAATTAGCACCAATTATTCATGCTTTAACCTCACCTACAGAAACTGATATTCAAACAAAACATGCAGAAAATTTCTACATTGATGAGCGACTAACACATTTATTTCACAATAATATATTACATGGTAAAGTACATATCATAGCTCTGCCGAACCGCCCAAGATCTGTTCCTGCTTCCTCGAGATTCCCCCGTGATCTGATCTCCCATTCCACTTGGCTTCCTTCAGCTTTTTGGACTCACAGCGCATGCGTTATAATTGTTGCTGTCCATATATGGAATTCAGTCACATGACAGCCGCACCTAAAATCATGGCTTCATTTCTACATATCTCTCATATCCCCTTCATAGAGTCGTTTCATTACTGAACTGCTAATACTTAATCATACAATTATCATCTTCTCTTTACTCACATCACACATCTCGTTAGAAGGCATCCACATCAAATTGTATTAATTTATTAAGATATCTAGATGAACTGCAGCATCTAGTCAAAACTCATTTAGAGCAGTCCCCGCCAGCCTAAAACATCTACTTCAAGTCTGAAGGCATTTACGTTTGATCGCAGTAATCTGTTGAGATCTACACAAATCCTGAAACTCCTAATAAGAATTCACTTAGAACAATCTGAAATATCTGACACGTACATTTAATTCTACTCAGCTATTGAGATATATAGACAAAACTACCAGCATCTAACCAGAATTCATTTAGAGCAGGCCCAAACTTCTACAAGCCACCCGAAACTTCTAGTCAGAACTCACTCAGAGTAATCTCAAACATCTGGTCCTAAAACATCTGGTCAGAACGCACTTAAAGTAATCTCTAGTATGTAGACAGATGAAATCCATTTCAAATCTCAGATACCTAGCCAGAGGACCAGTACAGCCAATATTAGGCAATGAGATGTGCGTCTGATAGAAAAATACACCGGTAGCTTCAATTAGCTTCTTAGAAGACATCAATGACCAAACCCAAGCATCTAGTAGGAAGTTTTAACCGTTTGGTAAGATGGCATCTATACGCAACCTAAAACATCGACATCATGTCTGAAGGCATTTACGTTTGATCGCAGTAATCTGTTGAGATCTACAGAAATCCCGAAACACCTAATAAGAACTCACTTAGAGCAATCTGAAACATCTGACACGCACATCCAATTCTACTTATCTATTGAGATATATAGACAAAACTACAGCATCTAACCAGAATTCATTTACAGCAGGCCCAAACTTCTACAAACAACCCGAAACATCTAGTCAGAATTCACTCAGACTAATCTCAAACATCTGGGCAGAAGAAATGTAATGCCCTTCAAGAGTACATGGCAGAAGGCTTCTACAGGGTGGAATGTTAAGCATCTGAACAGGGAAGTACACAGAATGCCTCAATTAGCTTGTTAGAAGACACGCACACCTAAGCTTAAGCATATGATAGGAATATTCAACCGTTTGGTAAGATTCCATCTATACGCAACCTAAAGCATCTACATCAAGTCTGAAGGCATTTACGTTTGATCGCAGTAATCTGTTGAGATCTACAGAAATCCTGAAACTCCTAATAAGAATTCACTTAGAAAATTCTGAAATATTTGACACGTAGATTCAATTCTTCTCATCTATTGAGATATATAGTCAAAACTACAACATCTAACCAGAACTCATTTAGAGCAGTCCCAAACATCTAGTCAGAACTCACATAGAGCAATATCAGACATGTAGGTAGAAACATCTAGTCAGAAGTCACTCAGACTAATCTCAAACATCTGGGCAGAAGAAATGTACATGGCAAAAGGCTTCTACAGGCAATGCTAGGCAATGAGATGTGCGTCTGATAGAGAAATACACCGGCAGCCTCAATTAGCTTCTTAGAAGACACCAATGACCAAACCCAAGCATCTGGTAGAAAGACTCAACCGTTTGGTAAAATGGCGTCTATTTTAGGCTGAAGGGCGCAGAATGCCTCAATTAGCTTGTTAAAAGACACGTACACCTAAACTTAAGCATATGATAGGAATATTCAACCGTTTGGTAAGATGGCATCTATACGCAACCTAAAGCCTCTACATCAAGTCTGAAGGCATTTACGTTTGATCGCTGTAATCTGTTGAGATCAACAGAAATCCTGAAACTCCTAATAAGAATTCACTTAGAACAATCTGAAATATCTGGCATGTACATCCAATTCTACTCATCTATTGAGATATATAGACAAAACTACAACATCTAACCAGAACTCATTTAGAGCAGTCCCAAACATCTACAAACAACCCGAAACATCCAGTCAGAACTCACTCAAAGTAATCTCAAACATCTGGGAGGAAGAAATGTACTGCCAATCAAAAGTATATGGCAGAAGACTTCTACAGGCAATGTTACGCATCTGGATAGGGAAATACACAGAATGCCTCAATTAGCTTGTTAGAAGACACGTACACCTAAGCTTAAGCATATGATAGGAATATTCAACCGTTTGGTAAGATTCCATCTATACGCAACCTAAAGCATCTACATCAAGTCTGAAGGCATTTACGTTTGATCGCTGTAATCTGTTGAGAGCTACACAAATCCTGAAACTCCTAATAAGAATTCACTTAGAACAATCTGAAATATCTGACACGTACATTTAATTCTACTCAGCTATTGAGATATATAGACAAAACAAGTCTGAAGGCATTTACGTTTGATCGCAGTAATCTGTTGAGATCTACACAAATCCTGAAACTCCTAATAAGAATTCACTTAGAACAATCTGAAATATCTGACACGTACATTTAATTCTACTCAGCTATTGAGATATATAGACAAAACTACCAGCATCTAACCAGAATTCATTTAGAGCAGGCCCAAACTTCTACAAGCCACCCGAAACTTCTAGTCAGAACTCACTCAGAGTAATCTCAAACATCTGGTCCTAAAACATCTGGTCAGAACGCCCTTAAAGCAATCTCTAGCATGTAGACAGATGAAATCCATTTCAAATCTCAGATACCTAGCCAGAGGACCAGTACAGGCAATATTAGGCAATGAGATGTGCGTCTGATAGAAAAATACACCGGTAGCTTCAATTAGCTTCTTAGAAGACATCAATGACCAAACCCAAGCATCTAGTAGGAAGTTTTAACCGTTTGGTAAGATGGCATCTATACGCAACCTAAAACATCGACATCATGTCTGAAGGCATTTACGTTTGATCGCAGTAATCTGTTGAGATCTACAGAAATCCCGAAACACCTAATAAGAACTCACTTAGAGCAATCTGAAACATCTGACACGCACATCCAATTCTACTCATCTATTGAGATATATAGACAAAACTACAGCATCTAACCAGAATTCATTTACAGCAGGCCCAAACTTCTACAAACAACCCGAAACATCTAGTCAGAATTCACTCAGACTAATCTCAAACATCTGGGCAGAAGAAATGTAATGCCCTTCAAGAGTACATGGCAGAAGGCTTCTACAGGCAATGTTAAGCATCTGAACAGGGAAGTACACAGAATGCCTCAATTAGCTTGTTAGAAGACACGTACACCTAAGCTTAAGCATATGATAGGAATATTCAACCGTTTGGTAAGATTCCATCTATACGCACTCACATAGAACTCACATAGAGCAATATCAGACATGTAGGTAGAAACATCTAGTCAGAAGTCACTCAGACTAATCTCAAACATCTGGGCAGAAGAAATGTACTGCCCTTCAAGAGTACATGGCAAAAGGCTTCTACAGGCAATGCTAGGCAATGAGATGTGCGTCTGATAGAGAAATACACCGGCAGCCTCAATTAGCTTCTTAGAAGACACCAATGACCAAACCCAAGCATCTGGTAGAAAGACTCAACCGTTTGGTAAAATGGCGTCTATTTTAGGCTGAAGGGCGCAGAATGCCTCAATTAGCTTGTTAGAAGACACGTACACCTAAACTTAAGCATATGATAGGAATATTCAACCGTTTGGTAAGATGGCATCTATACGCAACCTAAAGCCTCTACATCAAGTCTGAAGGCATTTACGTTTGATCGCAGTAATCTGTTGAGATCTACAGAAATCCTGAAACTCCTAATAAGAATTCACTTAGAAAATTCTGAAATATTTGACACGTAGATTCAATTCTTCTCATCTATTGAGATATATAGTCAAAACTACAACATCTAACCAGAACTCATTTAGAGCAGTCCCAAACATCTACAAACAACCCGAAACATCTAGTCAGAACTCACATAGAGCAATATCAGACATGTAGGTAGAAACATCTAGTCAGAAGTCACTCAGACTAATCTCAAACATCTGGGCAGAAGAAATGTACTGCCCTTCAAGAGTACATGGCAGAAGGCTTCTACAGGCAATGTTAAGCATCTGAACAGGGAAGTACACAGAATGCCTCAATTAGCTTGTTAGAAGACACGTACACCTAAGCTTAAGCATATGATAGGAATATTCAACCGTTTGGTAAGATTCCATCTATACGCAACCTAAAGCCTCTACATCAAGTCTGAAGGCATTTACGTTTGATCGCTGTAATCTGTTGAGATCAACAGAAATCCTGAAACTCCTAATAAGAATTCACTTAGAACAATCTGAAATATCTGGCATGTACATCCAATTCTACTCATCTATTGAGATATATAGACAAAACTA
>JAQGDQ010000464.1:166898-181100 GCA_030141605.1 Tubiluchus corallicola
ATCCAATTCTACTCATCTATTGAGATATATAGACAAAACTACAACATCTAACCAGAATTCATTTACAGCAGGCCCAAACTTCTACAAACAACCCGAAACATCTAGTCAGAATTCACTCAGACTAATCTCAAACATCTGGGCAGAAGAAATGTAATGCCCTTCAAGAGTACATGGCAGAAGGCTTCTACAGGCAATGTTAAGCATCTGAACAGGGAAGTACACAGAATGCCTCAATTAGCTTGTTAGAAGACACGTACACCTAAGCTTAAGCATATGATAGGAATATTCAACCGTTTGGTAAGATTCCATCTATACGCAACCTAAAGCATCTACATCAAGTCTGAAGGCATTTACGTTTGATCGCTGTAATCTGTTGAGATCTACACAAATCCTGAAACTCCTAATAAGAATTCACTTAGAACAATCTGAAATATCTGGCATGTACATCCAATTCTACTCATCTATTGAGATATATAGACAAAACTACAACATCTAACCAGAACTCATTTAGAGCAGTCCCAAACATCTACAAACAACCCGAAACATCCAGTCAGAACTCACTCAAAGTAATCTCAAACATCTGGGAGGAAGAAATGTACTGCCAATCAAAAGTATATGGCAGAAGACTTCTACAGGCAATGTTACGCATCTGAATAGGGAAATACACAGAAAGCCTCAATTGGCTTGTTAGAAGACACGTACATCTAAGATATACAGGCATTCTGAAACATCTAGTCAGAACGCACTAAGAGTAATCTCTAGCATCTAGACTGGTGAAGTCTATTTCGAATCTCAGATACCTAACCAGACGAACTGTACAGGCAATGTTATACAACGGGAGAACACATCACACATCTCGTTAGAAGGCATCCACATCAAATTGTATTAATTTATTAAGATATCTAGATGAACTGCAGCATCTAGTCAAAACTCATTTAGAGCAGTCCCCGCCAGCCTAAAGCCTCTACATCAAGTCTGAAGGCATTTACGTTTGATCGCTGTAATCTGTTGAGATCAACAGAAATCCTGAAACTCCTAATAAGAATTCACTTAGAACAATCTGAAATATCTGGCATGTACATCCAATTCTACTCATCTATTGAGATATATAGACAAAACTACAACATCTAACCAGAACTCATTTAGAGCAGTCCCAAACATCTACAAACAACCCGAAACATCCAGTCAGAACTCACTCAAAGTAATCTCAAACATCTGGGAGGAAGAAATGTACTGCCAATCAAAAGTATATGGCAGAAGACTTCTACGGCAATGTTACGCATCTGAATAGGGAAATACACAGAAAGCCTCAATTGGCTTGTTAGAAGACACGTACATCTAAGATATACAGGCATTCTGAAACATCTAGTCAGAACGCACTAAGAGTAATCTCTAGCATCTAGACTGGTGAAGTCTATTTCGAATCTCAGATACCTAACCAGACGAACTGTACAGGCAATGTTATACAATGGGAGAACACATCACACATCTCGTTAGAAGGCATCCACATCAAATTGTATTAATTTATTAAGATATCTAGATGAACTGCAGCATCTAGTCAAAACTCATTTAGAGCAGTCCCCGCCAGCCTAAAACATCTACTTCAAGTCTGAAGGCATTTACGTTTGATCGCTGTAATCTGTTGAGATCTACACAAATCCTGAAACTCCTAATAAGAATTCACTTAGAACAATCTGAAATATCTGGCATGTACATCCAATTCTACTCATCTATTGAGATATATAGACAAAACTACAACATCTAACCAGAACTCATTTAGAGCAGTCCCAAACATCTACAAACAACCCGAAACATCCAGTCAGAACTCACTCAAAGTAATCTCAAACATCTGGGAGGAAGAAATGTACTGCCAATCAAAAGTATATGGCAGAAGACTTCTACAGGCAATGTTACGCATCTGAATAGGGAAATACACAGAAAGCCTCAATTGGCTTGTTAGAAGACACGTACATCTAAGATATACAGGCATTCTGAAACATCTAGTCAGAACGCACTAAGAGTAATCTCTAGCATCTAGACTGGTGAAGTCTATTTCGAATCTCAGATACCTAACCAGACGAACTGTACAGGCAATGTTATACAATGGGAGAACACATCACACATCTCGTTAGAAGGCATCCACATCAAATTGTATTAATTTATTAAGATATCTAGATGAACTGCAGCATCTAGTCAAAACTCATTTAGAGCAGTCCCCGCCAGCCTAAAACATCTACTTCAAGTCTGAAGGCATTTACGTTTGATCGCAGTAATCTGTTGAGATCTACAGAAATCCTGAAACTCCTAATAAGAATTCACTTAGAAAATTCTGAAATATTTGACACGTAGATTCAATTCTTCTCATCTATTGAGATATATAGTCAAAACTACAACATCTAACCAGAACTCATTTAGAGCAGTCCCAAACATCTAGTCAGAACTCACATAGAGCAATATCAGACATGTAGGTAGAAACATCTAGTCAGAAGTCACTCAGACTAATCTCAAACATCTGGGCAGAAGAAATGTACTGCCCTTCAAGAGTACATGGCAAAAGGCTTCTACAGGCAATGCTAGGCAATGAGATGTGCGTCTGATAGAGAAATACACCGGCAGCCTCAATTAGCTTCTTAGAAGACACCAATGACCAAACCCAAGCATCTGGTAGAAAGACTCAACCGTTTGGTAAAATGGCGTCTATTTTAGGCTGAAGGGCGCAGAATGCCTCAATTAGCTTGTTAGAAGACACGTACACCTAAACTTAAGCATATGATAGGAATATTCAACCGTTTGGTAAGATGGCATCTATACGCAACCTAAAACATCGACATCATGTCTGAAGGCATTTACGTTTGATCGCAGTAATCTGTTGAGATCTACAGAAATCCCGAAACACCTAATAAGAACTCACTTAGAGCAATCTGAAACATCTGACACGCACATCCAATTCTACTCATCTATTGAGATATATAGACAAAACTACAGCATCTAACCAGAATTCATTTACAGCAGGCCCAAACTTCTACAAACAACCCGAAACATCTAGTCAGAATTCACTCAGACTAATCTCAAACATCTGGGCAGAAGAAATGTAATGCCCTTCAAGAGTACATGGCAGAAGGCTTCTACAGGCAATGTTAAGCATCTGAACAGGGAAGTACACAGAATGCCTCAATTAGCTTGTTAGAAGACACGTACACCTAAGCTTAAGCATATGATAGGAATATTCAACCGTTTGGTAAGATTCCATCTATACGCAACCTAAAGCACCTACATCAAGTCTGAAGGCATTTACGTTTGATCGCTGTAATCTGTTGAGATCTACACAAATCCTGAAACTCCTAATAAGAATTCACTTAGAACAATCTGAAATATCTGACACGTACATTTAATTCTACTCAGCTATTGAGATATATAGACAAAACTACAACATCTAACCAGAATTCATTTAGAGCAGTCCCAAACATCTACAAACAACCCGAAACTTCTAGTCAGAACTCACTCACAGTAATCTCAAACATCTAGTCAGAACGCACTAAGAGTAATCTCTAGCATCTAGACTGGTGAAGTCTATTTCGAATCTCAGATACCTAACCAGACGAACTGTACAGGCAATGTTATACAATGGGAGAACACATCACACATCTCGTTAGAAGGCATCCACATCAAATTGTATTAATTTATTAAGATATCTAGATGAACTGCAGCATCTAGTCAAAACTCATTTAGAGCAGTCCCCGCCAGCCTAAAACATCTACTTCAAGTCTGAAGGCATTTACGTTTGATCGCTGTAATCTGTTGAGATCAACAGAAATCCTGAAACTCCTAATAAGAATTCACTTAGAACAATCTGAAATATCTGGCATGTACATCCAATTCTACTCATCTATTGAGATATATAGACAAAACTACAACATCTAACCAGAATTCATTTACAGCAGGCCCAAACTTCTACAAACAACCCGAAACATCTAGTCAGAATTCACTCAGACTAATCTCAAACATCTGGGCAGAAGAAATGTAATGCCCTTCAAGAGTACATGGCAGAAGGCTTCTACAGGCAATGTTAAGCATCTGAACAGGGAAGTACACAGAATGCCTCAATTAGCTTGTTAGAAGACACGTACACCTAAGCTTAAGCATATGATAGGAATATTCAACCGTTTGGTAAGATTCCATCTATACGCAACCTAAAGCCTCTACATCAAGTCTGAAGGCATTTACGTTTGATCGCTGTAATCTGTTGAGATCAACAGAAATCCTGAAACTCCTAATAAGAATTCACTTAGAACAATCTGAAATATCTGGCATGTACATCCAATTCTACTCATCTATTGAGATATATAGACAAAACTACAACATCTAACCAGAACTCATTTAGAGCAGTCCCAAACATCTACAAACAACCCGAAACATCCAGTCAGAACTCACTCAAAGTAATCTCAAACATCTGGGAGGAAGAAATGTACTGCCCTTCAAGAGTACATGGCAAAAGGCTTCTACAGGCAATGCTAGGCAATGAGATGTGCGTCTGATAGAGAAATACACCGGCAGCCTCAATTAGCTTCTTAGAAGACACCAATGACCAAACCCAAGCATCTGGTAGAAAGACTCAACCGTTTGGTAAAATGGCGTCTATTTTAGGCTGAAGGGCGCAGAATGCCTCAATTAGCTTGTTAGAAGACACGTACACCTAAGCTTAAGCATATGATAGGAATATTCAACCGTTTGGTAAGATTCCATCTATACGCAACCTAAAGCATCTACATCAAGTCTGAAGGCATTTACGTTTGATCGCAGTAATCTGTTGAGATCTACAGAAATCCTGAAACTCCTAATAAGAATTCACTTAGAAAATTCTGAAATATTTGACACGTAGATTCAATTCTTCTCATCTATTGAGATATATAGTCAAAACTACAACATCTAACCAGAACTCATTTAGAGCAGTCCCAAACATCTACAAACAACCCGAAACATCTAGTCAGAACTCACATAGAGCAATATCAGACATGTAGGTAGAAACATCTAGTCAGAAGTCACTCAGACTAATCTCAAACATCTGGGCAGAAGAAATGTACTGCCCTTCAAGAGTACATGGCAAAAGGCTTCTACAGGCAATGCTAGGCAATGAGATGTGCGTCTGATAGAGAAATACACCGGCAGCCTCAATTAGCTTCTTAGAAGACACCAATGACCAAACCCAAGCATCTGGTAGAAAGACTCAACCGTTTGGTAAAATGGCGTCTATTTTAGGCTGAAGGGCGCAGAATGCCTCAATTAGCTTGTTAGAAGACACGTACACCTAAACTTAAGCATATGATAGGAATATTCAACCGTTTGGTAAGATGGCATCTATACGCAACCTAAAACATCGACATCATGTCTGAAGGCATTTACGTTTGATCGCAGTAATCTGTTGAGATCTACAGAAATCCCGAAACACCTAATAAGAACTCACTTAGAGCAATCTGAAACATCTGACACGCACATCCAATTCTACTCATCTATTGAGATATATAGACAAAACTACAGCATCTAACCAGAATTCATTTACAGCAGGCCCACACTTCTACAAACAACCCGAAACATCTAGTCAGAATTCACTCAGACTAATCTCAAACATCTGGGCAGAAGAAATGTAATGCCCTTCAAGAGTACATGGCAGAAGGCTTCTACAGGCAATGTTAAGCATCTGAACAGGGAAGTACACAGAATGCCTCAATTAGCTTGTTAGAAGACACGTACACCTAAGCTTAAGCATATGATAGGAATATTCAACCGTTTGGTAAGATTCCATCTATACGCAACCTAAAGCACCTACATCAAGTCTGAAGGCATTTACGTTTGATCGCTGTAATCTGTTGAGATCTACACAAATCCTGAAACTCCTAATAAGAATTCACTTAGAACAATCTGAAATATCTGACACGTACATTTAATTCTACTCAGCTATTGAGATATATAGACAAAACTACAACATCTAACCAGAATTCATTTAGAGCAGTCCCAAACATCTACAAACAACCCGAAACTTCTAGTCAGAACTCACTCACAGTAATCTCAAACATCTAGTCAGAACGCACTAAGAGTAATCTCTAGCATCTAGACTGGTGAAGTCTATTTCGAATCTCAGATACCTAACCAGACGAACTGTACAGGCAATGTTATACAATGGGAGAACACATCACACATCTCGTTAGAAGGCATCCACATCAAATTGTATTAATTTATTAAGATATCTAGATGAACTGCAGCATCTAGTCAAAACTCATTTAGAGCAGTCCCCGCCAGCCTAAAACATCTACTTCAAGTCTGAAGGCATTTACGTTTGATCGCTGTAATCTGTTGAGATCTACACAAATCCTGAAACTCCTAATAAGAATTCACTTAGAACAATCTGAAATATCTGGCATGTACATCCAATTCTACTCATCTATTGAGATATATAGACAAAACTACAACATCTAACCAGAATTCATTTACAGCAGGCCCAAACTTCTACAAACAACCCGAAACATCTAGTCAGAATTCACTCAGACTAATCTCAAACATCTGGGCAGAAGAAATGTAATGCCCTTCAAGAGTACATGGCAGAAGGCTTCTACAGGCAATGTTAAGCATCTGAACAGGGAAGTACACAGAATGCCTCAATTAGCTTGTTAGAAGACACGTACACCTAAGCTTAAGCATATGATAGGAATATTCAACCGTTTGGTAAGATTCCATCTATACGCAACCTAAAGCATCTACATCAAGTCTGAAGGCATTTACGTTTGATCGCTGTAATCTGTTGAGATCTACACAAATCCTGAAACTCCTAATAAGAATTCGCTTAGAACAATCTGAAATATCTGGCATGTACATCCAATTCTACTCATCTATTGAGATATATAGACAAAACTACAACACTTAACCAGAACTCATTTAGAGCAGTCCCAAACATGTACAAACAACCCGAAACATCCAGTCAGAACTCACTCAAAGTAATCTCAAACATCTGGGAGGAAGAAATGTACTGCCCTTCAAGAGTACATGGCAAAAGGCTTCTACAGGCAATGCTAGGCAATGAGATGTGCGTCTGATAGAGAAATACACCGGCAGCCTCAATTAGCTTCTTAGAAGACACCAATGACCAAACCCAAGCATCTGGTAGAAAGACTCAACCGTTTGGTAAAATGGCGTCTATTTTAGGCTGAAGGGCGCAGAATGCCTCAATTAGCTTGTTAGAAGACACGTACACCTAAACTTAAGCATATGATAGGAATATTCAACCGTTTGGTAAGATGGCATCTATACGCAACCTAAAACATCGACATCATGTCTGAAGGCATTTACGTTTGATCGCAGTAATCTGTTGAGATCTACAGAAATCCTGAAACTCCTAATAAGAATTCACTTAGAAAATTCTGAAATATTTGACACGTAGATTCAATTCTTCTCATCTATTGAGATATATAGTCAAAACTACAACATCTAACCAGAACTCATTTAGAGCAGTCCCAAACATCTACAAACAACCCGAAACATCTAGTCAGAACTCACATAGAGCAATATCAGACATGTAGGTAGAAACATCTAGTCAGAAGTCACTCAGACTAATCTCAAACATCTGGGCAGAAGAAATGTACTGCCCTTCAAGAGTACATGGCAAAAGGCTTCTACAGGCAATGCTAGGCAATGAGATGTGCGTCTGATAGAGAAATACACCGGCAGCCTCAATTAGCTTCTTAGAAGACACCAATGACCAAACCCAAGCATCTGGTAGAAAGACTCAACCGTTTGGTAAAATGGCGTCTATTTTAGGCTGAAGGGCGCAGAATGCCTCAATTAGCTTGTTAGAAGACACGTACACCTAAACTTAAGCATATGATAGGAATATTCAACCGTTTGGTAAGATGGCATCTATACGCAACCTAAAACATCGACATCATGTCTGAAGGCATTTACGTTTGATCGCTGTAATCTGTTGAGATCTACAGAAATCCTGAAACTCCTAATAAGAATTCACTTAGAGCAATCTGAAATATCTGGCATGTACATCCAATTCTACTCATCTATTTAGATATATAGACAAAACTACAACATCTAACCAGAACTCATTTAGAGCAGTCCCAAACTTCTGCAAACAACCCGAAACATCTAGTCAGAATTCACTCAGACTAATCTCAAACATCTGGGCAGAAGAAATGTAATGCCCTTCAAGAGTACATGGCAGAAGGCTTCTACAGGCAATGTTAAGCATCTGAACAGGGAAGTACACAGAATGCCTCAATTAGCTTGTTAGAAGACACGTACACCTAAGCTTAAGCATATGATAGGAATATTCAACCGTTTGGTAAGATTCCATCTATACGCAACCTAAAGCATCTACATCAAGTCTGAAGGCATTTACGTTTGATCGCTGTAATCTGTTGAGATCTACACAAATCCTGAAACTCCTAATAAGAATTCACTTAGAACAATCTGAAATATCTGACACGTACATTTAATTCTACTCAGCTATTGAGATATATAGACAAAACTACAACATCTAACCAGAATTCATTTAGAGCAGTCCCAAACATCTACAAACAACCCGAAACTTCTAGTCAGAACTCACTCACAGTAATCTCAAACATCTAGTCAGAACGCACTAAGAGTAATCTCTAGCATCTAGACTGGTGAAGTCTATTTCGAATCTCAGATACCTAACCAGACGAACTGTACAGGCAATGTTATACAATGAGAGAACACATCACACATCTCGTTAGAAGGCATCCACATCAAATTGTATTAATTTATTAAGATATCTAGATGAACTGCAGCATCTAGTCAAAACTCATTTAGAGCAGTCCCCGCCAGCCTAAAACATCTACTTCAAGTCTGAAGGCATTTACGTTTGATCGCTGTAATCTGTTGAGATCTACAGAAATCCTGAAACTCCTAATAAGAATTCACTTAGAACAATCTGAAATATCTGACATGTACATCCAATTCTACTCATCTATTGAGATATATAGACAAAACTACAGCATCTAACCAGAATTCATTTACAGCAGGCCCAAACTTCTACAAACAACCCGAAACATCTAGTCAGAATTCACTCAGACTAATCTCAAACATCTGGGCAGAAGAAATGTAATGCCCTTCAAGAGTACATGGCAGAAGGCTTCTACAGGCAATGTTAAGCATCTGAACAGGGAAGTACACAGAATGCCTCAATTAGCTTGTTAGAAGACACGTACACCTAAGCTTAAGCATATGATAGGAATATTCAACCGTTTGGTAAGATTCCATCTATACGCAACCTAAAGCATCTACATCAAGTCTGAAGGCATTTACGTTTGATCGCAGTAATCTGTTGAGATCTACAGAAATCCTGAAACTCCTAATAAGAATTCACTTAGAACAATCTGAAATATCTGGCATGTACATCCAATTCTACTCATCTATTGAGATATATAGACAAAACTACAACATCTAACCAGAACTCATTTAGAGCAGTCCCAAACATCTACAAACAACCCGAAACATCCAGTCAGAACTCACTCAAAGTAATCTCAAACATCTGGGAGGAAGAAATGTACTGCCAATCAAAAGTATATGGCAGAAGACTTCTACAGGCAATGTTACGCATCTGAATAGGGAAATACACAGAAAGCCTCAATTGGCTTGTTAGAAGACACATACATCTAAGATATACAGGCATCCTGAAACATCTAGTCAGAACGCACTTAGAGTAATCTCTAGCATCTAGACTGGTGAAGTCTATTTCGAATCTCAGATACCTAACCAGACGAACTGTACAGGCAATGTTATACAATGGGAGAACACATCACACATCTCGTTAGAAGGCATCCACATCAAATTGTATTAATTTATTAAGATATCTAGATGAACTGCAGCATCTAGTCAAAACTCATTTAGAGCAGTCCCCGCCAGCCTAAAACATCTACTTCAAGTCTGAAGGCATTTACGTTTGATCGCTGTAATCTGTTGAGATCTACACAAATCCTGAAACTCCTAATAAGAATTCACTTAGAACAATCTGAAATATCTGGCATGTACATCCAATTCTACTCATCTATTGAGATATATAGACAAAACTACAACATCTAACCAGAACTCATTTAGAGCAGTCCCAAACATCTACAAACAACCCGAAACATCCAGTCAGAACTCACTCAAAGTAATCTCAAACATCTGGGAGGAAGAAATGTACTGCCAATCAAAAGTATATGGCAGAAGACTTCTACAGGCAATGTTATGCATCTGAATAGGGAAATACACAGAAAGCCTCAATTGGCTTGTTAGAAGACACGTACATCTAAGATATACAGGCATTCTGAAACATCTAGTCAGAACGCACTAAGAGTAATCTCTAGCATCTAGACTGGTGAAGTCTATTTCGAATCTCAGATACCTAACCAGACGAACTGTACAGGCAATGTTATACAATGGGAGAACACATCACACATCTCGTTAGAAGGCATCCACATCAAATTGTATTAATTTATTAAGATATCTAGATGAACTGCAGCATCTAGTCAAAACTCATTTAGAGCAGTCCCCGCCAGCCTAAAACATCTACTTCAAGTCTGAAGGCATTTACGTTTGATCGCTGTAATCTGTTGAGATCTACACAAATCCTGAAACTCCTAATAAGAATTCACTTAGAACAATCTGAAATATCTGGCATGTACATCCAATTCTACTCATCTATTGAGATATATAGACAAAACTACAACATCTAACCAGAACTCATTTAGAGCAGTCCCAAACATCTACAAACAACCCGAAACATCCAGTCAGAACTCACTCAAAGTAATCTCAAACATCTGGGAGGAAGAAATGTACTGCCAATCAAAAGTATATGGCAGAAGACTTCTACAGGCAATGTTACGCATCTGAATAGGGAAATACACAGAAAGCCTCAATTGGCTTGTTAGAAGACACGTACATCTAAGATATACAGGCATTCTGAAACATCTAGTCAGAACGCACTAAGAGTAATCTCTAGCATCTAGACTGGTGAAGTCTATTTCGAATCTCAGATACCTAACCAGACGAACTGTACAGGCAATGTTATACAATGGGAGAACACATCACACATCTCGTTAGAAGGCATCCACATCAAATTGTATTAATTTATTAAGATATCTAGATGAACTGCAGCATCTAGTCAAAACTCATTTAGAGCAGTCCCCGCCAGCCTAAAACATCTACTTCAAGTCTGAAGGCATTTACGTTTGATCGCTGTAATCTGTTGAGATCTACACAAATCCTGAAACTCCTAATAAGAATTCACTTAGAACAATCTGAAATATCTGACACGTACATTTAATTCTACTCAGCTATTGAGATATATAGACAAAACTACAACATCTAACCAGAACTCATTTAGAGCAGTCCCAAACATCTACAAACAACCCGAAACATCTAGTCAGAACTCACATAGAGCAATATCAGACATGTAGGTAGAAACATCTAGTCAGAAGTCACTCAGACTAATCTCAAACATCTGGGCAGAAGAAATGTACTGCCCTTCAAGAGTACATGGCAAAAGGCTTCTACAGGCAATGCTAGGCAATGAGATGTGCGTCTGATAGAGAAATACACCGGCAGCCTCAATTAGCTTCTTAGAAGACACCAATGACCAAACCCAAGCATCTGGTAGAAAGACTCAACCGTTTGGTAAAATGGCGTCTATTTTAGGCTGAAGGGCGCAGAATGCCTCAATTAGCTTGTTAGAAGACACGTACACCTAAACTTAAGCATATGATAGGAATATTCAACCGTTTGGTAAGATGGCATCTATACGCAACCTAAAGCCTCTACATCAAGTCTGAAGGCATTTACGTTTGATCGCTGTAATCTGTTGAGATCAACAGAAATCCTGAAACTCCTAATAAGAATTCACTTAGAACAATCTGAAATATCTGGCATGTACATCCAATTCTACTCATCTATTGAGATATATAGACAAAACTACAACATCTAACCAGAACTCATTTAGAGCAGTCCCAAACATCTACAAACAACCCGAAACATCCAGTCAGAACAAACATCTGGGAGGAAGAAATGTACTGCCAATCAAAAGTATATGGCAGAAGACTTCTACAGGCAATGTTACGCATCTGAATAGGGAAATACACAGAAAGCCTCAATTGGCTTGTTAGAAGACACATACATCTAAGATATACAGGCATCCTGAAACATCTAGTCAGAACGCACTTAGAGTAATCTCTAGCATCTAGACTGGTGAAGTCTATTTCGAATCTCAGATACCTAACCAGACGAACTGTACAGGCAATGTTATACAATGAGAGAACACATCACACATCTCGTTAGAAGGCATCCACATCAAATTGTATTAATTTATTAAGATATCTAGATGAACTGCAGCATCTAGTCAAAACTCATTTAGAGCAGTCCCCGCCAGCCTAAAACATCTACTTCAAGTCTGAAGGCATTTACGTTTGATCGCAGTAATCTGTTGAGATCTACAGAAATCCTGAAACTCCTAATAAGAATTCACTTAGAACAATCTGAAATATCTGACACGTACATTTAATTCTACTCAGCTATTGAGATATATAGACAAAACTACCAGCATCTAACCAGAATTCATTTAGAGCAGGCCCAAACTTCTACAAGCCACCCGAAACTTCTAGTCAGAACTCACTCAGAGTAATCTCAAACATCTGGTCCTAAAACATCTGGTCAGAACGCCCTTAAAGCAATCTCTAGCATGTAGACAGATGAAATCCATTTCAAATCTCAGATACCTAGCCAGAGGACCAGTACAGGCAATATTAGGCAATGAGATGTGCGTCTGATAGAAAAATACACCGGTAGCTTCAATTAGCTTCTTAGAAGACATCAATGACCAACAAGCATCTAGTAGGAAGTTTTAACCGTTTGGTAAGATGGCATCTATACGCAACCTAAAACATCGACATCATGTCTGAAGGCATTTACGTTTGATCGCAGTAATCTGTTGAGATCTACAGAAATCCCGAAACACCTAATAAGAACTCACTTAGAGCAATCTGAAACATCTGACACGCACATCCAATTCTACTCATCTATTGAGATATATAGACAAAACTACAACATCTAACCAGAACTCATTTAGAGCAGTCCCAAACATCTACAAACAACCCGAAACTTCTAGTCAGAACTCACTCACAGTAATCTCAAACATCTAGTCAGAACGCACTAAGAGTACTCTCTAGCATCTAGACTGGTGAAGTTCATTTCCTGAATCTTGGGATACCCTAACTCAGGACGGAATCATAGGTAATGTTAGATAAATGGGAGAATATTATTCATATTATCTTGTTAGAATGGGCATCCACATCAAATTGTATTAATTTCTATTAAGATATCTAGAGAACTGTACATCTAGCCAAACTCATTTAGGAGCAGTCCCTGCCAGCCTAAAACATCTACTTCAAGTCTGAAGGCATTTACGTTTGATCGCTGTAATCTGTTGAGATCTACAGAAATCCTGAAACTCCTAATAAGAATTCACTTAGAAAATTCTGAAATATTTGACACGTAGATTCAATTCTTCTCATCTATTGAGATATATAGTCAAAACTACAACATCTAACCAGAACTCATTTAGAGCAGTCCCAAACATCTACAAAGGCAATGTTACGCATCTGAATAGGGAAATACACAGAAAGCCTCAATTGGCTTGTTAGAAGACACGTACATCTAAGATATTGGTATATTCTGAAACATCTAGTCAGAACGTACTTAGAGTAATCTCTAGCATCTAGACTGGTGAAGTTTATTTCGAATCTAGATACCTAACCAGACGAACTGTACAGGCAATGTTATACAATGGGAGAACACATCACACATCTCGTTAGAAGGCATCCACATCAAATTGTATTAATTTATTAAGATATCTAGATGAACTGCAGCATCTAGTCAAAACTCATTTAGAGCAGTCCCCGCCAGCCTAAAACATCTACTTCAAGTCTGAAGGCATTTACGTTTGATCGCTGTAATCTGTTGAGATCTACAGAAATCCTGAAACTCCTAATAAGAATTCACTTAGAAAATTCTGAAATATTTGACACGTAGATTCAATTCTTCTCATCTATTGAGATATATAGTCAAAACTACAACATCTAACCAGAACTCATTTAGAGCAGTCCCAAACATCTACAAACAACCCGAAACATCTAGTCAGAACTCACATAG